>JANRMT010062835.1:78138507-78182815 GCA_026402145.1 Polypterus bichir lapradei
ACATATACATACATATCTACATATATACACACACAGCTATTTCGTATCAGTGCAAGACGCTGCTTGTTAAAACGGATAACTCCCGCTCTTACGTGCAAGTCTGCGTGGATATTATGAACTATCGTATTTGTTCAAGTTCTATTTAAATTTTAAATAGAAGGAATTTTTATTTAGTCGACAGAAATATCTTTGGTAGGAATGGTAAAAACAGACAGGAATATTATTCCTGAATAAATCAACTCAAACCTTAAACAACTTATAATATTTTGCTCTCCATAAAAATATATCCTGTCTAAATTATACAAGTTAGAAATAAAGTAAACGTTAAAAGAACAAACATTCAAATTTCTTTACTCTTATGTAATTTTATATAAAAAATAAACTTAGATTTTAAATATCCCAAAAGATTTTGCTCTCCATAAAAATATATCCTGTCAAAATTATACAAATTCAAATATGAACATGCTGCATAACAAAACCTGGAAATATAAATAAAATGTGTTCCTTTCAGCAATAACAAATCAAATCATTCAGTTGTCTTTGCTCATATGTCATTTTAGAGCTGGACGCCTGGCATCTTTTTTTGGCAACAAGTTTGTTTATGTTTGGTGTGAGGTTCTGTGTTGTGGAGATTCTCAGGATGGACTGCAGGTGCTCATCAGTGAGGCGACTCCTGTGTGCTGTTTTGTTAGTCTTTATCACTGAGAAGAGCTTCTCACACAGATATGTGCTACCAAACATGCACAAGGTTCGAGCCGCATGTAGACGGACTTTTTTTGTTCTTCAAAGTCACCAAAGCGCCGTGCAAACTCAGTGCGCTCAGTTTATCAGCAAAGTGCGTATTTGGGAACACCGTAGTGACGACTTGGTTCAACATTACTTGGCAACAGGGAAAGTGGGGCAAGTTGCACTGGTGCATTTGTGTCTCCCATTAAAGCAGCTTCACTTGAAATCACTTTGTGATTGTGCACGGGTAAAAACGTCCGCTGAAGTGTCAGATTCTTATTTAATTCTTCTACTTTCTGTATCTTCTGCATTGCATTCAGGTCTTTCAGGTTATCTTGATGTTTTGTCTCATTGTGCCATCTTAGATTAAATTCTGTAATTACACCCACATTAGCTACACAAATGAGACACACGGGTTTACCGGCAATGTCAGTAAACATATACTCAGCCTCCCATCGGTTTTTAAAGGCTCTATGTTCAGAATCACCTTTTCTCTTCGGCATCGTGTGGGCTAGCTTCACAATAACTGTGCAAGTTATAAGCTAGACTTGATTAACGCGGTAAGTGTTCGGCAAGGCAGCTAGACTTGATTAACGCGGTAAGTGTTCGGCAAGGCAGCTGAAGCGCTGCATTATGGGATCTGTAGTTTATTGTGTTACCAGCGCTTCATATACCCGGGCCATTAATAACAATAATACAGTATATAAAATGATCTCGCGGGCCGGATATAATTACACGCCGGGCCGGATGTGGCCCGTGGCCCTTGAGTTTGACACATATGGACTAAATAGAACTTGAAAAGATATATTTTTTCGTACATCGAGCCCGCGTGCTATTGTGGTTTTGCCTGCATGCCTCAATAAGTCACCCTCCCCTCGCTCTTACTTTTTTACCGTTCATCTAATGAATATACTGAGTATGGCTTTACCAAAACAATCATTGATTGCGAATAAAGTATTCATTATTCGAGTATGTAGATCGGGGTATATATATACATATATATACCCGCGTATCGCAGCGGAGACGTAGTGTGTTAAAGAAGCTATGAAAAAGATTCGTTTCTTACTGCATCAATAAACAGCTCGTCTTCTTCTTTATCTGAGACCTGACACACTGCATGCACGGGTTTTTTTTTTTTAACACTGTCTTCCTTTAGCGGGACATCCACTTTTTCCACCGTGTGCTTTGTTTCTGCAGTAGCTGCAGTTATGAATACGCTTGTATGTATCAGACGCTTCATATTTTTTTGCTGCCTTTTCAATTGTGTAATTCGGTTTTTGTTCAGCGCTCTTTGGAACTGTTGCTTTTTGTCTGTGCACTGCGTCAGTTCACGTGAGCCGCTCGGTGTACATGCATCGAAGTTTCCCAGCAGTGCTGGTGCCATGTCGTGCTATGTCCATGGCTGTATCTAAAGTTACCTAAGTCCCGGCACTTAAAACTTTCTCTCGCAGTTTCGCTGAGTTTGTGCCAAACACCACCCTGACCATCTCATCTTCCTCTGCATAAGCACAGTCCTTCACCCGTGAATATTTACCCGTGGCAGTGTTTCTATTGGATTGCTGCTGACGGACGGCCTTATATGGGCAGGCACTAAATTACAAACGCTAGCGGCAGCCTGTCTATGAACTTAATTTAAAGTTTAGGTTTACATCGTGCTTTGTTTCCGAAGTAGCAGAACTCATGAATATGGTTGTATATGTCACTCGCTCGCTTCTTATTGTTTCGCTGCCTTCTCAATTATATAATGCATGTTTTCTTCAGCGCTTTTATATATATATATATATATACATACACACACACCCACACACTGTATATAAAGCTAAAGCTGCAGCTCAGTTTGAACTCAGTTTCCCAAAAATGCTCCCGATTTCTGTACCTTCATCTCTTTTAAATAAAGGTTTGGAAGGAGGTACTTACTGACAAAGCGAATTAATAAAATCTCAGGTTCTTTGTAGTACATGCTGACTGGTGATTCTCATATCTGAATTGGGTGATGTGTCTCTTTTTATAAACTGCCCTTTATTCCTAAATATAACAGCTCTAAGCATAAACTGCCAGGATGCAATTTATAATTAATTAAAAGTGAAAATAGAGGAAATATACTGATACACCAAACACAAACTTTATGCTTTGATGTCTCTGGAAACTGTTTATAATTACTTGTTTTTTATCCCTTTTGATATCACAAATATCATTCTTGGTATCATTTTGTTTTCTACAAAAGCGCCACTCAACCATTTTCTGACCTCAAGTTTGTGAGAAGGTGAAGCTTTTTACAGCTGTAAAAGGGGAAACAATATCTGGTGAGGTGAATTTCACAGACGGCACATGCAGTACATAACAGATCTCAATAAATTCAGTCCGGTTTAGATTTGTTAGTTAATTCAATATGCACATCTCTGACATTTAAGAAAAAAGCAGGGTTACAAAACCCAAAGAGAGTACACATGTAGCATAGAGATAGTGAGAGTGAAAAGGCCTGGACTTAAACACAGTGTCCTAAAGTTGGGAGACAGCACCACTAATCACATTACTGGATTACTGACAGGAATACAAATAACAAGTTAGACTAAAATGTTGAGTTGATGTATTTATACTGTAACTACTGAATAAAAATGTAGCCAAAAATTGTCAAAAATGAGAAGTAATTGCTACAACTCACATCATTTTCCTGAGAATTGATCAATCATAGAGTGTGTTAATAAAAACGTTAATTAATGGTAAAATACCTAATCTTAACACATACTATCACATGGTTGAGCATGATAAAGAATTGTGCACCATTTCTCAGAACACACCATGTGAAGAAACCATTTGACTGCTATTGCAAGGCTTGTGACCCTATGAGCTGGCTGAAAACTAGACATCTTATAAATGTCTACGTGTGGAAGTATGTGTGTCTGTGCAGCCTGGAAGTGAGAGGTGGAGTTGGGGTAAGGGCTCCGCCTCTGATGAAAAAGAAAATTCGCTAATGACACAAGTGAGGCCATCACGTCAGCAAAACGAAACCTCAGAAGAAAGACAGTCACTTAGATGCTAACATCGGCAAAATAGTCTCTCTTTTACTTTTCCTCCCGCCGCCAATGCACAAGCAATGCGATGTCGTCGGCAAAACGAATCCTCCTAGGAGAGAGATGCCCAAAGTATTTCCTTTCATTTACTTGACATCTCTACATTTCAATTTTTTTTCTGACGAGTTCAATATAGTTTCTAGGACCCCGGGCTTTTTACAGCACAGGGCTTACACAGCTACTTTAAATATAAAACACTAGAGAAAATGATGATTTTATTCAAAGCTTCATAAAGTTGAAGACTCAAAACTTCCTAGTAAGGTATAGTATTTATATATTTTGTTTAATGATCAGAACAACAACAACAACAACAACATTTATTTATATAGCACATTTTCATACAAAAAAATGTAGCTCAAAGTGCTTTACATAATGAAGAATAGAAAAATAAGAGACACATTAAGAAAATAAAATAAGTCAACATTAATTAACATAGAATAAGTGTAAGGTCCAATGGCCAGGGGGGACAGAAAAAACAAAAAAAACTCCAGACGGCCGGAGAAAAAAAATAAAAAAAATATAAATAAAAAAATAAAATAAAAATAAAATCTGCAGGGAACAGACTTCCAGCTTGTTATGAAAATAAATGGAAGCCATTCACATACATGGAATATACTATACATTATAAAGACCTGGTACTGTCCAACAAATGTGCATTACATCTCCTTTGTCTGCATCTTTACTTTTCTTCAGCAATCTAATTAAATGTTTATTTACATCAAATACAATGATGGAATTCCTTCATTAACAGACAGCCTGAACATAATTAGCAACTGAGGGAGCACAATACAAATGCTGGCAAGTATGATGCCATTATGGAAGGCTTTAACTGAAACCTAAGGGGAATGAGCTATAAAAGTCAGCTCAGCCTAGACAATGTATACTACAACATGAGCAAATTTAATAAATATTGACTGCTGTGACAATCCTACCGAGAAAATCAGTATTGTTTCAATTTAGATAGCACAACATAACAAGAACCCATATTATAAACTCATCACAGAAGCTTTTAACCTTAACAAGTTATGACTCCAGGGGATACTGCAAGTGCAGCACAGGCTTCTAATCTATCGATCTACATTAATGTGTAATCAGTAAATTAACTTCTTAAGTGTCTTCAGCTGCAGAAGACACACTAATCCACACTGCTGCTATGGTAGCCGTAACAGGTTGATTTATAGCTTCTGTGCCGATAATAATAATGATCCCTGCTGCACATGCAATCATTTTCTGGAAGCTCTGCTTATATTCAGGAACTCCTGGGCAGTGATTTCAACAAGAAGGAAATGAATAAAGAAATAAAACCAGAAATAGTTCCCTAACCCACCTGGTTTCTGGAGGTAGGCAGCATTAGACCCATCAAGTGGTTTAGCTGTTAAAATCCTGTTCCCAGAAGGCCTTACAGTTGACTCTAGCTTGTGGAATTTGTGAATTCTATCTCTTATGAGAACTGTTTCTGCTCTGTCATTGTAGTCTGCTATGCCTTTTTGAGTAGGCCAACCAAGATCCTTCTTTTGGACTACATTATCAATTTCTGCAACCAAATCTGCTTCCATTTTCTGTGCTGGGTTATACTTATGCACATGAACAACATCTTCCCTTTCCCCTAGCAATCTGGAAAGGAGGGAATAGAAGTCACCTGTGCAGAAAAAGAAAAAGAGGAGAGAAGAAGGAGAAGAAGAAATAGTGATTGCATTTAAGAAGTAGCAGAAGACACAGAGCAGAGACAATTAAATTCACTCAGGCAAGTGATAGGTTGGAAGAAGAATGATAATTTTTTGATAATAGTAACAGAAAGAAATACTCAAAATAATGAAGCGTGAAGGTGGCTAAATAGCCATATTTAACTTTCTAAGCTTACAGTAATTTGCTGAATTTGTCAAAAAATGCAAAGAATGAATAAAACAACACTCCATGAGATATTCTGCTGCTTAATCTGATATCAATATGTAAACAAGGGGTTTGATGTGCAGAATTCAGACAACAGGGACTGTAGAATGGAGTGACTGCTGGTCATTTACAGAGCAAAATGGACTTAGCCAAAAACTAAACAGGAGTAAAGTAAAAGTTATTATCCTCACAAAGTTGGAAGTTTGGTTGGCTAGTGTTTTAAGTATGGTTTCTGCAGTTTAATGTAAGATAATGAATGATCTTGATGACACTAGCACAGCATATTCAAACCTTCAAAAGACACATCTGTATCTATACCAGAATTACAAGCATTTAAAATTGTGCAACAATGTTTCAATACAAAATATTTAACAAGAGTTTGGTCAAAATAAACAAGTTGTTTAAGGACTAATGATACAGAACATATGCTACTTCATAGCATGTAAACTGTGAAATGCTGCCTTTACAACAATACTTTACCATTTTCACTATTTGCATGACAACTCCACACACTTTAAAATAAGCCCAAGAAAAAAGCAATATTTAATTTGTAGCTGTCAAAACAGGTTCTGCAATCTAGCTTCCACAGTACCCTGCCACATGATAGATACTACACAGAGATGTATTTTCTTAAGAATGACACTTATTTATTATTACACGTGTTACTCCAGACTGAGACACACATTAAGTGCCCCTATGTCATTTTTCATAACCTTAAATATCTAATTTCCACCATAAAAGTAAACCACACAAACTCCTCATCCAAGGGCTGCAAAAAAAAACAGCATTACTGCAGCTTTTAGTTATAGTTGACATGTAACAGGCATGATTTTTAAGTTTCTTAAATATCTTGTTAGCAATGACGTGTTTAGTGAATTATACAACTACCAACTTTTTATCACACAGCCTTCTCCTCCGTATCAACATAATGAGCTCCTGGAAGCCATTAGGCAAGCTCTTCTAATTCAAAAATGTAATCATCACTAATTTAAATGATAAAAAGAGTAATGCATTCTGCAGCCCAAATGTAAGGAAGATAGAATTTTTGAGGTAATGTTGTTGTACTCTCTAATCATGGCGCTAGAGTGTGGTGAAGTATTGCATTAGTACTGTACATGCAAGAAAGAACTTTACTGTACTCTGTACACATGATAACAACAACCCTATAAAACAGACAGAAAGTTTTCCTAGAATACAAATCCCTTTAAAATGAACACAGTCGCTTCAATAGTAGCTGTCAAAACAAACTTTAAAGAGGAATTTTCCCTTCATTAAATGATAAAATAATATAGCAAAATTGCTGATTACTGGTTCCCATTAGGCTCCTTCGTTGCTACAGTATTATGCAGTATGTATTCACATTTGTTAAACAACAAAAACATATATTTCTTATTTATATGCACAGTATTTGTATTTTAATTTAAAAAATAACAAAACTAACTGAAAAGTAAAGACAAGAAAAAAATAGCATCAATATTATTCGCACCAAACAAAAGAATGTCAATGTTAATTTATTTATATAGCACATTTAAAACAACATAGTAATGCTGTGGCTAAAGTGCTTTACAATAAAAGAAGAAACAACATACAATTAACATAAATAGAAATAAAATAAAACATAAATAAAATTTTGTTAATAAATAGAAGTAAGATTACATAATCACAATGAGGAAACCATCAGTATTACTGAAGGTCACGGAAAGCAAGTGAATAGAAATGAGTCTTTAATCTTGTTTTGAACAGTTCAATTGTAGATGACTCCTTTATGTGACAAGGTAAAGAGTTCCACAGGCGAGGAGCAGCAGCTGCAAAAGCCCTGTCCCCCTTAGTTTTACACTTAGTATGAGGGACAAGAGACAACTGACCAGAAGAACTAAGCACTCTAGATGGCTAGTGTAAAGCACACAATTCAGATAAATAGGCAGGAGCAAGCCCATGTAAAGATTTAAAAACTAGCAATAAGATTGTAAAATCAATTTGAAAACTGACATGCAGCCAGTGTAAAGAAGCTAATATTGGAGAAAACAAATACAAGCTTCTGCAGTGGTTGCTGCATCTTAGCTGTTGTTGATCAAGGCAGTGAGAGGGAGGGTGAAGGAGGAAGAGGCCAAGATGAAGCAGCACAGAATTCCTTGAACTCCATTTCTTCACCATCCATAACTTTTGCAGCTCTCCCTTTCTAATGCAATGGGAGGTGGAGAAAGACAAAAAGTTGAAGGTGAAGACCCAGATGCAACAGTGGCGAGTGGAGGAGCTGCACAAAAGAGCAATGAGATGCTAGTATGCTTGGCTTCACATACCTTTATTTCCTACAGTTGTCTGTAGCACTCAACAGAATATGCCACACTAATTGCTGTAACTGCAAAAAGGACTTTTCATGAAGTCAAGGACCCTCGTATTTTGGGGGTATACATCTAGTTGGTTAGTAAATTATATTTTACTTCATATAGCACCTTTATGCTGTGACTGCTATTCCAAGACACTTTATAAACACAAACCTACAGCCACCACCTGTCAGGTTAAGTGACTGGTTAGAAAAGACAGACGCTCAGAATTAGGATACATGTAGTCGCGTTGTGTGCTGTAAGAACAACGTCACACAAATGTGGCAAATGAATAAGCAGATGCTGGAGAGTGTTGTAGAAAAGTCCCTTCAATTCAAATGATTAAAAGGTTTTAAAGATTTAACAGCTAACATGCCTATGCACTAATAAGTTAAACGAAAACGATACAAAATGATAAAATGTCATATCCACAGTGCTTGAAACAATGATTCAAACCCAAGGTTCAATTCATTTGTTACATCCCAAATAACCCTATAATAAAATATTTAAAAAAATAACAAAAGGGAGCATACTGTACATGCTGTATCTAGCAAATGATATGTGCATCCACTTGGGAAGCAAGTTTAGCTAAAGGGGCTCTAAATATAATTAGAACCTTTCCTTTCTCTTTTAAGTTACATTTGACAGACACTCTTTTTTTTTACCAATAGCTTACTAGCTGAAGTCTGTCATATGACACACAGCAACCATATGTGAATATTTACCAACGGTCCTGCCTTTGACAGTGCTACACGGTGCAGAAGAGACATGGACTATTGTGGCTGTTCTAATAAATGGAATTTCAATGTTTTATTTGGAGCTTGCCATAGTAATTACTCCCCCAGCCCGTATATTAAACCCACCCACTGGCAACAGTCAGCCAGCCATGTGCTGTTATCTCTGTGGTGATTTGTCATTATCTGCGCTGGGACTTAAGACCTTGGTGTCCACTGACGAGCAGCTCACTGCAGGACATCTTTCCAAACAGCAGGTTAGCTTGCAAATTCAATCTGCTCCAGGACCAGCAGCAGGCAGTGCTTTTCTTTGATGTATTTTGCAAACTTCTAATTTAAAAAAAAAAAATTGTAATTTGCAATTTCCTGATGTTTTCAATCTCATCACTTGTTCTTTACTATTAATTTTGTTGCCAATCATGCCATACCCTTAACATGCATCTGTTCTTGGAAATAGGTGTCAAACAGTGGCAGCATAAAATCAATGAAGTTGTCAGATAAGTTGAACCTGAAAATTGACAGAGCCAATATACTTGTTAGAATGTGGTTAAGCCACATACACCTAGGGTTTCTCTATGAAACACTGTTGATTTATCATTGATAGTTCACACATTCACAGTTTTGACATGTGCTCATTTCACCAATGACTTCAAAATGTCTATCAAGTTTACATAAGTAAGGCTCATCATAATTAAGATGGTTTCAAACAACAGAAAAATCAAAATTGAACTGGATCTAGTATAAGGCAAAGGGCCAAGAATAAAGAGCCTCACTGCAGTGCACTGCTATGACATAATGTGGGGCAAAAAAATATGTTTGATTTTGTGGGTTATGTATAAGGAAACATTACAGGAAATAAAAAAAAACCTTAAAACATGCTGAAACAAACAATGCGTATGCAATGAAATAAAGATAACAAATTAATGCAAAAGAACAATTCATTGGAAAAAGTATTTTAAGATTTCATACTACTGCATTGAAATGGTCGGCCTGATCTATAAAAGGCTTAATTTGGTTTGACATTTTAGTTAATTACATGGATTACTTAACGTCATTTAAATTTGAGCATCCATTTCGTGTCCATGACTTAATAAGGAGTCAAACATGCAAAGCGAAAGAAAGAGAGTATAGAAAATGTGATCATCTAGATTAAATAAGTGATGTGTAAAATAGGATTTCACTGAATGAAGTGCCAAAAACATTTTCAGCCACAAGTTAAAATGAGGACATTTTTTTCCTCCAAATAAAACAATTGTTCAGCAAATGTATTACAATCACCAATGTGAATCTTAGGCTAACTAGTGACTATAAATTAACTTCAGTGTGGTTGTGAGTATAGGATTGTGAGTATTGGATGTTTTGTTTGCGGTTGTTCAAGCTGAGTCCCCATTCAAGCCTACAGCATCATGAATTATTTTATCTTCGTTCTCCACGTAAATATAACATTAAAATTTTTTCTCTGCCACCACTACAAACAACATGAGATGAGTGACAGACATAAAAAAAATGACCATTTTTAGGTTGGGTATTTCATTAACAGTCTGAAAACAGTCAAATTGGTACAGACAGAATTCACCTTATGTTCAAGTGCTTGGTATGTGGCAGAAAATTAAAGATCCCAGGTAAATGTCACATATACACAGGAGAAACAAAAATACACACAGTAAGGACACTGAGGTTTGACCCGAGGTTTCTGAAGCCATGAGGCAACATCACTTACCACTCTGATACCCTAGAGGTGAAAAGAGAGAGAGGTTAGGAGCACACGCTGATACAGTGCATTGCCGCACCCACCACACGACATACTAACTCAAGATCCAGATTAGGACCCGCATGCAGCTATGCAACGGGTGACACCTCAGCACCACACAAGTTCAGATGGAGTGGAACAGTGTAAGGATTTTTTTATGGTGGCTGGAGTGCCAATTCTGCCACCAACCCCCAAGTTTTTCCCTGCAGGTTAGAGGGCCTACACATGCAGGGCTGGATGCAGATTAACGTCATACCCAGGACGGAGCAATTGCAGGTTTAAGGGCCTTGCTCAAGGGCCCAACAGAGCAGAGTCCCTTTTGACATTTATGCGATTCGAACCAGCAACCTTCCAATTGCCAATGCAGATCCCTAGCCTCAGAGTCACCACTCTGCCACTGAGGTGAAAACAGGCTTAAAAATTGAAATAATAATTAAATCCTTAGGAAAAATTTGGTTAAATCAAAAGAATATTATACTAATATTCATGAACTGAATTACATGAAACCCATATTTAAAATATACTTTTATCATCTTCATCTAAGAATTACATTATAAACAATAATGGACTGATCATAACTAGACAGACCGCTTAAGTCTCACAACTTTATACTCTGCTCATGTGTCAAGAACAAAATGGAATGCAAACCTTATAGCAGATGACGGCTTACTACATGAGTTAAGTACTACTTCCTTACTGTGTGAGTTTTCCTCACACATCCGAAAGACTGTCATGTATGCATAACTAGGAACACTGCCCCTCGCGTGATTTAACTCTCTGTGATAGCATGTCCTATTATGGACAGGCACTCTATTTAGGATTTGTTTCTGCAGGGCCAGAAAAGGGAACCACTATTCTAAGATCACAAACTGCATGGGCAGGTTACAAAACGGGTGGGTACATGGACTATTCTGAATGCTCAAACTATAGATGAATTTCAACAATACTACATGAATACCTAAAAAGAAATACCTAGCAATAATAAAAAAGGAAAAAAATCATTAACATGAAACTCTTCATTCAAAAACTGACTACTTTCATCATTCATAACTGAATGGCGAACAGATTGAGGCTACAACCTGCAATATAAAAATGTCAATGCTTCAAATATCTATGGATATAAATAAAATGATTCATGTCTGTAGAAAATGCAGGACAGAATATAATCACCATTTTATTAAACTGAACAAAGGGATAATAACACAAACATACCCTACAATGTATTGCAGGCTACTATAAATTCTATGGAATTTATGAGGTTAAAAAAAATGTTGATTTGTAGCAGTAATGAGATTTTCCACACATTTAGACTATTGAAAAAATATGACTGCTAATGTTAAAGCATAGATTTATTTTTTCTGACAAAGCTGCTGCACTTTAATTTTTTTCCTTTATATTCATGTGAATTAAGTTTAAATATTAAATTGTACTGATTCTTTAGTTAGCATTATGGAAAAATAAAATGAGTCATTATGCAGTAAAAAATAAATTACACAAATTTTTTAAGACATTCTGCTCCTCTGGTGTGTCTTCATCACTTCTTAATCCATGATATAAAAGTGAAAGAAAATGAGGAAAACAAGAAAGAACCTTCTCCTATGCTACATAGCACACCCATGAGCTAGTACAAAACAGGTGACAAATGTTTGTCCCCAAATAGTAAAAGTAATCACCAAGAGAAAAAACACTGCATTTTTTTGTGCCCTGGATAACTGAGTTCCATCCACTGTACCTGTGAAAGATGTAAGTGGATGCAGATCTGTTTCTACATTAAGAATATTCAACTGAAGGCTAAAAATGATAAAGAGTCACAGCCAAAATGTACCTGGCTGCATTTCTTATTGGCCAAGTATGATAGGGTATATTTTGGACAGACAAATCTGTAAAAGAAAGAAATTAAGCAAAGGTGAACTGTGCGTAAAACACCTTTCTAAATGATGTGACTGTCAGTTTTTATTTCTAGTCCTTTTTTTTTTTAAATCTGTTTGAATTAGCTTTGTCCTCTTCTAGAAGTCCTGCAAGCCTCTCTCTTTTAGTGTTATCTGAAATCTTAGCGAACCTCTTTACTGTAAAACTTTTATTAAAAAGTTTAAGTGACTCTGCATTATTTCAGTAGAGTTATGTTTCTAAACTTGTATTTATACCTTAATCTTCCTTTTCATTTTTAAAATATAACTCCATGAAAACAATAAACATTGCAGGAAAGAAATCAAATATCTGTGTTATGAACTGCATTTGAAATGTCTTTCAAACTGACACCATTGCTTAGCAACAGGAGGACATTTTATCTTAGTCATACATATGATAGGAAAGGTAAATATAATTGTCAGTCCTGTCAATTGGCCACATTGAGTGAGAAACATTTTGGACTTAACAAAAGCAAGTGCTGTCAGCAGCTTTGCCACCTAATAACAGTTTGTGTATATATAACTGTACATCAGATGTAACAATTTCAATGTTCAATGAACAAGAATTTAATATGCAAGTGTAAAATAGCCTTTATAATTAGTATTTGAACAGATTTATTTAATTTTCTGATTTAATGTGTAAAATAACCAGAAGACGAAGGTAAGTGAGGGGGATTTTGTAGAGTTTGAGGATAATCTACATTAAGGGCTCTAAAATCTAGGGACTGACAAATAATTGATGCTTTGTCAAGCTGCATGGCAGGTCCAAAGTTGCCTTCAGTGTTTCAGTTCTCCTTTCATATCTTCTAAATAAATCTAGTGCAGGACAAATCAGTTATCAGGTGGAAAAGCAAACCTCCCAAGAGCTAAAACCATTTCATTGCTCATGTTTTAGGCCAGTGGAAAAAATAAGAATACACAGTGAACATTTAGTGGTCTTGAAATAAACATATAAGTACCAACACAAGAGTAAACTGCATAACAGCATAACATTTTATAACTGAGAAAAGAATACGCAAAAACAAATTAAGCAAGCAAAAAAAAAAAATCTACAAATAATTTCTATGGGGGACCAAAGAACAGAGAGGCAGCAAATGATAAACTTTCAAGACTTTATGAGTACTAATTATGAGATATTTTTGTATTATACCCTATTAATTTCACAAAAAAAAATACTGACCACAATTTCCTTATCACCACCTCTCTAGGGTCTTCTCAACCTGCTCTCAACTCTCGCTACAGATGACAATGTCATCAGCAAATCTCATTGTTGACAGGGACTCCTGTCTAATCTTGTCTGTCAATCTGTCCATCACCAATGCAAATAAGAAAGGGCTCAGAGCCGATCACTGATGTAATCCTACCTCAACCTTGAATGCACCCCTCACTGTCACACTTCCCTCGTACATATTCTGTACAACTCTTACGTACTTCTCTGCCACTCCACACTTCCTCATACAATACCAGAACACCTCTCTAGGTATCCTGTTGTATGCGTTCCCCAGGTCCACAAAGATGCAATGCAACTCCTTCTGGCCTTCTATATACTTCTCCATCAACACCCTCAGAGCAAGCATCACATCTGCTGTGCATTTTCCTGGCATGAAATCATACTGCTGCTCAACTCCCTTTTTAACCGAGCTTACACTACTCTTTCCCAAAACTTTATGCTGTGACTCATCAATTGTATCCCTCTGTAGTTACTACAGATCTGCAAATCCCCTTTATTCTTAAAATTCGGTACCAGTATACTACTTCTCCACTCAGGCATCCTCTTACTTTCTAAGATTAAGCACTAAACGATTTGGTTAAAAACTCCACTGTCATCTCTCCCAAACAACTCCATACTTCCACAAGTGTGTCATCTGGACCAGTGACTTTTCCATTTCTCATCCTCTTCATAGCTGTCCTTACTTCCTCCTTGTTAATCCCTTGTACTTCCTCATTCACTATCTCCACATCATCCAACTTTCTCTCTCTCTCATTCTCGTCATTCATCAGCCTCTTAAAGTACTCCTTCCATCTGCTCAACACACTCTCCTTGCTTGTGAGCATGTTGCCATCTTTATCCTTTACCACCCTGACCTGCCCTAACTTATACCCAATCAGTACAAATCCGTTCCTCCCTTCTTAGTGTCCAATCTCTCATACAGCTCATCATGCACCTTTTCTTTAGCCTTCAACACCTCTCTCTTCACTTTACACCTTTTCTCCTTGTACTCCCGTCTACTTTCTGCACCTCTCTGACTATCCCACTTCTTCTTCACCAACCTCTTCCTCTGTATATTCTCCTGTACTTCTCCTTTCCACCACCAGGTTTCCACCTTCCTCTATCTAGATGTTACACCAAGCACCCTTCTTGCTGTCACCCTCACTACTTCTACTGTAGTTGCCCAACTGTCTGACAACTCTTCACTTCCACCCAGTGCCTGTCTTACCTCCTCCCTGAACTCAACCTTGCAGTCTTTCTTTTTCAACTTTCACCATTTGATCCTTGGCTCTGCCCTCACTCTCCTCCTCTGCTTGATCTCTAACGTCCTCCTACAGACCACCACCCTATGCTGCCTAACTACGCTTTCCCCTGCCACCACTGTGCAGTCTACAATTTTCTTTAGACTGACCCTTCTGCATAAGATATAATCTACCTGTGTGCATCTTCTTAAAATACATAACCACAGCCATGCCCAGCCTTTTTGCAAAATTACCTTCTGCATTCCTCTCCTTGACACCATACCTACCCATCACCTCCTCATCTCCTCTGTTCCCTTCACCAACATGTCCAGTGAAATCTGCACCAATCACCGCTCTCTCTACCACTTCATCCAACTCACCCCAGAAATCTTCTTTCTCATCCATCACACACCCAACTTGTGGGGCATATGCAACAACAACAGTAATCATCACACCTTCAATTTCCAGCTTCATAATCATCACTTTGACACTCTTTTCACCTCTAAAACACTCTTGACATACTGTTCCTTCAGGATAATCCCTACCCTATTTCTCCTCCTATTCACACCATGATAGAACAATTTAAACCCACCCTCAATCCACCTGGCCTTACTTCCTTTCCATTTAGTCTCTTGCATGCACAATATATCAATCTTCCTTCTCTCCATCACATCAGCTAATTCACTCCCCTTACCAGAAATACTCCCAGTATTCAAAGTTCCTACCATTACTTCCAATCTATTTACCTTCCTCCTCTCCTTCTGCTCTGTACACACCTTACCCCCTTATTCGGCCAACAGCAGCCCAATTTCCACCAGCACCCTGTTAGTCAATAGTACTGGTGGTGGTTGTTGTTAATCAGGGCCTCTGATGTGGGAAAATTTTACACCAGATGCCGTTCCTGATATAATCCTCCTCATTTATATGGGCCTGGGACAGGCACAAAGAAACACAATGTTTTGTGCATCCCATGTGGCTGGCTTAAGGTGACAGAGGTGGAGATATGCCCTAGAGAGGAAGAGGAATGAAGGTCAGTAGGTACAAGACAGAATACATTTGTTTAAATGAAAGGGAGGCCAGAGGAGTGGTGAGGATACAGGGAGTAGAGTTAGCAAAGGTGGGTAAGTTTAAATACCTGGGATCAACAGTACAGAGTAATGGGGTGTGTGGAAGAGAGGTGAAGAAGACAGTGCAGGCAGGGGGGAGAAGAGTGTCAGGAGTGATTTGTGACAGATGGGTATCAGCAAGAGTGAAAGGGCATGTCTACAGGATGGTAGTAAGACGAGCAATGTTATATGGGTTGGAGACAGTGGCACTGACCAAAAAACAGGAGACAGAGCTGGAGGTGGCAGAGTTAAAGATGTTAAGATTTGCACTGGCTGTGACAAGGATGGATAGGATTACAAATGAGTACATTAGAGGGTCAGCTTAGGTTGGACCATTTGGAGACAATTCAGAAAGTCAAGATTGCATAGCTTTGGACCTGTGCAGAAGAGAGATGCTGTATATATTGGGAAAAGGATGCTAAGGTTGGAGTTGCCAGGTAAGAGGAAAAGAGGAGGTTTATGGACGTGGTGAGAGAAAACATGCAGGTGGTGGGAGTAACAGAGAAAGATGCAGAGGACAGGAGGATATGGAAACAGATGATCCGCTGTGGCGACCCCCATCAGAAGCAGCTGAAAGAAGAAGACTGACCACACCTTCCTTACTCGAAGATTTTCGGTAAAACACCATATCAAAATGTTATCTACAATTCCATACAAAGATATTTTGGAAGGTATAGTAAAAAATAATCTCCTATATAAAAGAACTTGTGGATGAAATTTTATTGGAAGGTTCATGGTCTCAAAAGTCACACTGCAAAAAAACACCCAATCAGCAACCAGTTTTCATTCAGATCACACTAATGTTGGACCATTGCTAAAATTTTGACATGGCTATCGATACAAGCCTTCGGACCCCAATACCGGTACCAAACGGTACAGAAACAAATAACGGATAACTACCCCCCCATCAATCCCCAACTCACAGGATCCTCCCTCTACTGAACAATCACACACCTCCCTGCCTTACTGCACTTTACAAATCAATACATGAAGTCTGTGTCCCCCTTGAAATCTGCAGCACATTTATATTCATTTGGTCCCCTCCTGGTGAATTGAGCTAAATGTATATTTCATCAAAGAGCAGGGGGCTTCCCTAGGACTAACAAACAACTGAGCGCAAGATGCTTGAAAACTACTATTTACTTCTGGCACCACAATTAACAAAATGCTAGTACAGTACAGTTTTGCAAATTAAATTTTCCAGTACCTGTATACCAAAAACACACATGTATGAATTTCGAAAAACTAAAGAATCAAATACTCCTGTTACTAGAGCTCAACAATAATGTGTTATAGGTTTGTATTACGGAGTAAAATACATTCATAAACAGTGTCCTGAATAATACAAGAAGTCTTGAATTCAAAAAGGAATTATTTTCACTTAGTTAAATAAGCAGAAAAAAGTAAATAAAACGGTCTTTCTAGATTTTACATGAAAACAGAATCTGAATTTACAAATGAGTGTTACTAACATTTAATAATACAGTGTTTTTAACCCAATGTGGGTGAAGATGTCTCATAATGGAACAGTGTTTTTTTGAGGGCTAGGCCCTGTCTTGTGCCTAATGTTGCTGAGGTGTGGTGCAGCTTCCCAAGATACTAACTATGAATTAAGCATCTTTCTTAAATGGAAATTATTTTTTTAAATTTACATTTTTAGCCATAATATTCTTTTAATATGTAAATACAGTAATCCCTCGCTACTTTGCGGTTTACTTTTTGCAGATTCACGACTTCGTGGGTTTTTAAATATAGTAGTAGTATTTCCTAGTCTAAGAACAACAAAACAAGTTCGGTGACTATGTGCGTTGTAACACGGGCTGTGATTGGTACATGGTAGGGAGACGACAAATCACAGCTTCCCGCTTTCTAATCGGGGCCGTGATTGGTGCTTTGACTGATGCCCAGATCCCACAGCATCTCCCCTTGTCTCTCTATTGCGGCCATTTCGCTTCAAGCTTTCTCGCTGAGCGGTTTACTTTACACTGTACTGTGTGTGATTTTTTTGTGGTTTCTTTGTGTTTTCAACCCCTGCAATGGCTTCCAAACGTGCTCCTTCTTCCAAGGCTGGTGCTGAGCCTAAATGCCAACGAAGAATGATGACGATCGCTGAGAAGGTGAAACTTCTGGATATGTTGAAGGAAGGGAGAACGTTCGCGGCTGTGGCCCGCCAATATGGCGTGAACGAATCCACCGTTCGCTACATCAAGAAGGAAGAGGCGAACATTAGGAAGATGGCTACCATCACCTTTCACAAGTCGGCGAAGAGAGTGGTTACGGCTCTTAATAAAATGATCGTCCGTATGGAATCTGCTTTGGCCGTATGGATAGCCGACTGCCATGGAAGAGCTGCCCCAGGAAATGGCACCGCCGTCTGAAGACACGTAAAATACAGTCATCGGCTGCGCAGTAAAAGTCATCATCACCTTCATCGTCATCATTTTTACTGCACAGCATATTCATCACCATCATCACGTCATATATAACTACGTGTACTTCGCTATACAGTAACTGTAAACTTATCTACCGATTTCATATTGCTTAAC
This sequence comes from Polypterus bichir lapradei, assembly GCA_026402145.1. NCBI lineage: Eukaryota > Metazoa > Chordata > Cladistia > Polypteriformes > Polypteridae > Polypterus > Polypterus bichir. The sequence continues at coordinate 78,157,013 of JANRMT010062835.1, forward strand.
AGTTGTCCCTGTTATTAATAGAGTAAAAGGTGGGTTGTAAACAGTACAGGGAGGGTTTAAAAAGTCCAAATACACGTTAAATAATTAAATAAATACGGTGTCCCTACTTCGCGGAAATTCAGTTACTGCCTTGGAACCTATCTCCCGCGATAAACGAGGGATTACTGTAATGGAAAATAGGGTTAATAAAACAAATGAATAGATCTATTTAAACTTGTGCAGGTGGTAGTACTGCCACCTCCTGGACCCACTGCTCTTGGTTTGAATCCTGTAACCAGTCATTTTTTGCTGTTTTTACATTATCCCGGAGTCTGTACTGATATTTCCTGGAGTATATACAGTAGATTTTCTTCCCACCTCAACAAACACACTCTTATGTTGACTGATAATTCCAAACTGGCTCATGTGTGAATGTGAGTCAGTGGACTCTGTGATGGACTGGTGTCATGTCCAGGTATGGTACCTGCTTGGCATGTAAGTTCTGCCAAGATATATGGCCCCCTGTGACCTTAAATCGGATTAAATGAGTTGGAAAATTAAAAATGGAAGAAAAAATAATGAATGAAAAGAACATAAAAGAAAGTAGGTTCCTTTTGAGATTTTACTTTCATTTACAAGAGCTACTTTGAAGCCAGTCAGATCAAAGACTACATTTATTGATTATATTTCTACAATTTCTGCTGATATGGTGACAATGCAACAAAATCAGATTTCAGGAGGCATTTGCAACATGAAAATATGTGTTCTCTAAAGACCTCTTATATGCACAAGAACATGTCAAAATAAGATGATTAAAAGGTTTAAATGTAGAAATGGTGTGCCAATATTCATAGATCTCAAACAGAGAAGGGAGGTTTAAAATAATGACAGATCCATCATATATTACTACTAACCTTCACTAAATCAATAGTGCTTGAACAAAGACATCCGAGCTAAGTTAAATCATTTAATATTTATGCTAAATATAGGGTGGACATTTTCCAAAAAATATTTAAAAAGAAATTTATTTTGTGATTTTTGAAATATCAATGCAAAACATTACCAAATAAAAAATACACTTTCTTACACCAAAGGCTCAACATATTACTGAACTATTTCACATATACATTGCCTTTAGAAAGTATTCAGATCCCTTTACTTTTCTGGATTTAATTTTGACAAATTAAAAAAAAATTCTAAAATCTTTTTTTCTCTTTGGCTTTCTGGGGTATTCAGTGTTCCTTGATGAGAGAAAAAATACATTTAAATGATTTTAGCATAAGGCTGAAAAAAACATAATGTAAAAAGTCAATGCACATACAGTACACATCAAACTGAATCTCTCCAAACAAGCATTACATTTTTCTTACATAACCTTATAAGGCAATGGTCTAAAATGATATATGAGCTATACCCAATAATTATTTATTGACCTCATCTATCAAAGCTATTCTTGAAAGTGCCAAGAGGTAGTAGTGAATGACAGGCTCACATTTGTGTCCTAATAATGGCAAAGGCAAATATAAGAAGTGATTTATCAGGTTGTCAAAATGCAGGTACCACTTTCATAAATTGTAAACGGTAGAGGTGACAAGTTCCGATCATAAGATACTAAAGGGGCTTTGTTAGTAAAACAGCATCAGCGTTTTGTGGAATCAAGCTTTGGTTCAATGTTTAAATGATTTTTATCTTGTATATTCTGTATGCACAAACATCTAATGTTCTATGCAAGGCTATCCTAGATATAGTCATTTTTTGTGTAAATGCTTAACACTGGCACATTCTTAAGATTGGTATATGGTTAAAATTAGTTCTAGTCCTGACTATTTAATATCTTCAGAAGCAATTGATTCACCCATTCAAAAAGCATTTGCTTTTAGTGCTCAGGATGACTAAATGTTTGACTGTGTCAAGAGGAAAAATAAATAACATTAATACTGAGGAAAAAAAAAAAAATTGACAGGTTTACTGAACTGTGAATGAACTGAGATCAATTTTTTTTTCTGCCTTTCCCTAGAAAAGGGTACTTATTTGCTTCAGTATAGGAATTAAAAAGGTTAAAGCACTTACCTTCATCTTAATAAAGCTTAATATTAAAAATACATGAAAAATAACCTTATACTCTTCTGAAATCTTGAAACATGCACATTTATAAAATGTGCTTCTACTATGTGCTATCATTTAAAATTAAATGTGGGCAGTATAGCTTAGTGGCTAGGCAGTTGGACTTCCTTCGTGCCTCAGAGGGAGACTATAAACCAATTATGTTATCCATTAATGCAAAAGCATATTAAGGCCAGTGAATAGAGGGAAAAAAAAAAGTGTCACAGTAAAGAAAAAAAAACAGGTCAATTTCACAATTACATTTTACATTTCAACTTTAATCTACTAATTTTTAATGATTAAAGTCAAAATGTCAAAATAAAATGTGACCACATGATCCATAACTCTGCAGAAACGGAAGAAAACACCTTGTACATATGAACGTAACAGCACATACAAGTCTGTTCAGGGATACGTTTAAATGATTAAAGCTTTGTATGGATAGTAAATTAGTTCAAATGTTTAAAAGGCAGATTTATGTATGTAATATATTGAAACAATCACACTGTAGCCCTATTATCCCAATCTGCATTTTCCAAAGGCATCTTAACATTAAGAATGTTGTAAATTCCATCTTAAGATCGCTGTTTAGATTAAGAGTATTTCTCCAACTCCATTGTAACTGAAGTGGCATGTTAAATGCTTCATATTCTACTTGCTCCCTGACCAAGTTATTAATTGCTACTTCCTCTTGCACCGCCAGCAGCCATAGGCAGAAATCGGTACAAAGAACACAGTAAATTCATATGATATGATATGTTTTCCTTGTGCATTTTCTCAGGTTGCTCCAGTTTTCTTCTAAACACATGCAGGTTAGGTGATTTGTCAATGTCAAATTGGCACAAGTGTTTTTCTGTGTGAGCTCACCCAGCAATGGGGCTTGTGCCCCATGCAGGAATTGTTCCTGCCACTTAAGCCATTGCAATAGGTTTGTTTTTTTCCTTCACTGTGTCCATAATTTTTTCTTCTCTGTCATCCTAATACATTTCCATAAAATACTATTTGTGTTGAATGAACAGAAATACTCTGGCTAAATACAGGTAGATGTAACATCTAAATTCTGAAATATTTATAAAAAAAAAAAAAATACATTCAACAACATTGAAGAGTGAAGTGTTGAAAAGCAGCAAAATGGATGGTTTTGAGTTTAGATTTTAAGTTTCTTATGAAGAAACATAAAAGAGGGGTAATTTAGAATGCACATACATTCCGATTCTGTTGAATTGTGTGAAATGGCATAAATGCACAGAATTATGCAACAAGAACTTTAAATAGTTATAATTACTGGTTGAACTTTCCAATAAAACAAGTAGTTAGAAAGGCTATAATTTTCACAAGATGTTTTCAACCTTCTAAGCACTCTGGAACTATTTAATTAAATATACCATTCATCATGCTAAAATTATCTATCATTAAATCAACTAACAAGAGTTAATTGTAAGATTTTTGTCTGAATTTGCAATTGGCCAATTTGTGATTTATTGGTAATTAGCAGGAGAACCCGGCGTTGCCCGGGAATCTATAACCGGTGAATTTCCCAAATGAAAGAAACAGAATATAGAAATAGAACAAACAGTTTTCTGATTCACATTTTATTTTAAGTTCCTCCACTTTGGATTGTGTCTGCTGTGTCGTTTGAAACACCCTTGAAATAGACTTTTTTCTGGCACCTGAAGTGGACTGGCAAATTGTACGTCTTTTTTACGGTGGCATGGGTATATTCGCGAAAAGCAGGACAATTATAATGTGTTACATATATTATATACGAAATATGCATCACAGTGAGATGAATTTACCTTATTTACAATACGTCAGAATGCGAACAAATAGCACCAGTCAGTCAGAAAGAGCAACACTGAAATCGTACTGTGAGTCAGGAAGCAAGCAAATAGCACCACAAATACAAAAGCCAGTGAGAAAAAGTAGCACTGAATCTGTACTGGGAAAAATGGCGGGGAGGTGTGCTCTGTTTCTAAGGAGCGTTTGTGTTGAAGTGTGTTGGTATCTAACGGATGTTGGCGATGGTAACTACAGAAAGAAGTGACATTCAAGCGGTGCTGCATGTGAGGAAAGTGACGAGGGAAGGATGCTCTCTTTTTAAGCCGAGTCTCTGTTCAAATGTGCTGCCACATAAAGGATGTTGGCAAATGAAATATTGCAGTATCAGTGCGTGTGGGAGTGTGACCCGAGGAAACGCGGGTGTGTGAGCCGGTCATGAGCACTGGGTCGTTCACGTTTTATATCTATATGGCAGTCCCACTTCACCCAATAAAAGCAGTCGGCCTTCTCATACTTGGACACTTCTGCTATCTCTTGGCAATTTAAAGAATCATGGGTAAAGAGCGACGCACAGGGACCAAACATGCTGCTAGATGGTGCCACTGTGAAGGTTTGTTGCAACGTGCGGCCATCTTGTTGATGATAAGTATGGGGATATGTGCCGAAGGTGAAAAGGTGTCCTGCCCTTCACCACGAAACTTTTCCAACCAAACGTACCCCATGACCTCCTCTTGGTCACAAAGGAACCCCATGCCCAGTTTGGTGGCGATCGGATGCCCGGTGCAGATTTGTATGGTGGACAAACAAACATACACACGCACATCGACTCTGCTTTATATATTAGATAACCTCAGCCAACTGCACTGGTGTTTCCAGAAGTTATACCTTTAACTAACCAAGTGTTGCTGTGGCTTATGAACGGATGACAAAAGTTTATAAACCTGAACAGTATGGGCAAGCAGGTGATTAAAAATTTGGAATACGGAAACTGTAGTCATTCTTGCCAATGTCTGGGGTCATGAGGCAGGAACTAATATACTTGCATATGGCTGTTACTGTTCTTTTGTTCGGAATTACCAGATACTGCAACCCTAAACACCTCCGGAAATATTCATTAGACAGCACTATGACAATTGCTGGGTAAAGAAAGATAAAATGCATGTACATGCAGAGATTTATTTTTTCAATTAAAAAATAAGAACGTGTCTCATAAGTGGTTATTGTCCATCTAGATGAACCCTGGGCTAAAAAAGTGAAATTGAAAAGAACTGATTTTCAACTTGACAAAAATAAAATTTGTCAAAATAAATAATAATAACACTAAATGACAAATATGTGATATTAGATTTCTGATTCATTGTATCAATCACAAGATAACATTTATTTATATGTATTAAAAAATCAAGCAGAATCATGCAGAAAAAACTGCATAATCAGTTTTTCCTTTGCATTTATTAAGTAAACTGAACAGACTTCCATACATTGTCTACTTTGAAAATGAGCAAAATAGGTGTTGGTGCCACAGATATATACTCTTTCCTCTAATAGACAGAAATCTGCTTACAGATTTTCCAGCGCCGCAGCGAGTGGCATCCATTCCAGCAGCTCCGTGTCCGTGTATCTTTTTACCTTTTTTTTTCTATTTTTCTCTATTTCACTGATCATTTCTACCACTTTCTTTTATGTGGAATCGCTTCCTGGACACTTTTTATTATTTTTACTACTTGACATGGATTTTTACACTCCAAGACTCGTCTATTCAAGTAGTAAACTTAAAGGACTGAGAAGAAATGCCCACGCCGGTGTGGTTCCCTATTTACCTGACGAGGTAAGAAGACAATATTGGGGCAGCCGAGCCGGCGTAAAGATAAAAGATAAAAGCCAAGCAGCTTGCGAGAAAATGGTGTTATAAACCGTCGGTGCCTTCTGTGATCCTTGGAAATGTGAACTCACTACCAAATAAAATCGACGAACTGGCTGTGCTGGTGAAAAATGTCAGAACCTACAGAGAATGCAGCTTGCTGTGTTTTAGTGAAACGTGGCTAACAACTACCATCCCAGATGCTAACATGCATCTACCCAGGTTTAGCACAGTTAGAGCGGACAAAGACGCAAATACCCGTGGGAAGCGGAAAGGAGGAGGACTCGCTCTCTATGTAAATACAAGGTGGTGCAACTCTGGACATATAAACGTTAAAATCTCCAATTGCTGCAGGGACATCGAACTGTTGGCCATAAGTCTGCGTCCTTATTACTCGCCCAGAGAGTTTGAACACGTGATTGTTGTTATTGTTTACATCCCCCCTCAAGCGAACGCGGAGATAGCGAGTGACATCATCCATTCCGCACTTGATAAGTTACAAACGCAGCTCCCTGAGGCGCTTGTGCTAATCGCTGGAGATTTTAATCATGTAACGCTGGATAAAACATTACCTGCCTTCTCCCAGTATGTGGACCATAACACCCAGGGAAATAGGACTATTGACCTACTGTATGCAAACGTTAAAGACGCATACAGCACCACCCTGCTGCCTGCACTTGGGAAAGCAGATCATAACCTGGTTCTGCTTCAGCCTCACTACAAACCAAGAGTGAAGGCGCTACCTACAACCACACGATCATTCAGGAAATGGTCCCCTGAGGCCGAGCAGGCTCTGAGAGACTGCTTTGGAACTAAAGACTGGGATATACTGCTGGGGTCACATAGTGAGAACATTGAAGAGGCTGTTGACTGCACAACTGATTACATCAACTTCTGTATGGACATTGTAGTTCCAGTAAGAACAGTACGCTGCTATGCTAATAACAAGCCATGGATTACAAGTGACATCAAGGGCTTTTTGAACCAGAAGAAAAGGGCTTTTAAAGGCGGTGATCAGCATGAGCTCAAGCACGTGCAGAAGGAACTCCAAGTCCAGCTCAGGGTGGAGAAAGAGCAGTACAGGAGAAAGCTGGAGAAGAAATTGCAGAATAACAGCATGAAGTGTGGGATGGGATGAAGATTATCACTGGCTGCAGCTCGAAGCGGGGTGCCACCATTGAGAGAGACATGGAGAGAGCAAACCAAATGAAAAACTTCTTTAACAGGTTTGACCACCCTAACCTACTCTCACCTCGGAGTACTTCATCCTCCAACCATCCTTCTGCTGATACCAGTATAGGTGAGGCATCCTCACCCAGAATTACAGCAGCACAGGTGAGCAGAGAGCTGAGAAGACTTTGTGCCAGCAAAGCAGTGGGCCCAGATGTGTATCGCCACAACTGCTTAAGGCCTGTGTGTTGGAACTGGGGAGTCCTCTACAGCGCATCTTCAACCTGAGCCTGAAACATAGGAGAGTCCCGAGGCTTTGGAAAACATCTTGCATCACCCCCGTCCCAAAGGTATCACGTCCTAGTGAGCTGAATGACTTCCAGCCTGTTGCTCTGACGTCACATGTGATGAAGACCATGGAGCGGCTGCTGCTTCACCACCTCAGGCCACAGGTCCGCCACGCCCTTAACCCTCTGCAGTTCGCATACCAGGAGAAGGTGGGAGCGGAGGATGCCATCATCTATATGCTATACGGATCCCTCTCCCACCTGGACAGAGGCAGTGGTGCTGTAAGAATTATGTTTTTGGACTTCTCTAGCGCCTTCAACACCATCCAACCTCTGCTCCTTAGGGACAAGCTGACTGAGATGGGAGTAGAGTCACACCTGGTGGCATGGATCGTGGACTATCTTACAGACAGACCTCATTATGTGCGTCTTGGGAACTGCAGATCTGACATTGTGGTCAGCAACACAGGAGCGCCGCAGGGGACTGTACTTTCTCCGGTCCTGTTCAGCCTATATACATCAGACTTCCAATACAATTCTGAGTCCTGCCACATGCAAAAGTTCGCTGATGACACTGCTATTGTGGGCTGCATCAGGAGTGGGAAGGAGGAGGAGTACAGGAAGCTAATCAAAGACTTTGTTAAATGGCATGACTCAAACCACTTACACCTGAACACCAGCAAGACCAAGGAACTGGTGGTGGATTTTAGGAGGCCCAGGACCCTTAATGGACGCCGTGATCATCAGAAGAGACTGTGTGCAGAGGGTACAGACCTATAAATACCTGGGAGTACAGCTGGATGACAAATTGGACTGGACTGCCAATACTGATGCTCTGTGTAAGAAAGGTCAGAGCCAACTATACTTTCTTAGAAGGTTGGTGTCAGTGGCGTAGCGTGGGTGTCAGCCGTCCCCTTATTTAGGTATTTCAATTTAAAAGACTAAAATATACAGTAATTCTTTGCCGCCCCCTGAAAGTGCCGCCCGGGGTGGGCAGCTCCTGCCGTCCCCACTACGCTATGCCACTGGTTGGTGTCCCTCAACATCTGCAATAGGATGCTGCAGATGTTCTACCAGACGGTTGGGGCAAGTGCCCTCTGGTGGTGTGCTAGGGAGGCAGCATAAAGAAGAAGGACGTCTCACACCTGGACAAACTTGTTAAGAAGGCAGGCTCTATTGTAGGAATAAAGTTGGACAGTTTAACATCTGTAGCAGAGCGACAGGCACTAAGCAAACTCCTGTCAATCATGAAGAATCCACTGCATCCACTTAACAGTGTCATCTCCAGGCAGAGGAGCAGCTTCAGCGACAGACTTTTGTCACTGTCTTGCTCCACTGACAGACTGAGGAGATCGTTCCTCCCCCAAACTATGCGACTCTTCAATTCCACCCGGGGGAGTAAATGCTAACATTACTCAAAGTTATTTTCTGTTTTTTACATGCATTTTTATTACTCTTTAATTTAATATTGTTTTTTGTATCGGTATACTGCTGCTGGATTATGTGAATTTCCCCTTGGGGTTAATAAAGTATCTATCTACCTACCATTGGACATAACTGTAGTTTAGACACAAAGGTATTGATTGAGTCCAGTTTACTATGGCATGTACCAGAAACATGCTTAGTTTTAGATTATATGTTAAAAAAAAAAAATAAATTAATTAAAAAAAAAAAATTTCCAAGATTTCATATTCACAATAAATTTTAATGTTTACATACCATACAGCAAGAAAATACATATGTTGCATTAGCTAAGGAAAAGAATGTACTTTGCTTATGGTTAATAAGTACAATTGTTTCCGTGTTTTGTTTGAGTGAAAATGCACTTTAGAGGAAGAAAGCGCTTAAGAAGCTATTTAACAAAATGGTAAAATGCCATATACTGTATGTTTAGCAATCAATTTAAGATAATGTATATTTTTGAGTTGCACTAGAGTTAGATCTTTGGTATCCAGGTCATCAATTCACCAGTCACAATAGGTTTTCTGTATTCTTCAGCATGTCTGGTGAAGATGTAAATAAAGTTCTCATTATTGGCAAGTCCTTAATAAAAAAAAAAAAACTACTGCTTCAAGTAAAATTGCTTTCTAGGTGGCAGAGATTTCTGACACTTAAGATAAATTAACTGAACTTGTCTACAGCAAAGCTGCTACCTTGAGGCTACATATTGGTAATAATGATATTCAGTTTCAGCAATGACAGGTACTCAAGAGTTGCTTCATATCTATAGACATACAAGCTAAGAGAATAATTTAATTGTATCTGTGCCCTTAGTAAGATTACATAAATGAGATGTAATCTATAATAAGCTGCATTTCTTTAAGTGATGGTTAAAACCTAAAACTACCTCTAGAAGGCTAGATTTTTTTGAGAACTGCCTTGACTTCCAGAAAGATGTTCTTTGTCATAAATAATGGGGGTCTTTTATTTTATCTCGAAATATGGCAACAAAACTACATAAATATGTATTTGAAGCAGTATCCAAGGTCTAGCTCTACAATAATAAATTGCATGCTCTAGATGTTATCCAAAATTTAGTTTCCATCCATCCATTGATTAATTAATTTTGTAACTTGCTTTTTCCAAGGCAGGGTCACGGGGGTGATGGAGCCCACTCCAGTAATCATTGGGCGTAGCAATCCATCTGGATAAGGCACTAGATACTGTGAAATGCCTCTTCCTTACACATTCAATTAGGGTAATGTAATTACGGTACATATACAAATTTCAGCCAATGCAGAAACACCTTAACTGAACCTCAAATTTGACTCGGGTCCACCATGAATGGTGACCATTTATATAATACCTTTAAAAATTATAGGCTCGGACACAAATAACCCCTTTAAAGTATCCAAAGTTTATGTATTTTAGGATCCATTCATTAAGGAATAACGCAGTTCTAATCAATACACTAGTTTAAGTGGAAAATCTTACAGAAGACTAGCTTAAACTTTTACCAGAGACACTATGCTTGTTTTAAAGCTTTACCCAAGGGGTTAAAAGTAGACTGTCTCCAAAAAAGCTAATGTGATGATATATCCTTAAATCAGCTGAATCTTTACTTTATAAATCTTGTTCCACATTCTTTGTTATCTTTAGCAACCTTTTCTTCAACTTAGGTTTCAATTCGATAAAGTAATATTATTTGATAACTTTACCATTAATACACATATGGAAATTACAGAGTGTTTATATCACTGACTGATTTGGTGGGTTTTCTTTGAAGTTATTCAGAAGGAGTTTCCCAATCTGTCCCCCAATAATGTTACATTCAAAAAGTATTTATTTCTCTTCTGTCAATAAAACCACTTCAGCTAATCATTTAAACAACAAGAATATTTCAGGATTTACCTTTATTCCAGGAATCTTAATTCTGAGATTGGAGACTAAAATAGTATAAACCAAGAGAAAACTAACTACACATTTTATGTGCTTTGGATAAAGATTGTGTTCTCAAAATAAACTGATTAGTTCATTGAAAACTCTCTGGGAGTAAATGCAGAGGTAGTACTAAACAAAATTAAATTGTACTGTTTGATACTACCATTTGTATGCTTTTAGATTTAACAGCAGCTTTAAGACAAAAGTAAATTTAACTATTTCTACACAGATTGAGAAGTTCTAATTTACTGTCAGGTACTGTTTTTAGCTGGTTACTTCAAAATCTTCAGATTGTAAATGTGAACATCCTTCCATTTTGTATGTTTTTTGCATAAAATTTATGTTATATGGTCATCCGTTGACTTACAGATCCATTTGGGACCATCCATTTGGCCATATGTTGGTCACAAAGTGTAGATGTCATTGAGGCTCTGTGAATCTAGTGAGGGTCACTAGTAGGCATATTTGTACTGCTGAACACTGGAGTAAGTGAAGTAAGGTTGAATGAGTTAGCCACGAGGAGTTGCGTCAATCAAAACAAACCTTAAAGGGCCTCCAACAGTCAGAAAACATACAAGAAACACACTGTGAAATAATAATGACAATAATGAACGATTTATGTCTCAGGCTGGTTTTGGTAATTTCTAGGACGTTATTACAGTAGTCTATTCCAATGGCCCTCAGACGCAAGTACAAATTGCCTCGACTTGGTCAGGTGTTTATTGGCCCATGACTGTACTTTATGTCATAATTTGACCATATTTGTATTTGGTATATAGCAGAGTTTAAAGGCGGAAGTGATGTAGGACAAAGTGAGCATCACCCCGTTTTGTCAGGCTTTCAGTGGTACACACAAGACCTTCTCTCTGCAAAAAAGAACAGACTTAACAGATACAAAAAGAAAGCCAGTTTCTCTCTGGCAGAAGGTCCTATTGACTAGGGAGTGGTTAGAAACAAAAGGAAAGGACACAACCCATTCTCTTTTCAAAATGATACTCTGATACTTCTCAGAGCACTCTACAGAGTTCATTAGTTTTGAGTTTCACACATCTACGCTTATATTCTGTGTTGATGACTGAGCCCAATCTGGAAAGACTGAGAAACTGCAATACGCTATAAAGATAAAAGGCCAAATAGAATGACGCTTTTCCCTGCAAAGTTTTCTAAGACATGGGAAATAGCTTTTCAGAGAGCTGAGGAAGACAAAGAACCACACATTGAACACAAAGAACACACTCCACTACAAGCAAAGTTCTCCATTTCAACCTGGAGCAACATCACATAGCACTGAACATCATCCTTAAAGGGGTTATACAAACTGTTTAACTGTGCCAAAATAAATTATAACTCTAAGGAACTAGTAAGCAGCCAGCTAAAGATCTGCTTTCTTGTGTTTGTTACTATGCACCAAGCTTTTAACTATTTTGGGGCAAAAGGCTCGAGGCATACTTTAGCAGCTTACTTCTTTTAAATCATAGCTTTAAGCAAGGGATACCTAACGTGACAGCACACTAAAATTTAAACAATGAAAGACTAAGCAAGAAAGTCTGTAAAATCAAAAAAAATCCAGAAAGCCTCTAAATGAAAAAAGAATATCTGGCCTATTCTGTATTGCATGTTTGCATGGGTCATCTGTCTTGCAAACCGTCTTTTATGTCAACACAAAAGTAGTTATCAAATTTCATTCTTTTATGCGTTTTATCAATGTTTTGTATTATTCTGTTTCTTAACACTAGTGTTGCTTGAGATACCTTGATACAAGATTAATGGCCAGGGCCTACATCTACAGAGAACAATAAGGAGATAAGGTGGGAGCTAATCCAAATTATTAAAATAACCGTTGGCATTACCAAAAACAAACTGAGTATCAATTAATAAATTGATTAACATCATTTGATCCACTCCTCTTCTCTTCCTCTTTTTGTGTACTTTGGTAGTCTTTCATTTGTTCTACAAAATGACTTCATAAAGAATAAATATTTAAACCCAATTTTATATATTTTTACATTGTAGTTATCACTCTAAGACATGGGTGATAACTATTTCAGTAGGCTTAAAATGCATTAATTCATTCACATCGCTTCTTTCTTTTTATTGATCCTAAAATGTATTCTGTAGAAACTTACCCTGGTCTGGAACTTCTTCTTCTTCTCTTTTTGGCTGCTGTAGCACAGAATCTTCACTTGATGCTTTTTCTACAATAAACATTATGTTAACTTTAATCAGTATGATGTTGCATTTCCCTACACAAGTAAAATGGATCCATCAGTTTTATCAATATATTTTTCCTCCTTTAACTTTTAATACTCACACGGTTGGATATACTGGAAAACTGCACATCACTTTTTAAGAACAAATGAGAGGGAACCATTAAGTCTATTAAGTTTGTTGTGTTAGCCAACCCCTAGTTTGTCCCAATATCCCATCCAAATACTTTTAAAAGTTGTCAAAATTTCTGGTTTAGCTATGTAACTCAGTGGTTTGTTCTGGTTTCCTAGTCCATACAGTTTATGTGAAATATTTTAAATTCCTTGATAACGATAATTGTGTGGTTGGTCATTTTTTCAATAACATTTTTTTAATCTACAGCAGTGGTTCTCACACTCAGTTATGGGGACTTCACAAGTCTGCAGGTTTTTCTTTCAGCCAGCCTCTGTTTTTAGTTAGACTCGGCCTAATTCAGCAAACTGTTATTTCTCAGTTTTTGTGTTTTGGAGTCATGTTGGAATTACAAAACTAAGTTTAGAATTTTTTATTAGGATGCATCAAGTATGTAAGTTGCACAAGGATAATTCAGTGTTTTTAAGTTTTGGTTTTATAATTTATCATTTATGAATAACCATGTTAGCAGGTTTAGCAAGGCTTTTCAGCACTGAGTGTCGTTTGCTCAAGTATCTGCTCCACTCACTGTTAATTGTCATTATGAGGATACAAATAAGGGAGCAAACTACACAGAAAAAATATTTTTTTAACCCATTTCTGTCTGAATTGTAATTTTTTTCATTCCGCCCATTTAAACACTTCAGTCCTGCCAGCAACAGAAAATCTGCATCTTGTTCTATAAAGTATTATGGCAAAACCCATGGAGTTTCATCAGGAATGTATGTCTGTAAATGTCAATCAAGTGTTATTTAATTTTGGTAAAACACTTTGTCAGAAACAGTTATAGTATAATCAAATATGCAGATAAAAATATCCACACATATTTAGTTTGTTCTTTTAAACTGACTCACATACTTAAACCAATATGTGTAGATGGTGCATGGGTGCTACAGGTATTTGGGAGTGCACATTAGTGGCAGGCTGGCCTGGTCTAGCAACAAAGAGTTACTATATAAGAAATGGCAGAGTAGACTCTGTTGTCATAAGAAATTGAATTCTTTTAATGTGGCTAGGAACATCCTTTGCGTAGTCTATAACTCTGTGATAGCCAATGTGATTTTCTGTGCTGTGGTGTGGTGTGTTGGGGCAATAACATCTTTTCAAGACAGGCTCACCGAATCAACAAGCTAATTAAAAGGATAGACTCGGTTATGGGGCAAACTCTTGATCACTAGATGTAATACTGGAAGAAAGAGAAAAAAAAATTGAGGTGGGGTGTTGTTTGTTGGTTATATTAAAAAATATAAAACAAATAAAAACTGAATTCCACCTTGCGACTGATAGAGATCACCCTAGGTATGTATGTGCACACTAGCTAGCTAGCTATTTATCTATCTATAATTAATATACAGTACATGTTTTTACTGTGGAAAAAAGTCCTCTACAATAAATACACTAATATTGAAATTACATTTAAATAAAAAAAAAACACATTTTTATTACCTGATTGATGCCCATGCATCATCACCATATTAGGACTAACTGGAATTGGAATGTTAGCTTCTCTCGGAATATCTCTGAACAAAAGTGGGTTCCCATCTTGCATGCAATTCATGTAAGGGATGGCTTCATTTGCATCCATGTAATACATAATGTAGAAGTTGCACATTTCATCTGCAGATGTGCTTCTGTTGATTTAAAGGAAAATAATATTTTTTAGATATAAAGAAAAATGTGAAACCAACTGAGAACGTTAATACATTCATATAAAGGCACTGTGGCCTAGTGGATTTTGAGTGTGCTCCTCTGTAAATCAATTAATATGTTGGTGTCTCAAAGACAAAAATGCACTTGTAAAACCTTTATTTGTAAATTATCATTGCTGATGAAGCTTAAAGAAACAATAAATGAAAACAATAACCAATTTTAGAAATCAAGGCTGCCATATATCTCCACTCTGTTTTTGCTTGCATAATTTCCTTAATTTCATTATTGGGTATGCTTTAATTTGTAATAGCAGTCATACTACTTATTCCTTTTCTTTCAGCTACTCCTGTTAGGGGTTGCAACAGCAGATCATCTTCTTCCATAACTTTGTCCTGTGCATCTTGTTCTTTAACACAACTGCATGTCCTCTCTCATCACATCCATAAACCTCCTCTTAGGCCTTCCTCTTTTCCTTTTTCCTGGCATAAATATCTTTAGCATCCTTCTCCCAATATACTCAGCATCTCTCCTCTGCACATGTCTAAACCAATGCAATCTACTACTTTTCATTAATGTACATATCATTTAAAAAGCAAAAATAACTGATTTAAAAACATATACAGACTTGACACAAGTAAACATACAGGTAAACAATACAAGAACATTATCTAGATGAGAGAAAAAAATGTACTTGGAAATGATCTGGTAAAATTCACCTAAAATTTGAGAGGCCAGGTGATCCAGCAAGTGCAAGTTATATGTGATAATAAGTCTGGGCCAGGTCAGATGTGACCCTGGGAAGAGGTTTAAAGATATAGGTACTTATTAGTTGCTGTACTGACTGAATTAGTATTTTTTGGGACTAATAAAGCTGTTCTCCTTTTTAACTTTTGTTAAAATTATATTTGAGAATATTTTGACACATTCTATTTAACTTTATAAGAATTGCTATTAATTAATGTTTATTGATCTTTTTTGACATCAGGGTGGAGGGGTGGCTCTGAGGCTAGGGATCTGCACCAGCAATCAGAAGGTTGCTGGTTCGATTCTTGTAAATGTCAGAAGTGACTCTACTCCGTTGGGCCCTTGAACAAAGCCCTAAACCTGCAATTGCTTCATCCTGGGTATGACGTTAATCTGCATCTAGCCCTGGAAGCAGGTCCTCCAAATTACAGGGAAAACTTGGGGGTTGATGGTAGGATTGTCACTCCAGCCACTGGGGGGGAAAAAAACAAAAAAAAAAAACAAAAAAAAAAAACCTGTGTCACCTGTTGCACGGCTGCATTCAGGTCCCAATTTCAGATGGTTCATCATGTGGTGGGTGAGGCAACGCGTTGTATCAGCACATGCTCCCATCCTCCTCTCTCCTCTCTTTTGACATCATCAAAGTACCATTTTGTTAAGGTATTTTTGGAGAAGCATTGCTATGTCACTGGACTTCTGATGACATGGTGTATGACATCCCTTCACTGCTGCTATAAAGGTTAGCAGAGTTTAGACTTGCTTTCACTTCTAAGAGTTTTAAAGTACTATTTGGTTTAGTGAAAGTATATTGACTTGTTAATGTGCTTGACCCTTACCTGTATGTCTGATTGCTCTTTTGATTTACCCCTTTAAGAAAGACATACATCTCAGCATTTAAAACCATGTTGTAAGCCTATTTAGGTCTGCTATTCCCAAATGAATACGAAATCTTCAAGCTGTAACCCCAGCTCAAAGATACTTAAATTTAAAGGTGCACTAGGACTTTATGTATGGAATATTCATGGAGTGGTTCTCTATAAACTAAACTGGAATACGGATTACAGCCTTAAAATATTTTGTGTGCTTTAATCCTTCATAGACTGCTTTACTTAGAGACTTAACTAAAATTAATAACTAACCCCAAACAAACATGCAGCAGGAAGCCTATTGTTATAGCTTTTATTAATGATTATATTGTTTTTAAAAGCTTATTTATTTATTTTTGGAACAAAGCAGAAGATAAACATAAGATTTTGTGCAATTCTTCAGAATAAAGTTTTAACTAATGTAGCAGATCTTTGAAAATTGGTAACAATGTAAAATGTTAGCACAGCATGAAACTATTATATATGTTGATCAGAAAGAAAAGATTTACATTACTAGTTAGAAGTTTTAGAACAGCTCATTTTTTATGAAAATGCATGCAGTATAATGTCAGTGTTTCATGAAATCAAGGCATATAGCAAATAAACAATGGCAAATGAAAAAAAAAGTCAAAGAATCATTAAGTGTTCGTTTTATGCAATTTTTTGATTAGTCAAAGTAACTACCTTTTGCTGATATAACAGCCAGACCTTTTGGATTCAGAATGTCAGTCACTCTGTGCAAGTCACCAACTATGCCTCCAACAAAAGAACCCAGACCATCACACTTCCTCCTCCATGGTTGACAGTTGGTGTTATACACTGAAGAACCATTCTTTCACCAACTTGACATCCTATGTGATGAACCAAAGATTTCAAACTTTGATTCTTTGTTTCATAACACTTTCTTTCAGTCTACAGTAGTCCACAGTCAGTATTTAAAAACCCTATTTTGTGATGTAAGGAACGTCTTTCCTACTGCCAATCACCCTGTCAAACCTGCAGCACAAAGTTTCCTCTTCACAGTAGAAACCGAGACTTGCTTTTTTGTCCACTGTTAAGGTGTGCTTGAAACTGTTGTGCTGTGACCCAAGCTGGTGACCCTTAGAAACTTGTCTTCTGATTGGGTTGTGATTTTGAGTCTGCAAGATCTCTTTCTATCAGTGATTCTTTCAGTTCCCAATTGCCTTTGGAATGTGTAGAACACCGCACTCACTGACACTTAGATTTTTTTTCTGCAATTTCTCTAAATGAAAGGCCTATAATTCTAAAGGTAATCATGCTCTGTCTCCTTTCATTTGTTAACGCTAGAATCCCTGAAGCCTATAAAAAAACTCATAATCTTGGGCCAACTTAAAATCCTTCGCACCTGTCCCCATTAGCGTCTTATTTTGCAAATGTGTCAATCAGCACAAGCAGCTAGCAGACTGCTGTCTCATTCCCACACCACTGCACCTCAACTCAGGCAAAAAGTCTTGTTTATCTGAGTGTGAAGTGCCTGGAATTATATAGGGTGAATAATATATTGTTATTTGGAATGCATGCATTTCATGTGTGTTCCATGTCTACAACGATCTATGTAAATGTCGGATGACAGGAAATTAGAGAAATGCAACAAATGTTGAACACATAGCTAAAACAAAAACTTTTTGCATGTTATAGTACTAACGACAAAATTTTGACATGAAGTGTATAATGTGTGAAGACTGAAGTCCAAATATCAAATAAACACTTTCACAAAAGGTACCCCTATATAATTAAAAAAAAAAAAAGTGTGCTTTTTATTCAAGAATATAACTGAAAAAAAAAAGAAATCGGATTAGGGTACGACACTGACACAACCGCTTGGGTGGTGCGGTGGTATGAACTGCTGACAAATAATCAAGAAGTAGTGGGTTTGATTCTGGGCGCTTCCCAGAATTACCATTTTGAGTAGTGAGCTGCCCTTATTGTTACTACTATAAAATAATAACATACATTTGATTTGAGTCTATAACAGCCAGTGTAAATTTATGGTACTTGTAAAGTTTAGCATTTTTTTTTTTTCTTTTTTTAAATTCAGGCTTATTCTCTCAGTCACATTCATGTTCCCCCCGATCTGACACTGTTGTTTTCAAATAAATATGTGCTATAACAGGGGTGAACTCAGATGAGGATGAGGGTTCGAAATCGGAGAAAGAACAGAAACCCTCTCCACAAGAAACATTCACTCACACATAAGAACAAAGCAGCAGCAATAGGCGTAAAGGAGAAAGATGACATCATTTGGATGCGTCGTCCTGCCAGTCAATCTACCACACACATGTCCTACAACGAAACAGCAGGGCATGCCAAGCTTGCCAAGGTATCGTGCAAAGTTCTGTTTGTAATTATGTTCTGTGATGATCTTTATATGAAAAACATTTATATCTTACTTATATAAAAGCCACATTGAATGTTATTTACCCATATTTATTTACTTATATTCCTACAACAAAGTCAGAAGTATGTTGCAGAGCTTCCTGTATTTCATTGACGCAGGTATGCTGACAAAGTACATTTGCAATGATATTTCTGTACGTGAATTACTTTAGCTGCAGGTGGAAGCTCACACTTTATGCAGCTGTTGTTACAATTCTGCCTTTGTCCAAATATGTCTCAATAAGCTTTACGATCTTAGTCTCAGAAAGTCTCTCCCATGGGAGGACTGGGATCTTTTTCTGAACAAGGAGTGGCATTGCACATGTACATGCCCTTTTCTTGCTGTTATCACTGGAATTTACAACTTTCCAGAGTGTAAAATTGTCCAACCAGTACTTCACAGTACTAATTCTGCTTTAAGACAGATAGAGGGTTTTTAAGTAATCAACAGAAGTTGGGACACCTGTGCAAATTATTTGCTTCAACTTGCAAGGCATAATTTACTTTAATTGCTGCAGAATATCTGTAGGTTATAACCTATTAGTTGTTCCCAGAAGAAGGCCCATTTGTAACATTCTGAAATTTCCTTTTTTCAGTTTTTGGTAACCTAAAATTGAAATTTAAATCTCTAGCAGTTTACTGCTTACTTCAGCATTTTAGGACATTCACTACATTTCAGCTGATTAAATCTGAAAATAAAACTGGAAAAAGTTAGGTTTTCTAAAACTTTTGACTGGTAGTGTGAGCCTTTATCTCATGTAGTGTAGCAGATACAGTGCAGTGCCAAGCAACTCAGAATATAAAAATATAGGTAATGCAGTGGTGATAGTAATTATAATATTGGTAGACTAGTACTCTCTTAAAGCTGTAATTAATGTTGAATAATAAAAAAAAAGAAAGACCGATATGTGAAAATAAGGGTAATAAGACATACATGATTGTTTTCAATGCACAAAAAAAAACTGGATAAATATGCCATTTGCTTTGGTAGCTTTGGATGTTAAAAATGAGCAGATGCCAAGAGGAGTTGAAATATTCATGGTCTCAGCTTGTGAGTGACAAAAAAGAAGCCACACGCTGTGGCTTCCAGGGGTTGATTAGACTACTTGTACTTATTTCATTTTTGAAAACAAGCACTGTACTTGCTCAATGACAAGTAGGTAGAATATACTGTACTAAGAATAAAACTAGAGATTTGATTTACATTTATGTCTAACTCTGCATTTGTTAAATCCAGCTCTACAGTAAGTTGCTTTTTATTACAGTATTTCAGGATGTTCATCTGCAGTTGATCCAAGTTAACATACTGGTGACCCAATTTGTGGTCTCTTATATTTTGAAAAGAGCAATTTCACGGACACTGAAAAACCATGTACATATGTAATATTGAAATGAAGACAATCTTCACTTTCACAATGATGTTAGAAATAAGTGATTTAATGAGTTTAGAAGGTACAAAGAGGTACACGAGAAGATCAAACTACAATTAGGAAAGAAAATTAGGAGATACTTGATTATGGCAAGTCAGAAAGAAGAAATGAGTTTCACTGATAATGTAAGATTATGTCATACATTATAAACAAATGAAAAGCAAAAGAAAACTGTCCATTTTATTTAAGTCACTTGAAATACTATAATATTCTCTCTTACTAAACATTGGTGCTACGGAAATTTTTTTTTACTAGATTAATTTAACACAGCCCTAACTTTAGAAAGTAGAATAACTGATTTTTCAAAATAATAAAAAACATTTAGCTAAGTGTTATCACTTGCCAGGGGATAGCCTAGTTTTCAAATGTATTTATGAGTCTGATCTTCTTCTTAGCAGCTAATGTTAGAAAAAAACAACGCCTAATTGGCTAGTATACCGCAAAACATAGCTAACATACCACCAAATATTTGCAGAATCATTGTATTTAATATTACTGCTTTACAGTGTATACCATGATGGATACTACATGAAATAAAAGGGCTAAATATATATAAGATAATCTGAATTATGATAATGCTCTATTGAACAAGAATTTCTCACAAAAAAGAAAGAAAAAATATATGGGTTTAGTATACTGTCACCCCAGTGACATTAAAATAAAAACAAATTCAATTTTTATTTGTCACATGCAAATTATACATTGTGATGGACGGCCAGGGACCTTGCCCCACCAGGAGACCTGGAGAAGCAGGGAACTGGGAGAGGGGCAATTCCTACCCTGGGACGCAAGATGGCAGCCCTTCAGGATTACATGGGAACCACAGAGCTGGGAAGCTCAAACCTGTGGGGACCTGTGGCCACCGCCAGGGGGCGCCTGAATGGTTCCAGAACCATGGACTGCAGCACTTCAACCACACCAGGAAGTGATGCAGGAAGGTCATCAGGGAGCACCTGGAGCACATCCAGGTGCATTATAAAAGGGGCCGCCTCACTCCATTCAGGAAGCCGGAGTTGGGTGGAAGAGGACGGAGCTTGCAGGAGAGGGGTGGAGGCGGTGAAGAAAAGAAAGACGTAAAAGATAAGAACTGAGTTTACTGTGCTGGTTTGTGTACTCTGTGGGCAGGAAACGAAAATAAACCGTGTGTGTTGTGGACATCTGGGTTCGTGTCTGTCTGTGTCTGGGTCATCTTTCACAACATATAGTACAGTAAGTTTTGAAATGCTTAGTTGCTCAACTCCAATGAGAATATGAAAGGACAATAACAATAATACATGGATTTATAAAACATCAAAACATTGAGAATTTTAAATATGTGATAAATAATAAATAATAACTAAGTAAATAACAAATAACTTAAGAGAGTTAACAATAGGGCATATCATGCACTTCTAGACAATTTCAATATCCAAGACGTGGATGTACTGAGAAAAAAAAAGCACCTCGTCAGTCTTTCTGAACTAGACTTTAGACAGTAGCAATGTTTCTCTGACTGAAGCACAGAAAAGAGGCTGTTGGTGGGATGGCTGGTAACTTTCATAATTTCCTTTGCCCTGGTCGGACATTATTTGGTATAGATGTCAAGGAAATTAGGGAGTGCACAACCAGTGATGAGTTCAGCTTATGGCTCCACTCTC
This sequence comes from Polypterus bichir lapradei, assembly GCA_026402145.1. Lineage (NCBI taxonomy): Eukaryota > Metazoa > Chordata > Cladistia > Polypteriformes > Polypteridae > Polypterus > Polypterus bichir. The sequence continues at coordinate 78,178,676 of JANRMT010062835.1, forward strand.
TTAAGAGTACTACGGTCCTGCTGCATGCTACTCCCAAAGCAGGCAGCAATACTTCCTGTCAGGATACTTTCAATGGTGGATGTGTAGAAGTTCTTTAGTAATTGGGAGGGCTCCCTGAAGTCCTGAAGGCATCTGAGGCAGTAAAGATGTTATTGTGCTTTCTTTACAAATGTGTTACTGTGCTTGGAACAGGTTAGGTCCACTGTGATTGTTCAGCAAGGTATCTGAAAATATCCACCCTCTCCACCAGAGTGTTGTTAATAGTGAAGGGGTGGTAGTGCCTCTGCTAACAATACACATAAAAAAAGTCCACAGTCAGCTCCTTTATCTTGAAGATATTCATGAGTAAATCATTGTCATAGCACCACTGTGACAGACTCAAGCCATTTTTGCTAGACATCAGACCTCCCTCAGAAATTTTAGTTAACTTTATCTGTGAATCTAAAAGCAGGACCTGATGGATTTCCTTTTCTAGGGCTGATTACTTTCTTGAAACCAATGCTGCTGCTTCAACTGTCAATAAGCACGTGCTGTGTAAGAGTCTAAAATGCACAGATGTTTGATGAATTATCACTGCAACTTAAAAGACGTTTTAGAGTGAACAGCACCAAAAGCACAATTCTGCCGTAATGCAAGAGGCAAATCAGTTAGACCCTGTTACATTTTTTTTCTGTTGATAATGTTATAAATTTAGATCAATAAGGATTCAGATGGTGTTCAAGTCAATTGCACATAAGACTGAAACATTCCCAAACGAGTATGGAAGAAGTCACACAGAGCTTTCTTATGGTATTTTAACAAATAGCATCATTCAATAATTGTTTTGAGCATTCATATTAGAAGTTTTGAAAAAATGCTGTAAAATCTTTTTCTGTTACACAAGATTTATTTTTTTGCATTCATTTCTGATGTTGGTTTTACTCATAGCAAAAGTACAGCTGAATTAGGAAGATTAGTAAACGGTGATGGCATGGCATTGTTGATAAGTGATCCTCTGTCTCCATATGTGTGGAAACAAATTTTTGCCAAATTGTGAAGCTGTGTCTGCGAATAAATAAAAAAAAATGTCCTCTTAGTCTTTATAGGGTGCAGTTTCCTCATTACATCTTTTTCCCCCTGTGTGTTTTCATTTAGCGACAAAGTGCTTCATACATACATACATTTATATTTGTATTTATTTGAAAATACATTAAACAAGCTATGCTCATGAAAGGAGGAAGGGATCAGAAAGCAAAGTAGCATAAAACATGTACATATCCATTACAATATGGTGCAATAGTCGGATTAGGGTTTCCACATAATAGCGTATTAGCTGGGTTTCAGATAATCTTGAATGTTCCATTTCATACTATACACTTCTCTATCTTTTCCCTAATGTATAAAGATGTTCCTTTTTGTGTTTTTAAAAATGTTTTGCATCTGACGCAAAGGCCATCTGAGGGCCATACTGGATTCAGGGAAGGTAAAAAAAAGGCTACAGATGCAACTTTTATTTTAAGACAAATACAATGGAATATAATTAAAGGGAACAACAAGATATATTATGTATTTATAGATGGAGATGGTCTGGTGTGGTCTGAAGGAAAAAAGAGGGTACCAGTAAAGATTAATAGAATAGTCCAAGAAAAGTATGTTGGAAAAAACAGACACCAAGAATTACTGAAATAAATAAAGGCTTACATCAGGGGTCAGCACTCAGCCCATACCTATTTACATTGGAGATGTACTGTATGTACTAAGTTAAATAATCAGAAATGAAGAGTTACAGGAACTACAGTACTCTTTGCTAATGTTTTAGCCATAGTATCAAAATCAAGATGTACTACAAAGAAAAGCACTGAACTGGCAAGAAATCTTCAGACACAGAAGATTATAAGTAAATACCAGAAAGACAGAAGTTATGGTGTACTGTAAAGGAAGAGGATGAAAGAATTAATAATCTATACTAATAAAAGGCAAAGCCCTCACTCACTCATCAATAATTCTCCAACTTCCCGTGTAGGTAGAAGGCTGAAATGTGGCAGGCTTATTCCTTACAGCTTACTTACAAAAGTTGGGCAGGTTTCATTTCGAAATTCTACGTGTAATGGTCATAACTGGAACCTATTTTTCTCCATATACTGTAATGGACTTCAGCTCGATGGCCGTGGGGGGCGGAGTTGCGTGTGACATCATCACGTAATCAAGTGAACTGACTGTAGATGCAGTACGTAGAAAACAAGGAAGAGCTCCAAAGAGCGCTGGAGAAAAAGGTATAAACGAGACTTTAGATCACTTTGTAACGGAGTTAAAACAGCTGTAGCGAGAATCTTTTAAGTGCCGGGTCTTAGCTAACATTAAATAAAGCCGTGGACATCGCAATATCACACAAGAGAGCAGGTCACATGAACTGACTGAACGCAGTATGAGTGATCACTTACATGCATCAAACCTGTTCAAAAAATGCATTACACAATTGACAAGGTAGGAAAAGAATATGCTCCAAGCTGAGCTCCACAGCTAACGTGGTCTTGCGGAAGCAACTTCGTCACGCTGCCACCAAATACTCACAGAAAAATACACAAGTTAATACACACGCTGTCTCTAGAGTTTCTTCACACTCAATGTATTCCTTGCATCCCCGTTATACCCTCTGATCTCCCATTTCAATTCAAATGCCTCTAATTTCCAGTAAGGCTCTGCTTCGCGATGACAAGTAATAAGTCTCAGGGACAGACCCTACAAAAGGTTGCCATTGATTTGAGGCAAGATTGCTTTTCTCCTGGACAACTATACGTTGCATTCTCAGGAGTGAGCTCACGCAGCTTCGTCATATTACAACCGGAGTGCTGAACTGACAACGTGCTATATAAAGAGAACTATAACAATTGTAATAAATGAAAAATAAAACATCGGAGAACCCGTGGATTAAATAAAAAGGCAGCTTCCTTGGCGAAGCAAGGAAAAAGGATCAGCTTATATGTCGTTCGTTTATAAAACAGCGGAGAAGCTGTGTAAAGGCTGCTTCACAAAAAACCAGCGGAGCGGCATATATGAGCAGGCAGTCAGCTAAAGAAGGGAATCAATAAATATCTATATCGTAATAAACAAACAAAAAATAGCGTACAAGCCGCGGATTGAATAAAGGAAATGGGTACCTGAAAAGTAAAGTGAGTCTCAAATAGCTACACAATAACTATAACGATCGTAATAAACGAACAATAAAACAGTACAGAACCACGAAGCAAGGAGAAGGGACGGCCTTATATGGCGTTCGTTTATAAAGCAGCGGAGAAGCAGTATAAAGGCAGCTACACAAAAAAACAGCAGAGTGCCACACTCTGAATGTATTCCTCACATCACCGTTATACCCTCTGATCTCCCATTTCAATTCAAATGCCTCAAACTTCCAGTAAGGCTGTGCTTCGCGATGACAATTAATAAGTCTCAGGGACAGACCCTACAAAAGGTTGCCATTGATTTGAGGCAACATTGCTTTTCTCCTGGACAACTATACGTTGCATTCTTAAGAGTAAGCTCAGTGCACAGCTTGCTCATATTACAACCGGAGTGCTGAACTGACAACGTGGTATACAAAGAGATCCTTAACAGATAGTTATTGGTATATTTTCCCTCAGTTTAAAAAGGTTTTCTTTTCTTCTTAATAAAAATTTAAAAGCAGTACTTCGTCGCTGCGAGGCGCAGGGATTTTGCTATATACAGTATATATGTAGATATGTATATGTATATATATATATATATGTAGATATGTATATGTATGTATATATATATATATATATATATATATATATATATATATATATGTATATGTGTCTGCGTGTATATATATATATGTGTGTGTGTGTGTATGTGTATATATATATGTATATTTATGTGTATGTATGTATGTATGTGTATATGTATATATGTATGTATGTATGTGTGTATATGTATGTGTATATATATGTTGATATGTGTATATATATGTAGATGTGTATATGTATATATATAGATATGTGTATATGTATATATGTTTATATGTATGTGTGTATATATATATGTACAGGTATATATATATACAGATGTATATATATTATATATATATATATATATATATATATGACAGCAACACTCATAACAGTGACAAAACAATTACATTGA
>JANRMT010062835.1:78199115-78263003 GCA_026402145.1 Polypterus bichir lapradei
TATAGGTAAATCACTGCAATGACGGAAATTACATCCACAAACACATGTATCTGGGCTCCGACTGACGCTACAAACGCTCTCGGTTGTTTGTTTACAATTGCGCAAGCGGATACACGTGACCGCATCCGTTTCGTAACGCAAGATGTTGATCGTAAATCAAAACAAAAAAATTCATTTTAAACTTCCCGATAATTTATTATAAATTTTATTAATAAAATCAACAACTAAAACACTTTTTTGAATAAATTCTTTATTTAATTTAAAGTACCGGCATGCAAAGTTACTTCTTCATCTGAAAGATGGCTCTGTGGTTTCATCATTATTTACTTCCGTATTCATCGGCAAAACCGGAATTGCGCTGGAAATCTGAAACGATGCTCGTTGTATAAACCGACCCCCAAACTCCAAGCCAAAAATCTAGGACGAAATTCTCGGCTTATATAACTGGATCTACGGTAATTTCAGAAAAAAAGGGAACTAAGGCCTATGTGGACTGCAATAGATGCAAGTCAGGACCCAGCCTAGAACAAAATGCCAATCTATTGCCAGATATGAACACAGTTTGTTCAGTTGTGATTGCTCAATCAAAGTAAAAGCCACCTTTCAGATATGGGAGAGAAACTGTATTACTGGGAAAAAATTCCGCTGAGACAGCTGCAGCTGGGCTGGTTTTATGGTTCATGACTGTGGAGTCCTGTCTATGCAATCACATAGTAACAGCAACAGGCTGAATAACAATTTAAAAAAATAACTTTTTAAGTTGTATTAAAATCCTGCTGCAACAGTATGTCACAAATAATACAGTAATTCTGTACACATGACAATAATGAACCTATAAACATATTTCTAACATCCTAAATTTATTTGAAAAAATATCAAAATTGCATGCTGTAGTGAATCTATTTCACAATAATTTATACTGAATATTAGTTCAGTTCTCATCATTTTAAAACATTCAGCTTCATTGAAAAAAAAATCTGCCAAGTAGTCTGCACTTTTAGATACTCTGAACTAATATTAATAGGCAACACCATACTAATAAGCTTCCTTCGTGAGAGGTATGCTGGAGGAATAGTGTCATATGTTTGATGGGTTGTTCAGCAAAGAAAAATACAGACAGCAGCTTCTTTTTCCATTTTTAACATGAGGCTTAAGGCACAATTACAGAAAATATGAATGTGACTAGAAGACTGAAAAATATTCCAAAGACAGTTTATTTTACCTTGTTTTCAAGATTGTACGTGATTTCATAATGACTAGAAACATCAGTCCATGCATTTTTAATTAGTTGTCACTGTCAGCGAGCAGTTGCACCATAGAAATGCGGGGGCGATCTATTTACTGCCGCACAGATACGTCAACACTGACTTTCTTCACTACAGACCTGCACCATTCATTTATTCTCCATGGCAACCATAATGACATGGCAAGAGCACACGAAAGGCAGACAGGGAAGGAAATATATTTCTCCCTTGCATTGAAAATGTAGAATCCCCTAAGAAACTGCTATCCAATTTCGAGTCTTAAAAGCAAATTCTCTAAGCTCATAGTATTTATGTATTCAAAATCTGTCAAAAGCCTTAAGACTGTCAGAGAACATAAAGAGTAACATTGTACAACATACTGTTTGATTTAGCTACTCACTGACAGAGATAATTGAAACACTTCCTTTAAAGGCACATTTTAACATTAAATGGGCACTGTCATAACTACTCCATGATGAAGAATAAAATAAGAGCAGATAAAAAAGAAAATACAGAATGATCCTATTCCACTGTGGTTGCAAGGATTTGTTGCTTATAATTTTAAGACAACAGTATTAAAAAGTAAAATACAGAGCTTCTGCTGTTTTCTTACTTGAATCCAATTAATTAATCAATTAAAAATGATTTAGTGGGCTGTAATGGACTGACACATTGCACAGGATTGGTTCTTGTTTTGCTCACGATGATGTCTGACAGATTCTAGCCCCTGTGACTCTGAATAGAATTAAGTGGATTTCAGAATATTATATTTTGTCTGCTGAATATATTAGTGCTGGACTTAAGCCACATGGAAAAGAACAAGTAGAATATGGCTGAAAAATAAATTAGGCAGCAGAGTGTGACACAGTTTTAAAAAAGGCTAACAATGATTTTAATATTTTTTAGATAAAGGAAGCAAAGCAAAGTAAATTGTAAGACTCATGTTTAAACAAAACTAAAATCTGCAAAGCAATAAATGAGAGTGTCTATGAAAACAATCACTGGCTTTATTTTGGGACAAGTTAAAAGAAAGATAAGTCTTTTATTTAAGTGTGTGGTGTGAAAAGTACCAGGATAGCAATAAAAGTTTAAAAGAATCTGCAAACATTACTGAAGCAGGCATCTAAAATATCTTCTGTCCCTTTGTTTCCAACTCAGTTTGCTTTATTTTGACTTGCTCATGCAGATCCATACAAAAACAGAAAGGCCCCATCAGAGTCCAATTCCACCCAACATGTCTATCTATCCTTTTATCATGTAGTGACACGGAAAAGTAATAAAGAGAAATACAGTAGTATTGTCATGTGTGCAGAGTACAGTGAGACTCTTGTTTGCATGTCTGATCAACATGAAACAGGTTTCTACCCTCCAACATGATAAAGGAGAATGTATTAAAGTACATAATCACTTAATAGCATTTCAAAGACATTAGGTTAATGCCACTACTTTGGCTTTCTTTGAATGAATGTGGATGTGTAAATGTGTGTGCATTTTGATTAACTGTAGTCCCATTTAGGGATGATATACTGCCAGGAAAGGCTCCAGCTCCATACATCACTGAAATGGAATATGTGAAATCAGTAAATGGTGGGAATATTTAAAGGTTAACTTGTTCTCAGCTTGACCATATGTTATTATTATTTCCAAGATATTAAGCCTGTAAATGAAAAATATCCAGCCAACACAGAAACTGTTAATGCTTTTAACAGAAAAATAGATACAACTTAGTCAGAAAATTAAGCTTATTTGCATATAGTGTCTTTAAAAGACATTGTCAGAAACCTCAGAAAAAGAAATATTAATCAAGGTATGCATTTTAAAAGTCAATAACAACATTGTTTGCTTGCTGTGTTAATTCATCATTAGTTTTTCTGAAAGCAAAGTAGACCAGCTGATGCAGTGTGGAGTATGCAAACCTGACTAATGATGAAATAAAATGCAATTAAATTTCCAAATTTCAAATTATGCTGCATAAAGAAGGCTTGTTAATATTAGCAGTACACCATTTTTATACAATTTAGGATTTTTTATACAGGCCAGGTTAATTTAAATCAAACCATTGGCTTATGAGTCTAATATTTACATGGTTTTGCCTCCCTTCTTTAGAACCCCATTCTTCTTCTACATTTATCTATAATGGGCCAATAATAACTACTCGAGTCAGTAGTTGTGGCGGATCAGTGTTTATCCTGTTTTTATCCCCACCCCCTCCCCCATGTTTTCCGCCAGGAACTGTTTATGCATAGTCAGCATTGTGCTATTGATTGCATTGTTCAGTCATCAAGCATGAGCCTTCCTTTCTGAACTGCAAAGAAGTCTAATAATGGTAAAGTCAAACCTAATTCTTCAAACATTAATAGAGCATGATTTTATTTTTATTTTTTTACTTTTGCTTTAGATACATTTTCTAAAATGGAAAACTTTCAGAAAGCTATTAATGGACCTTATTTAGTCATTAGCCTAATTATTCTGAATAATAATCCCACAGAAAAAAAGTACTACACAAAGCCATTAAATCTTGACTGTTATAGTTCTAAGATGAAAACAAACCATGACATCTAAGAAAATAATATATAGTGATATGTTTTATGTTTAAGTAAATGAAAGACACTGTTGGGAGATTTTGTAAGGAATGCCCTATCCACAGCAGATGACCTGCTGCCAGATTGACTGGTGGCTATAAACTGGACATATCTGTGAGTGAATGATAAAGGCCAGAGGTAGTAGATTGCTATTCTATTCAAGCCTCTGTCCTGCCTTATATCCATTACCCCATAAGCCTAACCAGAGGGACAATATGGATAAAGAAAAAAGACAGAAGGGTGACAAAAATAACTACCCAGAGGAGCTCAAAATATGAGCCTGTAATGCGGTCTTGGTAACAATTCAGGACATTTCACTGCTTATTAAACATATCTCTGCTGTTTCAAAAACCCATTATGTAAGAGGATAAATTATTCATACTCACCCAATATGAGTTTCAGTTGTCTTTCCTTCTCCTGAAAATACACATCTGGCAGCCAACGTGTCTCCGTGTCTTATATCAACACCTTTGTTTGCTGAGTAGAATGCCTGTGGAAATTAAACAAGGAAAAAGTGAACACTAAGTAATCAATACATATTAGAGAGGCAAGTACCCTACGAATGTCCAATGAAAGCCCAAAAAAAAAAAAAAAAAACCCACGTACAAAAAAGACTTTCTGGAAACCTGCTGCCTTTGTTGTCTTTAACTATACTATTTCCACTGCATACTATATTCTTGCAACTTTCAAAATCAGTGGATGGAAAAGTCCTCAAAATTCAAAGCATAATAATTTAATAACAGGAGAGTATCTGAAAGTCAGATAGCTTGATAAAATACTAGCATAATGTAAAAGATAACTGTGAATCTAAGTCTCACGCATAACCTATAAAACGTTCAGTGATTAAAAATGTAGTCTGCTCCTAGAAGGCAACCATTGTAAAATTGATCTGGGGGAAAAACTACAAAATATAACAGCTAGTCAGTTTGCTTCATAAGCTTGGTATTAACATGCTTGCAAATAGTCAGCGAGATCTAATGCTTAAAGCACCAGACTTTTAACCCAAAGACTACTGAATCAAAATCCTCCTCTGACTCTTGCTTCGATCCCAAATAAGTCACTTAATATGCATATGCTCCAAATGTAAATACAAATCAATGCAAACTGACAGACTTAATAATCAAAGTCTTATAAAGCCTGGGAGTTAAGATACTTATAGAAGAAGGTGATCTGTAAAGTCAGTGTGTGTCTTTGTAGACTCTAACTAAATTCTAACTATATCAACGTATTTGGTAACAGTATATTTTTATACGTGTACAGTGTAATATGCTGTTCGCATACATATGCTAAAATACACTGATTTAAAAAAAAAAAGAGAGAGTTTTTTTGGTATGTAACATTTGAATGACTTAATTGTCAAGAAATATTCTTGCAGAAAAAAACAAGGAAATAAAACATTAATAAAAATGAACAGGGAAAAATGAACAATGAACATAAATGTTTTAGTCTACTGAAGAAAAAACAAAACAATTATATTTAATAAATAAGCCAGTTATAAATTAAAATTAAAAATTGTTCTGTGTAAGTTTATTAGTAGGTATTTTGCTGACTGATAAAGTATAAATATGTTACTATAACTCATTCAAACTGCTTAAATAAGATTACAAAGGTAATTAGAACATAGCCATTGATATAAATTTACAAAAAACAGAGGAACTAAGTTTTAATTCTTTTTCAAATGCTGCATAATCCCAGTATTTCTATAGCTCTAGCATGCATTAACCTACAATGACTGCAGCCATCAGCCCACCACAATATTGATGGTAAAAGGTAGTTCAAAATCACATAAACTCACAAACTGTTTTGCTGAGGGTGGTATATAAGAAACAAAAAGACACAGATATTCTATTCATAACATTTACAACAACAACTTAAAATGTGTAAATTACAGCTTACTTGGGGAAGCTGAGGACTTTGTCTGCCTATTAAAGTCCATTTTCCTCCACGTACTCTATAGCCACTTACGACTTTTCCTGAGGAAACAGAGTAAAAAAATGACTATTAACTTAAAAAAAACACAATTTTTAAAACACAAAAATTGAAACAAACATGTTTTAAATTTTATGAAAATAAAATGATCTTTGTTTAAATTGGAAACATTGCATACTTCATAAGAAGCTATTTTTGCCTTTACTATTAAATGGTCTATTTATAACACCCAACAATATAAAAATTACAGGCGGCAAAAAAGAAGGAAAATTCCACAGATGCTCATATAAGTTAGCACTTACCTAAACGGTGAGTGTGTGTTCGGAATGCAAAAGGGTACATGGTAGATGCTCTGTAAGAACAGGCAATGTCAGCATTAACTACTGTGGAAGGAAGAAAAAAAAGTCACACTTGAGAACATACAACATAGCAATATACCTGGTGTCTGCATAAAGGAAAGTGGCACACTCAAGCCATGTGGCAAAGGACTGATTTTCTGAAGCATAAGGTTTTAATAATATCTAATACTATAATTAATAAGCAGAGGTCCACACTGCCTTCTTTATATTATTTTCATGTTATCCCTTAATGATAGCAAATGCTTGCTCCAACCAAACCTTTTTCAGCTACATAAGATATAAATTAATTTACCTTTGCATCAGAACCTCAAAAAGGGCCATAAAAAGAGTTAGGCCAAGACAAATTGACAGTGTTTCAGTGGAATGAGGTAAGTGACAACAAGAACTACTCTCTCGTCATTGTTTCTCCACTAGATTAGTGCTTCTTTTAAAAGTGAAAATAATAATGTCTATAGCCCACAAGATTAATGCAAGTAGTTCTTCAAAGTGTTTTCCCAAAATTACCTGTAATATCAATTGAACATTTTTAAGCACACTGTTCAATTTATAATGATGAAATTATACATGTCCACGAATCACAAATAGAAAAATGAGAAAATAAAATTAACAGACACTGGAATAGATGGATATACATCACACTAAATAATAAAGCTGAAAAATAATTTAACTGTTTTTTAATATCATTTTTCTAATTGAGAGGAGCATGATATGGTGTTTATCCTAGTAGGACAGGCACAGAATGCTAACACACATGCTTTCATTTCTTAAATCAGAATAATTAAAAACTGCTAATATATATAAAAAGGTGGCACAGTGGTATTGCTGTTGCCTTGCAGTATGGAGAACAAGTTTTGCGAGTTTGCATGCAAGCATGCGCATTTACATATTCTCCCCATGTTTGCACAGGTTTCCTCTGGGTGCTCCAGCTTTCTCCCACTGTCCAAAGACATGCAGGTTAGGATAACTGGTAACAGTAAACTGTATGTTTTTGCCCTGCAATGTGCTGTCGTCCTGTGCAAGGTTTGTTCCTGCCTTGAGCCCTATACTAGCTACAATAGGCTCAGACGCCCACCCCCTACCTCAAACCACCAACCCTAGTTTGCATTAAGCTGGTTAGAAAATGACATGACAATATATAAGAACATGTCTGTGGACTGTGAGAGGAGAAAGAGAATTGAAGAGGCTGAGAGGCAGAGTACCAGTACTTTCACAGATTATTAAAAAAAACCTATTAACTGAGCAACCTTAAGACTATTTAATTCTTATAGGTAGGTGAATAATTTGCTTATTATGTCCAGTACCAATTACAGATTGCCATCAATAAAAACGAAGACCATGCACTTCCAGCCTGTGTGACTTAATAGTCAGAGATCCAGACCACAGGTGGATTATAAAAGAAAGCAATGCATGCAAATACAGTTTCTGTTATCACATGCTGATATTTGATGTTATTCAGTGTTAATTGAGGCACAAAAGAAACAGTGGCTTGAGGCTGAGCTCCATGAGAAAAAGGTTTAACTCCAAAAGCAAGAAAAAAGAGTTTGTATAAATAGAAAAAATATAAGCAGAACAGATCCTCTGAAGTACTTTCCATTTCCCCAGACTCAATCTTAAAATGTGAACAACAACATTGAAAGAATATAAATGCCTTTCATTAAAAGTGTGGCAATAAGAAATGTTTGCTTCCATACCATTTTTTCCTGGTGGTATCACAGCATCTCTTGACATAAGGAGATATATGCCAGCAGTCAACGGCTGTCTGAAACAAAATAAATAGCACTATCACTATTAGGATACTGAAATGTTCATAAACAGTTACATAACTTTTAACGACATTTGGTTCTGATGGGATGATTGCAATACAAGTGGCAGAGATGCTTTTCAGATCTTTAGAGGTAAAGAAAAAAATGAAACATGTTAGGATTAATGCATGAATTAACAACAACCAGAATACCTACACCAAAATTTGACCAAAAGCCTAAACATAGCAAAGGTCAAAACTCAAAACTTTCTTTCGTACAATATCATGTGTTTTAGTATTTGCCTTTAATATTTCAAATTTCGTACACTAGACAGAGGTCCCAAACCACATTACAAACATTTTTTTTTTTTTTGCAACTTCCTATAAAGAATATGGCAGTCTCTATACACCAACACAGTTCATAAAAAAGGACAAACAAAATAGTGATGCAGTGATGTCATCAGAATAACAGCAATGAGCTATTTAGTGCAAAAACAACATTAAAATAAAAAAAAATGATACTCAAAAGTTCTTCCCATATTCATGCCTCCACATACCACATGTATTCTTAAATGTCTAAGTACAAGTTTCAGCTACATTTCTAAGTGATGAAGAAATCCATACAAGTTGGTCAGGATTAAGATCACATTCAGTAGTACAGAGGGTGTCAAGGACCCCGAATTTAAAGACTGACCTCAACATCTGCTGGTAGGTGGTGGGTACAAAAATGCCTTAATAAAATATCTGGACAATGTAATGTTATTAACTTTGTCAGCTTTTCATACTAGCACGGAGGCATAAATGCATTCCTCACATGCAAACTTGGCTTGACCTTGGGTGTAATTATGTTCAGCAAGACTAGATCAATTTTTTTGGTTTATAATTACGCTGATTTTTCTTTCCTATATTCCTAACACTCTTGGCATATTAATGTGTGCTGGATGCACTTACTGCATCTCATTTCAGACATCCTCTTTGATACATAGCTGGAACTCAGATCTTTTACTTATTTATCAAGAGAATATATGAATATCATTTTGGGTGTATCAATGACTTACATATAAATGAAATTATGATGTAGCGTATACATTATTGTGTTTATGCCAGTCGGTCAAGACATTGACAATTTTTATTAAAGATGTTACAGACATCAAAAAGCAGAACGTTTTTCCTGGAGAAGAGAAGGTTTCAAGACAGCACAAAATGTGGCTAGGGCCTACCAAGTCTAACATGGAAAGTGAGAAATCTACACTATCTACCAGAGTACATTTCTACACATCAATGTGCGTACACACACAGGGATTCATGTATGCTCAAAATAGTAATACATTTAAAATCTAATGAATCAAGAATTTCCTGTACTCACTGTACTGTGTTTAAAAAAAAAAAGAAAAAGAAAAACACAACAGACTAATAAGTACACCGGACCACAGACAAAGAGCATGTTTTTAGTGCAGTTTGAACTGATGACAGCATGTAAAAGAGCAAACTGAAAATACCATTTTGTAATAACACGAAACTAAAAGAAATAGCCCTTGTGTAAAGTGGTGAATGGTGAAGAATAATAAAGTAAATAAACAAACAAAAAAAGAACTCTTGGAACAAACACTAAACATCTTCCACAGACCATCAAGTATTACCCCGGTTCTTGGCTATAGGAATTTTAATATTAGCTGATCACTGAAGCATGCAGAAAATATGTTACACAGAATGAAAATACATATTGGTACTTCTGTTTTCTCTGAAAGTGTCTTTAAATTCTTGTGACAGAATATAAAACAGATACATAATACAGTGAAATTCTACAAGTGAAAAGTTTCAAGTGATTTTGATGTTTTGGTTATGCACTCTGAAATAATGTGTAAATTGATCCAACCCCTTATGGTCCTGGGGCTTTAAAAGGATGGCCGAATGGTGGCATCTCTGACCGAGCAGAGGGCCGATGATCAAGGTCACTTTGTTATTTGGCACCTACTTTTGTTGTTATTTCATGTCACTGTGCATTATTTTTGTTTGAAAAAATGTTAGTAAATGAGGAGGGCTGTGTTGGCACCCTAAACTCCTCTTTGTTTGTCGACCCTTCTTTCCTTAACCACCATAATGTATATATAATCTCACCATGCTACATATAGGATGATGATTATTTATTTACAGTATCACATACTAGATCACAAAATTAAAAATCAAAAACTTCTCTAATAAATGTAAAATCAGCACCAGTGTCCTACATGGGAAAACAAGACCTCTTGGTCTTTGCTACGCAAGATGTTCTGATTAACCATGCAGAAGTCTGAAGACTTTCTATGTTTTAAGTTTAATTAAGTTAATCGGCTTAAAGTTCACATGTCACATTCAACTGCAAAATTCACTTTCCACATTACAGTTGTATGTCCGGTCAAAAGCTGGAAAATTTGTTGCCATATGGCTAAATGAGGAGCACCATTTACTGCATATGGAAAGTAAGAGCTTCTGTAACATAATGCGTGTGAGAGAAAGATACATAAAATATCTAATCATGCTTAGCAGGGGATAGGCTTGTACTTCATATACTGTAAAGGACTTCCAATTAATGCCATATGAAAGACATGGGAAAGAGGGATGATTAGCATAAATGACATCCAGATGAAGTAAGTCTCCTAAGCAGAAATGTAAATGACAGTTTTCTTACTGCTGACTAGGTAATACCCACAGTTATTAAGGATGAATGCTAGATATTTTTATAAGAAATCATCCTTGCATCCTCTGCAGCTTTCACTAATTCCCTTGTGAAACAGCTACTTCATAAATTCAGATTCCCCCTTGCTGAGAGAGTCATATCCTCTGCTTAAGTTAAATCTCTAAATATGCAAAAGCACATAGAGCAGCCAGTGCATAATGTGTAAGTATCCACATAGAGGATACTTTAACCCTTATAGCTCCTTTTGTAATTCATTAATTAATTAATTTCCCCAAAGGCAACTTTCCACTAGCTGTATGGCACTTTTCCTCCTCAAAGAAACTTATTTCAAAGGCCAGTTTCAGTATTCTTCTCAGGGTTTAGACTGCACGGGTGTCGAACTCCAGTCCTGGAGGGCCGCAGTGGCTGCAGGTTTTCATTCCAACCATCTTCTTAATTAGTGACCAGATTTTTATGCTAATTAACTTCTTTTGCTTTAGTCTTAATTAACTTGATTCAGACCCCTTAGTTGTCTCTTTTTCCTTAATTAGCAGCCAAACAATAATGAGACACAAACCAAGCTGCCACATGAGCAGCTCACCTGTGCCCATCACACAATATCTGAAAATAAAGAAAGGTGAAGGTCTCGGTAAGGTTGAACTCTCAGGTCACCAAAGGATTTTGACGATGTTCTTAGAAAAAAACAGAAAATCAAGTTTGGGAAATCTCTGCTGTGGCAGAATGAGAGCAGCAACAAGCCGTGGAATTAAGTAACGGGTTTAATTAACAGCAAGAATTGGCTTCACATTAAGAGACTGGTTGGAGTGAAATTGGTTGCAGTTTGAAGCCCCAATTTAGCTGGTTATCTTTTGGCTCGTTTCACATCTCATTTCTGTTTGGCTGCAATTTAATGAATAAACAAATCAATTCAGAGGACTGAATCCTTAAAAACAGGGCTATTAAAATGAAGGGAAAAGAAATTAATTAGCAGTGAAAACTGGTCATTGTTTAGGAAAAAGGGTTAGAATTAAAACCTGCAGCCACTGCGGCCCTCCAGGCCTGGAGTTCGACACCCCTGGTTTAGAGGCACATGATCATTTTATTTTTTTGTATTACATAATTTTTTCATAAAGAAGGTTATCAAGCCTGGTATATTGTAAGTGCATCAAACAAGGCACCTTATACTCATTCACTATGAAAATGATGCTGACTTTAAATTTATGGCTTTTATTTCAACCATATTATATTTAACATACAGTATTTTCTGATTAAGGATGATAGAAGACTAAAGATTTAGGTAAAGAAAAGCACATTTATTTAAATTTATGGCAAAAATTTTATGCATACACATACAGTATTCTTTATGTATACTTTTGTGCTCTTACTCTTTTAAACTGTGATGTATTATCACAAAGACAATTTTTCATAAATTCATCTTTTAATGAGTCTATCTTTCACATGCTCTGAGATCCAAGAGTATAATTTATATAAATATGCTGCATGTACATTACAGTGCATTACATAACATTCTCAACTCCATCTATCTAATTCAGGTTTGTGAGCAACTAAAGAGCTGGAAGACACTGGGCACCAGACTGGAACCAGCCTTGAAGGAGATGCTACTGCTAGACTAGTATATTACAGAGCTCAACACTCACACATCTGGATTGCACAGGATGGAAAAAGAGATTTAAGTTTGGGGTTTCTTCTACTCAGCATACAAAAAAAAAAGTCCATTTGAGTCAATTTCTTCATAAATATTCTTGATATTATATTATTATATTGATATTATAGGGTCTCAGTTCTTTTTGCAAATCATAACTTATTCATTGCACAATTTTCCATTTTAATTGACTACAATAAAATTCTGTGTGCTCATATTCTTCTTTTTCTAGATGAGATAAAGGCTTACTATAACCAACTAAGTTATTAAATGAGGAGCAATTCAATTGGTTCAATTTCCTCTTGTTCATTTTAATGATGCTGTTAGACTACAATATGTTTATGTATGTTGGGCTGCACAATTAATTGTATATTAATTGCGATTAAGATTATGGCACAATATATTAATTGTAAAAATTGGTGATTACTGCATTCCATTTATTACTCCTGCTCTGAGTAGAAGATATTAATCCTCTCATCAGACACCTGAAGGACTCCGAGATGGTGAGAAATGATGAGACCAAGATAGAACTTTTTGGCCTTAATTCTAAGCAGTATGTGTGGAGACAACCAGGCACTGCTCATCACTTGCCCAATACAGTCCCCACAGTGAAGCATGGTAGTGGCAGCATCATGCTGTGGGGGTGTTTTTCAGCTGCAGGGACAGGACGACTGGTTGCAATCAAGGGAAAGATGAATGCGGCCAAGTACAGAGATATCCTGGACAAAAACCTTCTCCAGAGTGCTAAGGACCTCAGACTGGGCGGAAGGTTTACCTTCCAACGAGACAATGCCCCTAAGCACACAGCTAAAATAACGAAGGAGTGGCTTCACAACAACTCTGTGACTGTTCTTGAATGGCCTAGCCAGAGCCCTGAATTAAACCCAATTGAGCATCTCTGGAGAGACCTAAAAATGGCTGTCCACCAACGTTTACCATCCAACCTGACAGAACTGGAGAGGATCTGCAAGGAGGAATGGCAGAGGATCCCCAAATCCAGGTGTGAAAAACTTGTTGCATCTTTCCCAAGAAGACTCATGGCTGTATTAGCTCAAAAGGGTGTTTCTACTAAATACTGAGCAAAGGGTCTGAATAATTAGGACCATGTGATATTTCAGTTTTTCTTTTTTAATAAATCTGCAACAATTTCAAAAATTATTTTTTTTGTCTGTCAATATGGGGTGCTGTGTGTACATTAATGAGGGAAAAAATTAATTTAAATGATTTTAGCAAATGGCTGCAATATAACAAAGAGTGAAAAATTGAAGGGGGTCTTAATACTTTCCGTACCCACTGTAAAAAAAAAAAAAACACTGTACAAACTTCCAGAGCACTGCACTTAGACATTTATGTAACCACATACTCTGGGAGACTGCATGAAAATAAAGCCACCAGCATGAAGTCACAGTAATGTTAGGTCTGTGACATAGATAGCTGTTTATGAATTGTTTACGTTAATGCATCTCCTCATCGAGCAGAACCATCAGAAGCGCATTCAGATAATAGAAATCAACATGCTTTATTTGTCAAAAGACAAGACTCTGTTTAAAACTTTACGGTGTGAAAGCTTTCAAAAATGATCAACACAGAAAGTAAGGGAGGCATTATCCTATTCTAGAATTAATTTTCCAAAGTTTTGTTGCATTTACTCTATACCAAATCACAGACAGAAACTGAAAATAAACTTAAACAAGTGGCGCCTTTATGCAACTATAAAAGGATTGTGGTTGAGGGCTTAAAGAAAAAGCATTGTCACCGCACAGCTGTATAAAGAGCTGGTCATTCAGGACATTTGCCTTGATGGCGAAATTCAGGGACTCGCAGCATACAGGATTTTATGTTTTTGGCCACAAGATTGTGATGGTCCAAAACAAAGTGAATTGTGAGGACTTTTGGCACACACTCTTTAATCAATACGGTAAATCCACGGAAATGGACAAACATTGAGGGGAAAAGGGCACGAGTAAGGCAGGCAATTATGTTTTCCATGAAATTTTCATTAAGATACTCCTCAAGTGCAATGAAAAGTGTCTGACCTTGTGTGTTTGTCGTCAAATATGACCAAAAGGAAACTCCTCAGCCATGTCTTCGTCAACAAAGTAGCAAACATAAGCCATTAACAAGGCTTTGTTGCCACCTGTTGTTGTCTTGTCCAGCTGGATACTAAAGGCCCATCAATATTTGTTCCTCAGAATCTAGGATCATTTCTTTAATTTTCTGAGCCAGTGTTGTTACTCAAGTACAGCTCTCTTACAAGTGGCAATGAGTCCTGTTCCATAAATGTGGAAACAGACTCAATTATCTCTGGGAGAACTAATGTGTCTCTTCCACTGTAAAAGGCAGCCCTGACTTTGCAATTAAGAGTGAGATGCTGTAGGAGGCCACTAATATTTTTGCGCTTTGATCAAATAATTTGCCTATGTTTCTTTTTGACCGCTTGTTTATTGAGAGTTTGGAAGTAGGCTTGGTGCTTTTCCAGCATGAATTTAACAGGTGTTCCTTTAAATGTGATGGTTTCATGGCTTCGTTTGAAAAGACCTGCTTGCACACTGACAGCTGCACATTTGATTGTGAAGGAATGAACCCCATATTGTAGATATTCAAAATTGTACTGATAGCATTTTTTCGTGGATGTTTGAGCCATTGTTGCTCTTTTCTGTTGCTTCCTCTTTGCATAACTCACTTTGTCAACTGGCTCAAGCAAAATGCTTCCCAACCTCTGCAACAAATACCTAACATTATAAGACTTTACAACGCCACTGCTCACATTGAGAAACTCTACCATAAAAGTACAAAATTACTCACATAGAATGTTCTAAAAGTCTAAAGTATTAGATCCATAAATCCCCAGACTTTTCATGCTAAAACGTAATCATGTCCATACCTCAGACATGCAATGCAAGGTAGAATGTTCATGTAATGGTGTTCAGTAGGAAACCTTTACTCTCAGTAAAAAGAGTGCTGTTTTCAATAGCAGTTATCAGCACTGGAGCATCAGAACTTCAGTGGCCTGAGCTTAAATCCATGACTAGTTACTGTAAGGAGTAAGCAAATGTTCATATTTCCATGTGTTACCTTTGGTTACTTCCCACATAACAAAGATGTGCAGGTCATGCCATTCAATGACTCTAAATTAAGCAATTTTAAGCGAGCATAGGAGTGCACTGTGATGGACTGAGTAGGTAAATGCCTGATGCTTCAAGAATAGGCCTCAGTTCCAAGTAAATTTTTTAAAATAGACAGATGCTTAAATTATGCTTCAAAATACTATGAGACAACCCTGCTGATTCTGAGAATATGCTGAGGATAAGAGATTAAAAAAAATTGCGTACCAGTGAAATATACTGCACGTGAGACACTAATGGTAAGTGTCATAATTCAGGAATGCAAATTATAACAATGCAACATTACTAAGGGAATGATGTGCATATTACCAAAATATTCAGGTATTGTGTTAATGAGTTTAGCCAAAAAGGATCAGTGGAATAAAAACTTCATGACAATGCAATGAAAAGTTTTAGAACGTTTAGTTGAGAAAAATGGGTTGGATTCTAAATGCCTCCAACACAAATCAAACCACACTCCACTAACATACATTTGATTTGAGTCTGTAACACCCGGTGTAAATTTTGGCTACTTGTTAAAGTTAGCGCTTGTTTTTTTATTATTCAGTTTTATTCTCTCATATACGTTCACGTGGCACAACAAACTTGCCTCTCCCCCTGAGTTAAAGGCATTTATCTCCATTCTTTTCACAAGAGTAGTGCTATGGCTGATGCCAGCTCAGAACTATTTGTTCTGTTCAAAGATACAATGTCCCGTGACAGCTATTAGATGGGACAAAGGTAGGCCCATAACAACTGACAGCTTCTTCACAGCGCTTTCGCTGGCTAATAGACTGCTGCACTCTGCTTGGCACCATAATGTCTTCACACATTATACACTTCACGTCATTATTAGTATAACATGGAAAAAGTTTCTGCTTTAGGTATGTATTCAGCTTTTCTTACCTCACATTTATTTCCTTTCATCCTACACTTACACGCAGATCCTTGTAGACACGGAACACACATGAAATGCATGTATTCCAAATAACAATGTACTGTATTATTTACACTATACAACTCCAGGAACCTCACATGCAGATAAAAAGCCTTTGGCTTAAGCTGGGAGAAACTTTTTGCCTGAGCTGAGCTCCACCAAGGCGGGGGATGAGACAGCAGGCTGCTTTCTGCTTCTGCTGATCAACGCATTTACAAAACAAAAGACGCTGATGGAGAGGTTTGAAAGGATTTAACACTAGAATTACCAGAGCCTATGAAAAAACTCGTAAATCCATCCCACCTTAAATCGCATCTTAAAACCCTTCACACCTCTCCGCCAGCGTCCTTTGTCCTCTAAATGTGCTGATAAAGAGACGCTAGAAGCAGCCGGCTATTCCATCCCCCCACCAATTTAGAATGTGCACGAACTTCTCTCAGCTCATGCCTTGATTGAGTATCTGGGAGTGAAGTGAAGTTTAGAGTGGAAATAATAGATTGTTATTTGGAACACACGCATTTCATGTCTGTTCCGTTTCTACAGTAATCTGTGTAAACACATTGTTAAAACAGAAACGTTTTTTATATTCTAGTAGTAGATGACAAAATGTAGGCATAAACTATATAATGTATGAAGCCTGAAGTCCAAATATCAAAGAAACATTTTCACAAAAGGTACAAATATAACAACAATTTCGCTTTTATTTAAAAATATAACTGCAGAAACAAAAAGCCGCCTTAACAAGCGACATTGACACCCGTTTATTATTACTGCCTCCGTGGCGCAATAGAATCAGCTGCCGACTGGGAATCAAAAGGTCGCGAGTTCGAACCTGCACCACTCCGTTTTGAGAAGTAAACTGCTCTTAGTCTTACTATTTTAGAATAAAAGCATACATTTGATTTCTGTCTGTAACAGCCGGTGTAATTTATGATCCTTATAAAGGTCAGCTTTGTTTTTTTTTTTTTTTTTAATTCACTTTTCATTCTCTCAATCGCGTTCAGAATCAATCCATACAACCCAATCTGACACGGCTGTTTTCACATAAAGATGCGCTATAGCTCTGCAGTGTACCACGATGCATACTAACGCCCCCACCCCCCAAGGGTTCTGACACACAAACGCTGTGTTTACATCTGGATGGTGTATGTGCCCTAAAAAGAAGTCTGACTGCATTCTTGTACAAATGCTTGTGAACTGAAGTGTCTGCGTGCACTTTTCATGGCATTACACATGTATTTTTTGAGCTCAAACACAGGAAGCCCTGCAGTGTACTTGTGACTTTAGGCTGTAGGAAGTAAGTAACTAAATCCAAATAATAAATAACATTCGATCTGGCTTTTATGTAAGTAACATATAAATGTTGATGTACAAGTATAACAGAACAAGTGCACTTTTATTCAAGACTATAACCGAAGAAAAAAGAAAGCAAGTTACAGTACTTCCTACAGCCTAAAGTCACAAGTATAGCGTGTCTTTATGTGAAAACAGCAGTGTCAGATGGGGGACGGGGGTGTAGGATCGTGAACGCAATTGAGAGAATGAAACTGAATTAAAAAAAAAAAAAAAAAAAAAAAAAAAAACACAAACCAACCCTTTACAAGTATAAAAAATTTTCACCGGCTGTTACAGACTGAAATCAAATGTATGTTTTTATCCTAAAATAGTAAGAATAAAAGCAGCTCACTTCTCAAAATGGACTCGTCGGGGATCGAACCCGTGAAGTTTTATTTACCAGTCAAAAGTGATACCGTTGTGCGACCGAAGCAGTCGTAGTAAATGTGTGTCAATGTAGCACCCTAACGCGTGTTGTTTTTCTGCAGTTATATTTTTGAATAAATGCGCACTTGTTCTGTTATATTTGTACCTTTTGTGAAAGTGTTTCTTTGATATTTGGACTTCAGGCTTCACACATTATAAACTTCATGTCTTCATTTTGTCAATTATTACTAAAACATGTGTTTACATAGATCGTTGGAGACACGGAACACACATGAAATGCATGTGTTCCAAATAACGATATAGTATTTATAAAAGGTGTGATTTTGCTTAACTTCTCACTCTATACAAGTCCAAGCAACTGACACTCAGGTAAACAGACTTGAGCTGAGAAAACTGTGCACCGGTGAGGAATGTGATAGCAGACTGCTTGCTGCTTATCAACACATTTAAAGGACAAAAGACGCTGATGGAGAGGTGAGAAGCATTTTAAGGTGAGACGGATCTACAAGTTTTTTCGTAGGCTCTGGTAATTCTAGTGTTAAAACAGAGTATTCTTAACTCTCGCAGGACAAACTGTGATAACTGCAACTGGATGGCAGGTCAATCCAAACTTTCTTTTACAACATTTTCATTTCCAACTTTATGCATCATTTTAGCAAAGCTTTTATGGCGGCAGACTTCTAGATGTGGCAGTGTTTATTTTTGTAATATATTTTCATGAAACCACAAGCACAAATCATTAAAAGCAATGTTTTTTCTGGCACAACCTAGTATGCTAGATGGGGCATGATATCTTGCAGACATCAAAGTTATTAACTAAAAAAAAAAAAGCAATCAATACAAAACAAAGAGGTATCAGCAATTTCAGTGCCTGGCTAATAAAAGGTATTTTGGGAGTTAATCATTACAGCAAAACCAAAAGGAATTCAATTTTCAGTGCCAATGTATGTTACAAGGAATAAACTACACAATTAAATAAAAAAGGCCATTATGGATTCATTTTATAGAATACTTATTGCTATGATATGATTCACATTGAAAGCCTATTTATTTTCTATACAAGGCACTGTGAGCTAGCTCTAAATGTTTTAAGACTAGTTCTTAGCTCTATAGAAATTGCATCTGTCACCAACACAATCTGTAAATTAAAAGCAAGGACAATTACAAAACATCACTTTAAGATTCAAATCCTGTAACAGAATCAGATTTCTACTGTTGCATAAGGAAGGAGGTTCCATTTATATGATTTTATTTCAGAAACACACAACAGGACTACTGAAACACAGGACCATGGAACTTCATACAGTATTTCTCAGTTTTACACACACTTTCACATTGGCCAAAGTACTCCACTAAGGATTTTTAAAGCTAATAGATGGCTTCTAAATCCATCATCCAGAAGAAGAAACATAAATAAAGGAACTTGAAAAATGCAAAATAAAAATGTTTAAAAAAAAATTACTTACGGTTTTAATGTCATTCTAAGTGATACTCCTGAACAGTCTCTGTGTTTATCTGCAAATAAAAAATGTTTTTAATGTATCAAAAACCGCAAGACACCTGCTAAGAATATTTACAGATATGTGCACTATATTTTACAAATTATTATCACAATTATATATTAATACCCAAGAAGCAAATTATAGAGTAGCAAATAAAAACTTACATATTTTTCATATGAGTAACACTGCCACAAATTTTATAAAAAAAAAAAAGAATCTCTGACATATCCTTAAAATTAAGTAAATAAGAAAAATTAAACAATTTTAAAGGATGGTAAAGACACTAATACAAATATTCATTTTTATGGTCTGGAAAAATTTGTAATTCATAATGGTGAAATGTATACTCTGCCATGGTGCAAGGAATAACTATAGAAGATATTATCTTAACTGTTGTGTTTCAGCTCTATTAAAACGTTTTCCCTCTTCCTTAAAATTATTACTAAATTAAAGTTCTAATATAAAATGTACAGGGGATAGGACTGAACAGGTAGGTTATGTTTTGTATAAGTCATGATTGACTGTTGTACTGTTTCACTATGCAGTAGCTGAAGTTGTTCACTAACTACTCTAAACCTTGGCTTTAGGTTAGCACAGATAAACATAAACAAGAAAATAAAACGTGTTTTGGCATATAAAGTCGTAAAACAGCTTAGCAGCCTTCAGCCTTACCATTGACAACTTACTAGTATTTTTGCTGCAGACTATATGCTGTGATCACAAAAGAAAGGAATGCTTAAAATTCCAAGAATAAATAACACCAAGGTAGGAGGCAAAAGGCCCATAATCTTTGGAATCATTGTCCTACTTTTATTAAAGAGACACAATCAGCCTCAAAATCGGCACATTTTAAAACATCACAATATAAAAACTGCAGCAATTGTTTTGATAGGCCTTTCAGTAGCATTTGCATTCACTACCATTTTGTATTTTCTCCTGCAGAATGAAGCTGGGACCGAACAGACACGTCCAGATGTTATTTATTTGGATTTATTTACTTACTTCCTACAGAGTGCAGAGCTATAGCACGTCTTTATGTGTAAACAGCAGTGTCAGATGGGGGAGGGTGGTGTAGGATCGTGAACGCAACTGAAAGAATGAAACTGAATAAAAAAAAAAAACAAAGCAAAGCTAACCTTTACCAGTATCACACTGTTACAGACTGAAATCAAATGTATGTTTTTATTCTAAAATAGTACAAATAAAAGCAGCTGACTTCTCAAAATGGACTCGTCGGGGATTGAACCCGTGAATTTTTAATTACCAGTCAACTGCTGATACCGTTGCGCCACCAAAGCAGTCGTAGTAAATGTGTGTCAAAGTCACACCCTAATGTGTGTTGTTTTTCTGCAGTTATATTTTTGAATGGAAGCGCATTTGTTCTGTTATATTTGTACCTTTTGTGAAAGTGTTTCTTTGATATTTGGAGTTCAGTTTTCACACATTACAAACTTCATGTCTACATTTTGTCAATTATTACTAAAACATGAAAAAAGTTTCTGTGTTAACAACATTTTTACATAGATTGTTGATGACACTGAACACAATAGAAATGTATGTATTCCAAATGACGATGTACTTTTTTAACCTATAAAGCTCCAGCACTTCATTCAAAGATAAACACTGAGCACTGAGAAACTTCTTTGTGAATTGAACTGTGGCGGTGGGCGGGGGGATGGGTAGCAGGCTGCTTGCTGCTTATCAACACATTTACAGGTCAAAAGATGCTAACAGAGAGGTGAGAAAGAATTTAAGGTGGGCCAGATTTACGAGTTTTCGCATAGGCTCTGGTAATTCTAGTGTTAAAGTAGAACATCATAAACTTCACCTTAAAATCATTTAATTTACTAGTTTCTCAAATCCCATTGTAACTAAAGTAGCACATTAAATGCTTTGTTTTGTATTTGATCTTCTATGTGCTCTACGTGTTTCCAGGCTTTCTCTTCCTCCGACAGGACACAGAATCCATTACATTCGTGATATTACAGCTCTCTGAATAATTAAAACACTGAAATGTATACGCGATATCATTTTCATGATGATAGGAATTAAAGCATGTTATTAAACATGGGAACACGCTGGCGCAGTGATTGTTCATGTCTCTCGCAAGATGCTTGCTGCGCCATGTGCGACCTTCTATGAAATACTTTATTGTAGCAGTACTGTCTCTTTCAAACGTACTAACCTCCAATTCCTGTTCTTACTTTTCATTCTCCAAATACCCAATCGCCACACAATCAGCTCTGTAATAGATGTTAAGCCATCTGTAAGCTTAGAACGCCGATTCTTCAAAACTTTTAAGGAACATTGAAATATCTTCATAGTACGTGTTTAATTATTCTATCCATCTCTCCTTCCAGTGTCACGTCAGCACCAGCAAGAATACAGCGTGAGGCAGGAACAATCCGTGAACAGAGCAGCAGCGCCTCGTTAGCGCTGCAGCGCCGTGTCCTCACATGTTTAATAATTAACAATATAGATTATGTAAATGAAGTTAAAGTTTTATCTGTATAATAAGTATATTTTGCTGCATTTCATCTTAAAAATGATATTGCCATCATATTTAAATACACGCTTTATAAAGTGGCTCAGGTTGTGCAATATTATAACTGTACCGCAAGTTTACAGTGAGGTAATTGTACTTATAAGTACAAACAGTTCTACAAGGAGCACTTGATGGACTGATTGAGTACGTTTAGAGTTCTTGGGACGAAACTGTTTCTGAACCGCAAGGAAATGCTCTGAAGCGTTTGCCATATGAGAGCAGTTCAATAGACAGCATGGCTGAGGCAGCATGTGCTTGATGCTGTATACTGACAATTCTCCTTCCGATCAGCTGCTGTACAGCTGTGATTCACAATCAGATACAGTGATATAAATACTCCGAGTGGTGCAGTGAGAGTTATATGGAAAAAGATAATCTGATGTGGTAACCCCTAATGGGAGCAGCTGAAAGAAGAAGAAGAAGAAGAAGAAGAAGAAGGTGCAGTGAGAGTATCAAAGCTAAAGCAGTTATGGTATTGGGAATAGTTTGGCCAGTCTGTCGACCATTATATTGTTACAGGTTAATTACAATCAAATGTATTAAACTAATAAACAATATGCGGTTAATTTTAGTGTATTTATAAAGCTGTGTCTGGGATGTGGATCTAAAAAAGAAAGGGTAACCACATAGGAACAGTAGCACTGTTTTGACGCTGGGTGCTGCCAGTCTGCAAAACTGAGTACAGAACTTGCATACGACAGGGTATGAGCTACCGTGGAAATGTGCATGATTTTACGCCAAGTTTAGGTTTTATACATCGCAATTTGAACATGGAAACAGGCTTATGCAACATTTTGTGCGTACGCACCGTTTATACATGAGGCCCCAGATCTTTTAAGGTCAAACTGCTCCCTGATTAAGCCAAAGTTTACCCAGATTTTGACTTGCCAATACAATTTACTTGCTGCTACTGTAATACCACAGTCACTGTATTTTTGGGCAAAGGTGAAACTCTAAGGCTTTATTTCCACTTCAGAGCAATGGCTTTTTGGCAGGAACTCTTCCATGAAGACCACTTCAGACAAGACATATTCAAACTGTAGGGTGTATATAATTGGGATCGAATGGTTTCTGTGAGTTTAGATCTGACATCAGGGCTGGACTTCTTCCATTTTCGAAAGGACTTTGTTAAAAAAAAAAAAAATAACCAACATATTTAAGGAATGTTATAAGACAATAAACACACTGAAGCATAAAGAAAGTAAGGTTTATCTCAATGATAAAAACAGAAATGCCACAGCTGAATGCACTGTGCAAAAAGGAAATGCTATAACCTCCTTACATAGCAAGAATGCTGCTGTTTCAGAACACTGGTATCTACTGGAACTTTCTAAAATATTACCTGCTAAATTAATGTCAGCCATGCTTAAGAAACCTGGAGAGGATAATTACCAAAACAGTATGCCAGACATAAATTACTTTTATCTAAAGAAGAATAAAAACCTCTCTAATAGTGTGTATTGTGCAGACCAATCTATGTAGTTAATGATTAAATCAAGATCCAGGTAAGTGTTTTTGCAAAACGAATAGAGGAAAAAAAAGAAAGAAAAAAAAACCACTGAATCAATTAAAAGTATTTTCAAATCTTTACTGACTGTTTAGCATAATACTGTATGTACTCCTACTCTGAACTTCACAAGGTCTTATTAAATCTGGGCACATTATACACTTTTTACAGTTGAATATACATCACTGTACATTGTGCTATGCAGATATGGTTTTGAACAGAACACTTATGGATGATTATATTATTATACTCCAACCTATAAGATTTATTTTGTAAAAACAATATACAATTGTACTATTTTACTCTAGAATAAAGAACTAGACAGGGCTGTTTATTATCATTAAAGCTTTTTTGCAAGTGCTACACCTATCCTGGGATTACAAGAGAAGGATAAAAAGTATCTCTTTATGCTGATGATATGGTGCTCCATATTACTGATCCATATTCATTAACTCCACATATACTGAATGCATTGATTTTACTCGAGGAACTCTGCAGGATCTTGGACTTCTGCATTAACTTGAAAATAGTGAACTGTTCCTAGTGAATGTTTTTGCATTTCAAATTAAAATGGATCAATTTTCTCTAGGTTATCTAGGAAATATCCTGGAATTATAGCTACAAAACAAAAAGATCTTTACTATATTTTATCACTGATTGTAACTTCTACATTTAATGCTAACCTGGCCAGTGTCTGTATGGAGTTTGCATATTCTCCCCATGAATATGTGAACTGAGTCAGTGTAACTTCAGATATTGCCTTAGAGCTGGATATTACAAATGTGTCATTACAAGCACTCTCAATTGCCAAAATCTGTTTATTCCTACAGGTGTTGATTTTATTTCTCATTCTTAAAGAAAAATACATCTTTTTATTTTGTTACAGAAGTAAATGTGCATCTTCCAGTCCATTTCACAAAATATTGCTTTAGTGGAAAAACTGGGATGTTGAGTTTAGGAAGGAAGACAGGTGGCCAATTTGGGGGGAAAAAAAAAAAGACAGGTGGTGAGTGTCCACATTGTGGGTTTTCAGTATTGTTTCATGTCTTTGGTGCCAGGCATAACAAATACTTTGGCAAAAATGTATTAATGTTTTAGAAAAATAAACAAATGGATCTCTGTTAGGATTTTGGATGTTTCAGCACAAAATAGTGATTAATATATGTACTGGGCTTTTACTTGCACAGGTTTCTTTCTGAATTGTGTAGGAGGGGGATGGCGATATTGATTTACTATAAATGTATAGTACTAGCATTGATTGATTTTTTTGTTTGTTCTGTGCTTAATTCATTGGTCACTAGAATATGGACTAAATTACCAGGTTGTGTAACTGAAAGAGAAAGCATGTTAGTATTTACATTACCTATTTTCTGTAGTTTTATTTAAATAGTATTTAATCTTTGCTGATTGAATTCTTTGAAAACAGATGTCATTGTAGAACTCTATTTTTAAATATCATTATTATTTTAAGCCTTAAAAATATTTAAAAATCAGCACATGACAAAGGAACAGTTTCAGTATATTTGCATTAGATTAAAAAGAATTATTAAGCATCAGAAATATGTTTATGGTTTTAATTGACAGCAATGGGGACTGAAACCCTTGGTTACATAGGAAAGTCATTTTACCATTTGTTATATTTATTCCCTGCTCAGCTCTAAGCATGTGTAGGTAAGTCATAGCTATACACACGTGATTGAAGCAGTGACATAGTAAGCAAGTAGATAACATTTATTCCCTTAACTTATTCTTTTTTTATTTTTTTTTTTTGCAGGCATAAAGTGATTTTCTGTACAAATGTAAAATGTCTTAAGTAGGATCATTTATCTCAGGAAAAAAAAAGAAAAACCCTGAAAGTTATTATTTGCAACCACATTTCATCAAGGCATCTGAAAAAAGATCACAGGAAGAAGTACAACCACATCCTTACTTTTAGTGCACTTATTAGAAAAAAACAATATGGAGTGTCTGTTGTAAAACACTGACAGTGAAGTGAAGTGAGAGTTTATATTTTGATGGATACTCAAACAATCTACACTCAAGGTGAAACAAAAGCACACACTGGGCAATCTTTGGGCTAGCTTTAATGTTATATATGTGTGTGTATGTATGTATATATATATATATATATATATACTCTATACTCTAAAAGAACATAAAATTGCAGTAGTATATGTCCATTGTTTGTGAATAACAGATTTCTAACCAGCTTATGGTGAAATGTACTGTATGTTGTGGCAAGCGGCTGGGGTCGGCACCCACCCGGGACGCCCGGAAGGACCGAAGGAGGGATTACGCCTCCTCCGGACCACAAGGGGGTGACCACCCTGGTGGCTATGGGGACCACGGGAAAGGAGCATGGAAGCTCAACCCTATAGGGGCCCGTGGTCACCGCCAGGGGGCACCAAGATGCCTGAAGAGCCCTGGTCCTCAGCACTTCCGCCAAACCCGGAAGTGCTGGGGGGACAAAGACCAGGGACACCAGGAGTGCTTCCAGATGCACGGCCGGCACTTCCGCCACACCAGAGAGTGCCGTCAGAAGTTCATCAGGAGGCACCTGGAGCACGTCCGGGTGGATATAAAAGGGGCCGCCTCCCTCCATTCAACAGCTGGAGTCGGGTGGAAGAGGACAAAGCCTAGAGGAGAGGAGTAGAGGTGGTAATGACAGGGATTGTGTAAGCCCTGGACTTGAGGGTGATTGGTGCTGGGGCACTGGGTTGTGCCATTGTAAACAGTGTAAATAATATGAATAAACGTGTGTTTGGGTGCAAACCAGAGGTGTCCGCCTGTCTGTGTCCGGGCTGCTTTTCAGAGTATTTACTTTACATAAATGCAGATTTAACCAAGGACAAAGCTTTTTTTTTTTTTTTTTTTTCATTTCCTAGCAATCAAGGAATTTAACTTTTCAAAACTCAGCATTTTTAAGTGAAAAGAAAAGCTAATTATTTAAACTGTGAACTGCAGAATAATTATCAATCCCCTGACATGACCAAGTTTACTCATGTGTGGAATTGTGTGCTTAATAGATTAATGCACCTAAATTCTAAAAGCTAAGAATGGGTAATAAGTAAGTTAAATGTCCAGGTAGATGAGTGTGCACTTAACTAAGAGAGGCAGACTGCAACTACATTAAGGCTGTGAGCAGACTGCATGATTCCAGAAGGCTGACATCTAAAAAGGGTTTTAATATTCAATTCAAAAATCATACAGGTAAGCAAGCTTGTTATCATTTCTTAACATTGTCAATTCAACACCTGCTCAAAAAATAGCATGTACTGCCTGCAGAGTTCTCATCTTAATCAGTATAAAATGCTAACTGGAAAAATTAAATGTCAATCTCATATAATAAAATTCACAATCAAAGCTAGGAAATATGCTTCTCTATGAACATAATTTCATTCTAAATCTATATTTTATGTACATTTACTGAACAAACAGACTTGAAACATGTAAATATGTGTACTACTATATAATACTCCTGACCACAGTGCATTTGGAAATATGTATTAATACCATATAGGTACTTATGAATTTATATGTATGAAAGCAATATGAAAATCATAAAATCTATGCATTTTTACACCAATAAAACAAAAAATGATTTTAGAATTTCTATCCATAATGAAATTATAAATGATAAAATACTTTTAACAAGAAATTTAAACACAAGATTTCGTACAGCACAATGTTATAATAATTACCATACTTGATGCATCTCTGTCTATAGTGCATGGCTGGTCTTCTTTAAAAATAGCCAAATCTCATAATATTATTGTTTTTTTGTTCTAAAATGACATGTACAAACAATTTTACAATGTGTGAGTAATCACAAGATGTGGATCTATGCTCAACGTTTTGGCTTGAAAAATGGATGCATTTTTTAAGTTTTCAGGCTTTTCCTACATGCCCCATAGACTGCAATGTAAAGTGCCAGTGCAAGCAAGAAATTTTTTAATTCATAGAAAACGATTAACTTTAGAACACAATTTTGAGTGCCAAATGCATATATAGCACGTTTTGAAAAAATAACTTTGACTTGAAAAATATAGTACTTATGCTTTAATGAAATGATTACTAAGCTATAGATCTTACAGATGAACAATTTTATTTTTTGTTAACATTCAACTGAGATTCAGAAACGAAAAGTAATCTTGGAATGTAAAAATGTATAAAATTTTAAATGCCATAATGTAACCAGGTAACTTAAGAAATTAATCTTTAAAGATTTAGAAAAGCTTTCTCTGAGGATCAGGCTATAAAGGGTCTATGTCAGGGGTGGGCAAACTACGGCCCGCAGGCCACATCCGGCCCATTGGTCTTTTTAATCCGGCCCGCTGAAGATTGGTACAAAATTGCCCATATCAAATCATATCATAATTATGACTGCATTCATTTGACCTTGTCCTGTAATGCCTGGCGTTGCACCAGGTGGCGCATTAGGCGCAGTGATACATTGACTTGATTTTGCGGAGCCCAGGTTACTTTCTGTTATTGCTCTGCTACTGCTCTGAACCCATCTGCAACAATAAGTGGGCCAAAGAAAAGAAAAGTAGACAGTGAGTGCCGAGTGTTTAATAAGGAATGGACAACTAAATACTTTTTCACTGAAATCTGGTCAAAGACTGTATGTCTTATTTGCCAAGAAACCGTTGCAGTTTTAAAGGAATACAACATCAGCCATTACTTTTCCACCAAGCATGCTAATTACGCTAACAACCAGTCAACGCAAGAGCGGACGGCTACCACTCAAAGGTTGGCAGCTAGTTTGCAGGTTCAGCAAAACACCTTTATCCAACAAACTGCCATCCAAGAATCAAGAACGAAGGCAAGTTATGTGCTGCCATTCAAATTAGCAAAGACCAGCAAGCCTTTCACCGAAGGAGAGTTTCTCAAAGAGTGCATGGTAGAGACAGCAGGTATCTTGTGTCCTGAGAGCAAGAACAAATTTGAAAAAATTAGCTTATCATGCAGGACAGTGGCTCGCCGTGTTGAGCTAATTGACTATGACTTAGCTAGCAAGTTAAAAAAAAAAAAAAAAAAAAGCTGAGTCATTTACATTATGTTCCTTGGCACTGGACGAAAGTAATGACATAAAGGACACCGCTCAGCTTTTAATTTTTATCAGAGGGATTAATGACAATTATGAGATAACGGAGGAGTTTTTGGTCATGGAATTCCTAAAGAGGAAAACGCGAGAAGAGGTCTTGTATGACAGCGTTTCAGGGGTCATCGATAGGCACAAGCTACCTTGGAGTACGCTCGCCAACGTTACCACAGATGGATCACCAAATCTGACTGCAAAAAACATTGGGTTGCTCAAAAGAATCCAAAAGAGGGTGAAGGAGGACAACCCTGAGCAGGAGGTAATTTTCTTACACTGCCTAATCCACCAGGAAGCACTGTGTAAATCCGTATTGCAGCTTGACTACGTAGTGAAGCCAGTTGTAAAACACGTTAACTTTATTCGAGCGAGTGGACTTCAGCATCGTCAGTTTATTAAGTTTCTTGAAGAAATTGACACTGATCACCAGGACTTGCTTTACCAGTCCAATGTCCGCTGATTAAGTTTGGGGAAAGTATGTTGACGAGTGTGGGAGCTCAAACAGGAGATTATCTAATTTTTGGAGCTACTTGAGAAAGCTGACGATTTTCCTGAGCTGAGTTACACAGATTGGCTTTGTGATTTAGCTTTTGCTGTGGACATACTGACACACATGAATGAGCTGAACGTGAAGCTACAAGGGAAAGACCAGTTTGTGCATGAAATGTACACAAACGTCAGAGCATTCAAAACCAAGCTAGCTTAATTCTCAAAGCAAATGTCAAACAACTCATTTGTTCATTTCCCCACACTGGCTACGCTGAAAGAGGCCCCAGGACTTGTAAAAAAATACAGGAAATCACTGGACAACCTGCATGGAGAATTCTGCCGTCGGTTCTCTGATTTTGGAAAAATTTACAAGTTACTTCAGCTGGTGTCATGTCCCTTCACACAGGACCCTGAAACGGCGCCACAGGAGTTGCAGTTGGAACTGATTGATCTCCAATGTGACACCGTCTTAAAGGAGAAGTTCAACTCTCTTAAACTGGATGAGTTTTATACTTCATTAAGATCGGCCAAATTTCCAAACATCCAGATGATGGCACAGAGGATGCTGGCGTTATTTGGCTCTATGTATGTGTGTAAACAGACTTTTAGTGTGATGAACACCAACAAAGCACCCCACAGATCCCAGTTGAGCGATGAACACCTCAGATCTGTTCTGAGAATTTCCACAACAAAACTAACACCAGACTTCGATGCACTGGCAAAAAAAGGGTGATCAATAACACTGTTACCACTAAAAGTGAATACAAATATTAACACTGTAATGCCTTTTTTATGTTTATGTTTGATATCTATGCATCTAGTGCTGGCCCGGCCCGTCTGTCAAATTTTAAAAGTCAATGTGGCCCCTGAGCCAAAAGGTTTGCCCACCCCTGGTCTATGTCAAAAATTATTTTTGAGTTGGATTGGTCAGGGGAAGAAAAGGGGCTAAAGGACTTGGGAATTACTCTGAGCCAGTGACAGGCAGGGGAGTTTAGAAATCAGGAAGACAACCTAACTGACAAACAAACTTTTATGTGACAAAAGAGTGCTTGGAAAAAACACAATTCGGAAATCAAACTAATCAAAAATGAGTCCTAACCAAAAACATGATATGGCACTTGCAGTGGTCTGTACATTTGTATCCCAAGACTAGAACAGCAGCCATGCAGCATGGCAACCTTAAATAGATACTCAGTGGTGACATCAAACATTGTGTTGATGTCAGTCACAGGAAGGAAACCAGCCCTGCAACTGATAAACAATATGAACACCTCCATAGATAAATATAAAATGGCAACCTAACTGTAAAACACTCTCAGATTGGCTGCAGGATGATGTCATTGTCATAGCAGCAAAAAGTAGTAAATTATATCTAATAATGACGAATAAATTAAAATTTAAAAAAAGACAACATGAAATAAGATTCACCGCAGTTTCAATGGCTGCATTCACACCTGCAGTTCAGAAGATTTGTAGAACACATTTGCTGAGTACAATGTGAATGCCCTGACCTTTACCTGACCGCAGTGGCCAAACAACCCTAGAACGGCTATGTACTACACTGAACTATGGGTTAAATGTAATACAAACCCCAGTCAACACCTTGGTCAGTGTAATTCTGCACTCAAAACTATACACTGCCTCATATCAAAATAAATTCACACTGTGTCAACTGGTCATGTATTCATTAATTTGAGTATTAAAACTAAAGTAGGATGTCATATAACTCATGAAACAAACCTGTTTCAAGCTGTATTATCTTGGTGCTGTATACCACCAACTTTTGCTCTGGTTTGGAGCCACAGGTAATACTACCAAAAACCAAAACAGGACATCCATGTCCTTAAACATGTTAGCTTTTCTCGCTCTCTCTCTCTCATTAATGTTGTTCCCCTAATTTTTGAAATTGCTTTTCCTCTGCAAACCTACTAAGGGTCATTCTTCACTCTTTACTATTGCGCCTACTAAAAAAAATGTGTGGTATTTTTCAAGATATTTCTTCACAGTCTTGGCAAATATTAATCTGCCACTTGAAATTTACCAAATATGTCAAATTTCTAGCCAAAAATGTTATTGAGTATTGGTCTGCATCTTGAGATTGCTCACATATTTCAATGAAATATATGAAAGAGTACTTAGCACAGTTATACTATGGCATTCAAACAATACTACAACAAACCAACTTGGGCTATACCTGACATCATCCCTCTTCCACCAAAAGCTATTTTTGACACCTGGCGCAATGGATCTACAGACTTCAAACTCTGTGGTATACTGAATCTTAGTTCCTACTGTTTCACACTGATCGAAGACTAAATCAGGCCAGCCAATGTTTTCCTACACTTTGTAGTCCAGTGAATGAATATGATTATAGTGGAGCATGGCTGTGTTTTCAGTTTCACATTTTGCATTAATGGACAATTCCTTGTTGCATTCTGTGCCAAATGATGACCCATTAAACATGCTTTATTTAAGAGTCTGAGGTTGCAGCACATAGTTTTTAAAGTGTTTTTTTTTTTGGTAAAAATTACAAAAACCATCTCAGTGGAAAACTTGTGTTCTAAGGGATAAGGGTATCTAGAACTTATCAAATGATGGCTACCAGTAAATTAATGCAGAAGTTCCTTATAGAAGTCATAATCAACACTGGAATTAGAGATGCAAAGACAAGCCTGTAAGACACACTTGCATACGAAAGAATTCTAGGGTGTACCCACTACACAGCAATCACCTCAAAACACCATACTCATATTTAGTACATTTTACATACTGTATGCAGTTTGTAAAATTCTTTTTTTCATATTAACTAATAATCAAAGATAAATGAAAAACAGGCATCCCAGCTTTAAATAAAGCATTTATGTTTCACCCGCTATTCCCTCAAGAAACAATGCAATCTTGAAAATTGTTATGATAAAACATAGCCAACATCAGAATACAAATCTTTGAACTATCTAGGGAAATTAAAGCTACCTAAATGATGAAAACCTGTTCCAGATACATAAATGCCTGTTTTCTGTTTAAGCTACATTAGTTTAAATAAAAATGTTTTAGTATGAACTTCAGAAAGTGAAATGCATTAGAGAATTACTTTCTTTTTCAAATAAATATCAATTGCTCCATTTCCACAGAACCACTTCAATTCAATAAAGGTGTGAGGCAGAAACCTTAGCAATTTTATTTTAAACACACACACACACAAAAACGATTATATATATACACATCACAGATGACAAGGTTAAGAAGTCCAGAATAAAATAAATTGAAAAAAACACTTTTTATAAGTATTGTGTACCTTAAAGAAACATCCCATTTAAATTTAACTTTACTCATTATTTCTGGTCTTCTGTTTGTTGCCACCTTGAAGACGGGTACTTCCTCATTGCATGTTGTCGCTGCACACATATCAACTAATGATGTGTCACACTTCACACATTTAAAATTCTGTGGTTGCAGCATACATTTTGAAAGTTTTTTGTTTAACAATTACAGATTGCAACTAAGAATTCAAGACTAAGATTTCTGGATTTTCCTTCTGGATTTGTTTTCTCAATCAACTGGCTCTTGCCTATTCCAAGACTATGATTTCCGCTTAGTGTTTTCCACGCAAGAAACAAATAAGTAATTTTTTTCTTTTCTACTTGAAAAGAACGCTCTTGTTGTTCAAATGCGTGACAAATTATATTTTCTGCACATGATGACTAATTTAGTCAGTTCTACAGAGGCTGGTGCATAAATCAATGTAATTACAGTGAAAACAGCATCATGACCTATATGTATAAGATGTCAGTCAGTTTATGAAAACTACGTAATTGGTAATATACATTCACTAATCTGAACTTGTTCTATCACTTTTCCCAGGAAGCTACAGTGAGGCATGCAACAGGCAGACTAGGGATGTGAATTAAATGTGATTTAAACATTGTCACACATGTGTGCTTGGAAAATAGTTTGCAGGCTTGAATGTAAGTGTTTCTCTGCCGAACTAAGGTTGACGATGTCCTCTGATGCTTCTCCCTTTTCTTTTTCTGCAGACCATCAGAAAACCCACCTCCTAATGAAGCAATTTCCACATCCCAAGTAGTCGCAGCTTGATAACATAATTTCTGGTCCTGATCCCAAGATCCCTCCTCTTCCTGTTTCTATACTATAAATCCAACATGTTTTCTAATCTACTCAGTTCTGTTTTGGACTCCAGTCTGTAAAAACCATTATCATTTTCTTGCAATTCCTCAAGTATACAGGGATGGTTTCCACAAACCTTTATGCTTGTTTTTGTCTCTTATTCCATCTAACCCATTTGAAATTAAAAGCCATTTAGGAAAACAAAGCAAATAACACATTAGCACCTAAAACCCCATCCCCTTCTACCCAAATCATAAGGTGTTTCAGAAAAAAACAAGATTTCAACATAACTTACTTGTCAAGTTACACATAAGTTTGCACAACTGAATCAAATTGAGTGTTATAGCAAACTAACCTCTGACAAATCCATTTAAAATGGGTTTTGGAACACTTCCTCATTCTGTGTACTCCAATGACACATACATTCAAGACTTACGAGTACAGTAAGTGTTTTTGCACTGGCAGTTGAACCTTTTAAAACATAAGCATGAAACAAACAGTGACACAGTCAAGCAGTGAGCAAAGAAAATAGAGAAACCATGTTTAATGAGACTGCAAGACTGGAGTGTCATAACTTTCTTGGATTCGGGACAAGATATGTTGAATACAATTAACATTGTTTATCACCATATGTAACAGCTGCTGATTTAAGTGAGCTCTTGCTGGTTTAGCAATTATAATCACTGATGGTGTTTCTTGCAGCTGTACTGCTATTTCTGCTTTCAGTGCGTTTGTAGGGTAGTGGTATGGCAAAAACCTATGTGAGCTTGTTGGACATCTTGCTCTAAAACCATGGGCATTAATATTGAAGCAACCTACTTTGGGGCTATAATAGCGTTCACTCCTCTGGGAAGGCTTTCTACAAGATTTTGGAGTGTGTTTGTGGAAATGGATGCTCTTTTATTCAAAAAAAGCATTTGGGGGTTAGGTACTGATGTTGGATGAGAAGACCTGGCTCTCTGAACAGGGGCACAGTCAAGCTAGAACAGAAAAGGGCCTTCCCTAAACATTTGTCACAATGTTGAAAGTGCACAATTGTCTAAGATATCTTAGTATGCTGTAGCAATAGCCTTCACTAGATCCAAGAAACCTAGCAGAAAATTCTGAAAAAACAGGCCAAGACTTATTTCTCCTCCACCAAACTTACAGCAGGCACTATGAAGTCTGGAAGGTTCACGTTCTCCTGGCATTTGCCAAACCATTCAAACTATCCATTAGATAGTGAAGCATGATTCATCTCTCCAGAGAAAACGTTTCCACTGCTCCAGAGTCCAAAGGCGTTGTGCTTTACACCATTTCAGCTGATGCTTGGCATTGCACATAGTGATCGGACAGGTTCTGAAATTTGGAAACACATTTCATGGAGTTCCTAACATGCAATTCTTGCACAAATGATGCTTCCAGAATAAGTTTGGAACTCTGTGAGTGATGCAAGAGAGAACAGGCAATTTTTATGCACTATGTGCTTCAGCACTCAATGGCGTTGCTCTGCGAGTATGCACAGTCTTCCACTTTGTGGCTAAACTACTGTTGCTCCTAGATGTGTTCATTTCACAATCATAGCATTTATGGTTGACCAGGGCAGATCTAATACAGCAGAAATTTCATATACTGACTATGCCATGGGTGTGGCTGAAACACCTAAACTTGGAGGGCTATCCACATATTTTTGGCCATGTAATATATATTGCTCAATATTTTAGTTTTTGTTAAAGTACATTTTTCAAGTTTTAAGAAAGTTGTGTTTTAAAGGTTTTTACAGGTTTCCCCTCTTTTTGTTCCTAACTTAGCATCAAAACAACAGTGGTATTCTGATTATATGCTTCCATGAGCCAATGCTCATTTCTTGTGTGGCTTTAGTACTTTTTTTTTTTGAGTAATCTGGACCTATAATAATATACTAGTGAGGGAATGTGACTGCAGTCACTGCTGTTTTAAATGCGTTTTAATGACATATAGCAGTGTCCCTCCATTTAAGAGTTTAAAAAATCCCTCAGCAAAGGAAGGACCAATATTTGTTAGTAATGTCCTCCCTGTATGGGTCAGTTAGTTATTGGCATTTGCTGTATTTGGGTCGAGCACATGTGTATGTAAATTAAGGATTGTCATACTTTTTTTTTTTGCATTCACTGCACACCATGCAAGGGCAAGAACAGGTAAGAAAAACATATCCTAAATGCAAACACAGCAAAGGCTGTTGCACATCTGAAATCCAACCTTCTCATACTTTAAACACAACTACCTAGAGAAGCGAGAAGCATACAGGATGGACTATATTGCAGAGCCTTTCTGTCAATGTTAGCAGGCATTAGAGGAACCATAATAATATTAAAGTAAAATCTGCCAATTCTGAGTTGCTGTAAATTGAGATTTCTGATTCTTTATACAAAATGCTTAACTAATTTCTTAGTTTTTATTATCTATATGGCAGACACCTATATTTTATTGATAACTTTTACAGATCATGTTTTAAGAGTACAACAATGTATTTAGTGGGAATTAGGTTGGAAGCATAACAACATTGGCAAACTAAATTGGCATATCCCCTTGTGATATTTTTGTGAGAAAGTCATCAATGATTTTTATTTATATATAGGGACAATGCCAAAGATGACAGAATTTTGACAGTTAATAAAGACATACCAAGAAACCTCAGCCGTACCAAGTGACTAATGGGCACAGTGCATACATCACTTGATGTAACATTCTGTGACAGGCAAGCCAGACACCTATAGAACAATAAGTCATGTGCCAACAATAATGGGTCCTTCATTGCTGGCACATGACCCACTAAAACTGATAAGTGTAACATTTAGCAATTAAAACGAATATTAACCATATTTAATTTTTAGTAGGAGAATAATATACATCTTGACTGGGATCTAACACATTGGACAGACAAAAAAAATTGAAAATGATATATAATAATGCACTGCGGTGGGCTGGCGCTCTGCCCAG
Organism: Polypterus bichir lapradei; assembly: GCA_026402145.1. NCBI lineage: Eukaryota > Metazoa > Chordata > Cladistia > Polypteriformes > Polypteridae > Polypterus > Polypterus bichir. The sequence continues at coordinate 78,235,280 of JANRMT010062835.1, forward strand.
GGATTGTTTCCTGCCTTGTGCCATGTGTTGGCTGGGACTGGCTCCAGCAGAACCCCGTGACCCTGTAGTTAGGATATAGCGGGTTGGATAATGGATGGATGGACATAATAATGCATTGACAGGGTAGTGCAAATAAGATGTGCATTTGTAATTGCAGGGTTTATAATCTTAGATTTTTTCATACCCACTCATTTAACAATATTTTCTAGTAAGAAAAATTCAATCATATTGATTTGAGTTTTTGATTTATGATAATATTTATGATGCATCACCTTGCCCATTATTAACTCAGTCTACATAATCTTTTAAATAAACTAAAAAGAAAATCATTCTTTATCTACTATAGAACCTTTATTTTGTCAGTTTGTACCTACTGGTAATTTAAAGATCTTTCCTTTGCAGCTTTTGCTAGACATGTCTATTACTGCTAAGTCAACCACTTTAAACCTTGATTGAGCTGGGAAAACAACTGTCCACTCTCTTTCAGACTCAAGTGTATGCTCACTGCATACAAAATCAACTCCAGCGTCTCACTGTTCCCTTAACAAAGATTGCCTTCAGTACACCAAATAACTTCATTAAGACCAGTGATTAAGACACAAGAAATCTGTTCCTATATCAATTGCCATAAGCAGAAATAAAAGAATCAATCTTTCCCTAATAAAGATAAAAGTACAATTAAACAACAATGGAAGAAATACTCCAGCTTTAACATGATTCACTTAATAATATGTGTTTGATTCATGTTAGATGATACATAATTTCAAACAGGAAATAAGATGACAAAAACAGTTCTCTTACATTTATTTAAAAGATACAATAAGGTTAGCTAAATTGCATTACACTGTAGCTGGTAACTTATGAAAGCGCCCCGAGCTTGTACTCAGTGAAGAGTCCTATCTATAAGAATAAACTGGACTGAACTGAATTACTTGTAGAAAGATCTACAGTATATAAGCAATGGGCGTCAAAAACAAAACTGTAATTTAAATTTTTAACTAAAAATAATAAGAGATCAAGCAAAACGACACCTTTTATTGGCTAACTGAACAGATTATAACAAGCAAGCTTTCGAGGCAGCTCAGGGCCCCTTTTTCAGGCAAGCTGTAGTACATTGCATCCATAATGGCTAACAACGTACAACATCTTACTACCACAGACATAACTAAAAATAAAGATTAAGTAATCCCACAATATCCATGAGTGGAATTAACATTCAACCTAATATTTTAACCCACACAATCCAATTTCCATGATCGTTAAACCACCGCAAGCACGGCGATTATTTAATTAAAACTGCTGGCCCTTGCTGAGAGGGCTGTGGACCTGCTATACCACACTCTCACTTCTCATTCGTGTGAATGCTTTTGGCAGACAGTTCCTGCACCCTCAGCTCTTATAAATTTTAACGTTTTCCTCACTTCAAGTTCCCAGTTAAAGAAAGAAGACGTATTATGTCCAGATCTTATTGAAGAATTTCATCACGAAGGGTTATCAACAGAAAAAAACAAGTACACAGGCAATCCTAGCACGAGAAACGATGATGTCAAACAAACTAACACTAAAAATGACGATCATTTACACGGCATATTGGTTAAATGCATATCAATAGACTATGCTGAAACAGTTGGTGGTGATCACACGGAACATGAAAACATCAACTTACAATACCCAAAGAATATCTACAACCGTTAACACCATCAGGTCTTCCACCGCACAAATTACTATAGAAAGAAGGATGTATCCAAGGAAGGTAATGTAGTACATCTTCAAAGGATAACATTAGACAACAAAGGAGATCTTGATATGCCATTCGTATTAAAAAAATTGTTTTTACTGAAGTTTTTAAGTAAAAGTGTAAGTTTAAAAAATTTTTGCATGTAAATTTCAAAGCCAAACAGAGCAAAATCATATAACGCAACGAATAACTCTAACGCAACATGAAACAGAAATTACTTTCAAATTGTTACGTTTTACTATTTTTTTATTATGGCTACTTAGTCGCTGTAATGTAAAATAGTTAGTTTTATTATGCATATGTAACAATTCCCATGAAAATAACAATCTGTTTAAATTGCACATCCGCATCCCCATACATGAGTGGCAGAACCGCAAAGAGGCTAGCACGTAGAGCAGGTTTGGAGGATGGCGAGATAAGCGAGCAGGGTGCAAAGCCTCCTAGTATACAATAATAAATACTGTGTATCATTTGATGATGGTTATCTATTAAGCTGTATAGCTTCTCTGTTTGAACCATGCAATTTCCAAACTTCCATTATAATGTTTATATCGGCAGCTGGCCGACGGCAATACACAGTAGCTGATTGGAAGTCACTGAAAATGCACATTAACAGCCCCTCATACATGCATATCATGGGTATATGGAGACACCAAATAAGACAACTGTAAGAATATAGAAAATTACTCATTTAATATAAAAAGGGCTCCTAATTCATTAAAAGTACAGAATATACAGGAAGCATGTAAGTCAAACACTATATACGGTGTGTGGCAGACAGCCGGGTCCCATGCCCGGCCGGAACGCCCCTTCCCTATATATTCAGGGGGAGCAGCCCTGGACAGTGCAATACCTCCCCCTGGACACTGGATGGACGCCCCCTGGGTTGAAGCGGTGCCTCATACCCGCAGGGCTCCATGGGGGATGGAGTTCTCCACAGCCCTGTTGGGTTCCGCAGGCGCTGGACCTTTCTGGGCATTAGTTTCGCCACACCCGGAAGTGAAGCTGGATGTCGGCAATCAAACACCTGTAGCACTTCTGGGTGCCCAATAAAAGGGGCCAGCAACCACCACTCAGCGGCCAGAGTCGGGTGGAGGAGGATGAGGTTGCCTGGGAGGAGTGGTGGTGCAAGAGAGAAGAGTGCTTTTGGTATTGTACTTTATGTGCTTTGGGACTGTGTCGTGGCTGGGGGATATGGGGAAAATGTGCCCTCCAGCTGAAGAAAAATAAAAGTTTCTTTATTTTATACATGTGCCTCGGTGTCAGTCTGTGTTGGGTCGGGCGCAGTATAGCACCTTTTGTTACAACGGTCACTTTCATTTGAAACAAATAAATAAAAAAATAAATACAAAGTTTAATATACAATTGCAGTTTATGTGGAATTCTTTTTTCTCACAATATATTTATGCTATGAGAAAAACATTCTTTATGAATGGAGTGAAAGTTAACACTAAACAGAAAAATTGCTACAAATAAAAATACAAGTAATATACACTTCAAAGACAGCATGACAGTATTAATCAAGCATGACTACTACTGATTGACATAAAACTTTAGCTTGCCTTCAAGTCAAAGATACATTGATTTCATTATTCTAAAATCACATAATTAAAATTATTAATATTAAAAAAAAATTAAGTTAGCAATTAGCACTTTTAAAAAGACAAGATATGTAAGCTGTGTCAATTAAGAGTATTACTACAAGAATATTAGTATAATGCACTTTAAATATTTTGTTCAAACGACAAAGATGTCTGATTAGTCTGGATGTAATGAAATCTTGTATTTGTATAATACAGATCAATGAGGTAAAGTTTTTAATAATACTAATCATTACTAAATCATTGTAAATATATATTTTTTTATTTTAATAATTTTATTGTAATCATTCCATACAAATCGAACAATTTTTACAAAAAATAGGATTGAGATTGAAAAACAAGTAGACCCCCACCCCTGAGAGAGACAGCATGGCCAACGAGGTAAAACTTAAGGCTTGTAAACATACCTAAATTGATGAGTTTAATAGACCAATAGAGATGAATGGAGAAGAAAAAGAAATGAGGAGATAATTGCCTCCTCTGTGCTTTAAGAGTTTATTCTAAAATATTATTGACTAACAAAATATCCGCGCTTCGCAGCGGAGAAGAAGTGTGTTAAAGAAGTTATGAAAAAGGAAACATTTTAAAAATAACGTAACATTTGCTTTCTATTCGTTTGCATTAGCACAGTCCTTCACCAGCAATTGTTTAAAGTTAGCTCAGAGCAGGCACTTAAAAGTTTCTCTCGCACTTTTGCTGAGTTTGTGCCAAACAGTATTCTACCTATGACCATCTCATCTTCATTTGCATAAGCACAGTCCTTCACCAGCAATTTTAACTCAGTTACAAAGTGATCAAAAGTCTCGTTTATACCCTGCGTCCTCTCAGTAAACTTGTATCTCGCGAATATCGTATTCGTCTCAGGCATGACAAACGCCAGCGGCAGCATGTGTATGAACTTAATTTAAAGTTAAGCTTTACACCTTGCTTTCCTATTCGTTTGCATAAGCACAGTCCTTCACCAGCAAGTTTAACTCCGTTACAGCAATTTTAACTCTGTTACAATGTGATCCAAAGTCTCGTTTATACCCCGCGTCTTCTCATTAAACTTGTATCTCGCGAATATCGTATTCATCGTAGGCATGACAAACGCCAGCGGCAGCGTCTATAGACTTAATTTAAACTTACGATTTACACCGTGCTTTGTTTCCGCAGTAGCTGCACTTATGAATATGCTTGTATGCGTCACTCGCTTCATATTCTTTTGCTGTCTTCTCAATTGTGTAATGCGTTTTTTGTTCAGCGCTCTTTGGAGCTCTTCCTTGTTCTCTGCGTACTGCATTCACAGTCAGTTCACGTGAGCCACTCGGAGAACATGCATCGAAGGTTCTTAGCTGTGCTTGTGGTATCTCGTGCGATCTTGCGATGTCCACGGCTTTATTTAATGTTAGCTAAGACCCGGCACTTAAACGTTTCTCTCGCACTTTCGCTGAGTTTGTGCCAAACACTAGTCCATCCATGACTATCTCATCTTCATTTGCATAAGCGCAGTCCTTCACCCGCGAATATTTAGCGGCAGCGTGTCTATTGGATTGCTGCCGACAGACGGCCTTATATGGGCAGGCACTCAATGACGTGGGAGGCGTGATAATGCGGGACACAACTCCGCCTTACACGGCGACTGAGCTGCAGGCTATGGCCGTATATATGTACGAAAGAAGGTTCCAGTTATGACTGTTACTCGTAGAATTTCGAAATAAAACCTGCCTAACTTTTGTAAGTAAGCTGTAAGGAATAAGCCTGCCAAATTTCAGCCTTCTACCTACACGGGAAGTTGGAGAATTAGTGATGAGTCAGTGAGTCAATCAGTCAGTCAGTGAGTCAGTCAGTGAGGGCTTTGCCTTTTATTAGTATAGATTAGATCCTGCCAGGCTCTGAAAAAATTCTGTATATTTTATTTTCTCTAATTTCAAATAGTAAAAAACATCGGATTCCCACTGACTTAAAAAAGGAGAGTTAGGATTCTTCCAGTTTAGCAAAATAAGTCTGCGTGCCAGAAGTGTAGTGAATGTAATTACAGTTTGTTTGTCCTTCTCCACTTTAAACCCATCTGGAAGAACACCAAACACAGTTGTTAATAGGTTAGGAGGTATTGTGACACAAAGGCTGTCTGAAAGGCACTTAAAAATTTAGGTCCAAAATGATGTTAACTTGGTGCAGGCCCACAACATGTGACCCAGTGAGGCTTACACTTATTGCCCCATACCTGTGTTGAGTATGGATGCACTTAACAAAAAGTACCCATGGCACTCTAACTGCAAGTCTGAGAGCTGAAAATAGGTAAACACGTGATAGGAGTGTAGGAGTTTAAGTACAATGGAACAAAGTCTGTCAAATGCTGTTTAAATACAGATAGGAGATTCATAACTTTTACGCCAACCTAGTTATTTGCACACCCATGCACATTATACACAGCCATCCCTACACATTCTGTGTATACACAGTGTGTTAAATGTATTTCTGTTGATTATCACCAGTATCACGACTATTAAAAAGAGACAAAAACTGCCAATGGCAGTGTTAAAAATGTTGTAAACAATTTTTTTACTGAAGACTAACATGAAAAATAATTTTGAAGGTAAAGATTTGGATGAGTGCATAATTATATGTACATAGTTACAGTTTGTTTACCTGTTTCCTCAGAGTGGCATATAGTTTGTGTGTATTTGTGTGTTTGTTATTTCTTTCTTTTTCTAAAAAAATACAAAAAATATAACTGCAATACTTGTTGTGGGAGATAGTTTTAAAGCAAGAGACTAAATGTTTCCAAAAAGGGACACCTGATGCTAAACTATAATTTTTCAATACTATGGGCTATGTCATCTAAACTTGATACAATGATAGCTGACAGATTGGTGCACATAAGAGAATTGACTCCAGAGATACACATTGTAAATTGTCTTGGTTATCTACTGTAAAATCCTATTTTTTGAAAAGAAATCCCTAAAGCACAATTTTTTTTTTTATTTATTACATTTTTAGACTTTCCTGATGGCCAAAAATATCAAGATTAGGTTGTCATGTTGGAATGAGCTGTTTCCTGGAAGGAAGACTGTAGTTAAGATATTTTGCCCAATCAATCAAAATACAGTAGACTCTCTGTTAACCGAAACTAAAGCAACAGGCACTCTCAAGCATCCAGCAAAAAAAAAACAAAAAAAAAAACAAAAAAAAAAAAAAAAAACACACACACACCTAGGAAAAAGTTCTTAAAATAGATTTCATGGAATTGTAAGTTTAAATTGGTACATGCCCCAGGCCTCGCGCCCTAGTATTCACACACCACTTGTCTACCGCTCCCATGTGAGTAAATATACAATCTAAGCTCATCTTTGTCTATAATACAGCCAGTTGGTATTTTTTGTTTTAAAATTTTGAGAGTCAGTGTTCATTTTCAAGTGGTTGGCTTACTCAATTCAAGATTCACCATGGCATTCTTAAGCTAGACTTGACAGGTGAGCAGAAATTGGTGGAGTTTGAAGCTGCAGCTTCATTTCGTAATGTGATTAGTGAATTGGTTGAAATGGCTATGACTGCAAAGCAGATTTATAATGCAGACTTGGTTAATATGGAAGTGTTTGCCCAATTGTACTTTTCTGGTGGTAATGAAAAGATAGCTCATGGGTTCAAGCTAAATAATGTGCGTGTAACTGTGCTTGTATGTGCAAACACATCGGAAACTCATCAGGTAAAGTTATGGGTGAACAGAAAATTTGCCAATCAAAGGTGCCTTAAAGGCATAACTAACATCCCTGTGGATTACCATCCATAATGGAACACATGAATGGATGTTGAAATTTTTATAAAGTGGTTCCACCATTTGTTTGTTCCCAGTGTCAAACAAAATTTAAGAATGAAAGGAAAGGAATGTCAGAGGATAGTAAAGTTATTTTGCTCCTGGATAACTGTCGCGCATATCATCATGCAGCTTCTGGATGCTACAACAAACTCATTTAGCACTACGATCAGCTGGGGACCGATCAACTTTAGTTTTCAATCTCCAGATCACTTGCATCAAAAATCGGTGCGCGATAAGTCAGAGTCTGATTCAATAATAAACAAAATGTTGTCTACAGAGTATTTTGCTTCGCACATTCTCTCGCCAGATCCACCTTTACTTCCAGAGGCCAGCAGCTGTGTGAAGACAGTTCTGATGGTCAGTAGCTGCTCTACTGCACATCCTGCCGGCTGCCAAAAAAAATATTCAGCCCTCAAAGAGTTAATTTGCTTTTAATTACTACACTATTAGGCCTATTTTTAATAGTAACTCTCAAGCAACCAGAAACTATACTTATCCGGCATCTACCAATCCCCGTAGGTGCTACATAACCGAGAGTTTACTGTATGTTACTACATAAAATGACTATTCTCAAAAGTTTCCTCAAAAACAATGCTGGCATATTCTTAATATTAATTCTAATTACACGTTACTTGTCTGTTAACATACATGATAAAATCAAGCTTTACTGAAAACAATACAACCTTCTTACATGTACTAGAGTATCATTTGACAGCAAACACCTGTTTAGTATCTTTTGATTTATTTTAAACTTTGCTGCTGTTAAATGTGCTTCATGATGGGGGGGGGGGTGTATGTCAATAAAGCTACTGCTGCAAACATGATGTTGATTCTCTGCAACATTCAGAAACAAATCTTTATTGCCTATAAAATGCCAGCTATTCTGAGATATCCATTAAGGATTCCATACAAACTTTAGCTCAAATTTAAAGTTAACCTGGGTCATATTAGCTTTCATCCTTTAACATTCAGTACATAATTTTGAAAGTAGTCTCTTTCTTTATACCCTTCACAAAAAACATTATTTGATTTAAACTGTTTGTGCAAAGCAACACACTTTGACACTCCTTAAAAATAAATACAGATCTTTGTAAGGAGATGTCCTTCCCAAAGTGACAAAAAACCTGCAACATGCCTACAGCATGTACTAAGAGGCAACTTAAACTCTTCAATTTTATAATAGCACTCAGTCTGCCTGGTTTGTTCATATAAATAACTTGTGGATGCTGCTTCATAAAGTAGGTTGTTCTCCAACATAGTTGTATAAAAAGTCTCTGTATACATCACCTAGGTTCTATACTGCACGATGTATAGGAAGAGTCATTCACAACCTACTGTAAAATGTCCTGAAGTCTAGGAATATTTAATAACTCTCAAATTTATTATATAATATATATAATGAATAGAAGTAAACAGGTTCATTTTTATAATAGTATATATTTGAGTGGAATTAATGTACAAATACACTTTAGTATATATATTTGAGTGGATTTAATGTACAAATACACTTTACTTTGACTGTCTACAGACATTTAAGAAGTCATGTAAATGTATAATTGAGTCAAAAACAAAACTGATCAGCTACAGTTATTAAAAAACACTTTCACTCTTCTGAGCGAACAAAATAAAACACTTCATAACTTCACATGAGTGCCTTAGATGTAGTATGAACAAAGGTTTATTTCTAAATATGAAAATGTGATAAAGCAGAAATTGTCAGTTGCCAAGGAACTAGATTTTTTTCCAGCCAAAGAATGTGTTTATACCATATGGTATTTACATGTCTGTTATTAGACAGGTTGAAGCAGAAGATAAAAACTGATCTTCCAGCTCAAATGAAGATTAAGGCCTATTTCCCTGGATAACTAAACCACTAATTTCTGCTGCTTACAAGAAAATGTGATACTAGCTGTACCCATAATTGTAGTAATTTTATTAGATTCAAACTAATGACTTCTAATTGAATTAGAGAACTCCCATTTTTTATGAACCTGTGAATGCCAGTGTGTCTGAGGAATATGCCATATAAACAGAGACAGATACTGAGGCATGCCAGATCTTGCGTTACTGATACGATGGCTAGCTGCCAGTACTTAAAGGGCACTGTCTCTTCCTGTGTTTATAAAACCCCTTGGGATCATGTGTTTTTTTGGAAATGCTTTAAAAAGCATTTCACATTCTTCTTAGCTATCTTCCAATGCATCATTGGTGGGGGAAATGACAAAAATGTATTTAAGTGTCCTTTTACACATATAATAAAAGAGGAATTCATTTTTACAAGATATGAAAAATGAAACATGTTTGTTAACTGTTCTGTGTATTATAATGACAGCACACAGATAGTCAGGTCAATTGTTGTGACCTTTGTGCTCATTCCTAGTAACAGAGAGAAAGATCTAAACCCAAATTTTAATAGCATAGGCCTACTGACAGTTTTTCTCTAGTGACTTCTGTTTTATTACATACCAAAGACATGCTATTTAGTCAATCAATAATTCTAAAAGTACCCCTGCATGTATACTGAAATTTCATTGTATCCTGTAGCAAACTGGAGTCACATCACAGTATGTCCCTGCCTTCTAACACTTGATCCTTGATAGCCTCCAGGAATACAAAGCCTTTACCACATTACATAAAATCACAGGAAAAAAGAAACAGTGATCCCTCGCTATATCGCGCTTCGACTTTCGCGGCTTCACTCCATCGCGGATTTTAAATGTAAGCATATCTAAATATATATCACGGATTTTTCGCTGGTTCGCGGATTTCTGCGGACAATGGGTCTTTTAATTTATGATACATGCTTCCTCAGTTTGTTTGCCCAGTTGATTTCATACAAGGGACGCTATTGGTGGATGGCTGAGAAACTACCCAATCAGAGCACGTATTACATATTAAATAAAACTCCTCAATGATATACGATATGCTTCCCGTGCAGCGCTTCGCAAACTTAAAAGCTCTAGCAGCACGTATTGATTTTTGATTGTTTACTTTCTCTGTCTCTCTCACTCTCTGACATTCTCTGCTCCTGACGAGGGTGTGTGAGCAGAGGGGCTGTTTGCACAGAGGCTGTTTGCTTAGAAGATACGGACGCTCCTGTAAAAAATGCTGAAAGACTACCTTTACATTGATCCCTTCATTGCGGCTGCTTTATCACGGAGCTTCACATACATAAAAGTCCAATAGCCCTATTGATTTTTGATTGTTTACTTTACTCTCTCTATCTGACATTCTCTGCTCCTGATGGCACTCCATTGAAGAGGAAGATAAGTTTGCATTCTTTTAATTTTGAGACAGAACTGTCATCTGTCTTGTCATGGAGCACAGTTTAAACTTTTGACTAAAGGGTGTTATTTCATGTCTAGAAGGCTCTAATAATGTTAAAAAATGCATTTAGAAGGTCATAAACAGGTTTTCAATGCTCTAACTGCGAAAATATTAGATTTATAAATAAAGAATCCTACTTTGTGGAAATTCATTTATCTGTCTGAAACAGATTAACCGCGATAAACAAGGGTTTACTGTATAACTGTGCGGAGAATATTTATAAACAGTGTGGGAGAGTTTCTAAGGGCTTAAAATACATAAAAATAACCATACAAACATATGGTTTCTACTTCGCGGATTTTCACCTATCGCGGGGGTTCTGGAACGCAACCCCCGCGATCGAGGATGGATTACTGTATACTGTATCCTAAAATAAATGAGGATATTTTGTAATGTAAAGGTGACCTAAACTAAACTAATAAATGAATTTGTATGTTGTGTGATTCAGTCCAAATTGATGTATAAAATGAAGCTAATACCTGCAAATATTTAAACAACAGTTCTAGAAGTTAAATAAAAATACATTCAGTGTAATCACTTTGGCCAAGAGCAGAACTGTGCTTAGTCTTCTGCCCAATTACTTAATATGGCAGTGATGCGGGCTCTGCATCAGTCTGTCGTGGTGAAAAAGGAGCTGAGCCGTAAGGTAAAGCTCTCAATTTACCCGTTGATCTACGTTCCTACCTTCACCTATGGTCATGAGCTGTGGGTAGTGACTAAAAGAACGAGATTGCGAATACAAGCTGCTGAAATGAGTTTCCTCCACAGGCTGTCTGGGCTTTCCCTTAAAGATAGGTCAGAAGCTCAGTCATCCGGGAGGAGCTTAGAGTAGAGCCATTGCTCCTCCGCATCGAGAGGAGTCAGATGAGGCGGCTCAGGCATCTGATCAGGATGCCATCTGGACTCCTCCCTGGTGAGGTGTTCTGGGCATGTCTAACCAGGAGGAGGCCCTGGGGAAGACCCAGGACACGCTGGAGGGGCTATGTCTCTCGGCTGGCCTGGGAATGCCTCGGGATTCCCCTGGCCCTGGAAGAACTAATAGAAGTGGCCAGGGGGAGGGAAGTCCGGGCATCTCTGCTCAAGCTGCTGCCCCCGCAACCCGATCTTGGATAAGCGGAAGAGGATGGATGGAGATATATATATATATATATATATATATATATATATATAAGTAAAGGATTGATTGCAAAGGCCTGGATGTAAGTTAAAGAAAGCAGTATAGTGACAAATACAGAATCTCATTAAAAGTTTAATTACAATGAAACATTTTTCCCTGGCACTTCATTGTAACGGAATTTGACCTTTGTGTGTATGTATATTATATACACACACACATACATACATACAGGCGCATGCACCGTCAGCACGGTGCTGTCAGATCTAAACACTAGCGTACTGAAGTGACTTTAGCTGCAGGTGGAAGTCCCATTTTACTTATGGTGCCAAGCAAAGTGCGTTGTGGTGCAGAGCAATCTATTAGGCGGGGAAAGCGTTGTAAAGAAGCTGTCTGTTGCTACAATCCTGCCTTTGTCCAGTCTGATAGCGGTCACGGGACATCACATCTTTGATTACATCTACAACAAATAGTTCTGAGCAGGTATCAGCCACAGCACTGCTCTTGTGAAAAGAATTGAGATAAATGCCATCAACTCAAAGAGGGAGAGTAGTCTAGGTATATGAACAAGTAGTCTTTATCTATGACCCCCATGATGTCTTTTGAACATCAACATTTCACAGCTTGTGTTGTGAACAAAATTATTTAAAATTTGTGAAGTATATTGCTAACTTCACTCTCCTTGATTTTTTTGCAACTCATTTAGAAGAATATGTCTTTGCACTTTTGTTTTGCTAATATATAAACTATATGCAGAAGATGCCAGTTTTTCTATCCACAGAGAGCAGGAACAGTAAGGTTAACAGAATGAAACACATACTTCCTGGGTTTTTACATATTAATTTATCGGGTTGGTTTCCATTCTTCAGTGAAGCATGGAAGTCTTCTAGCGATTTACACTTCAAAGCAAGCAGTTGCAAAATTTGTTTATTTAACTATGTCAGGGCTATGAGGTATCTTGGGGCTAGGCCTACAGTCGACAGGATTTGAAGGTTTGACACCAATTAGGAACAGTTCATCCGCTTGTGCTTCACAGGGATGAGTATCCAGCTATGCATATTAGACATTCTATTTTTAACACAAGGTCACAATAGCTGTGGCTACCTGTTCATCGTTTTTCTAGAAATGTTCTTGTTAATTTGCATTCAAGTCAAGGTATACAAGTTGTTTTTCGATGTGGCATGGGAATTAAAAGTAATCATATACTTGAAGCACTTACCATTGCACAATACTGCAACTCATGAAATTATCCTTTTTTATTTTACAGTGCCTTTGAGTGCCCAGTGTTTTTTCTTCATTTAAAAATCTCAAAGCCCCCTTTCCCCTCAGCCCCTCTCTTGGATTTGGGCAAATAAACCAGTACCGCAAGCGAACTATGATACTTAGTGCAATGAGATAAGTCATAATATCAACTGGAATGTTCAAGCAAATTATAAAAAAAAAATAATATAATTTTGTTAAGTAGTGAAAAGCAGACAAACATATAGACAGATTTTGGATTTGATAGATAGATAGATATGATAATACACACCGAGACTCGCCTAGTCAAATAGTCAACTTAAAGCACTGAGAAGAAATGCCCACACCGGTGTGGTTCCCTATTTACCTGACGAGGTAAGAAGACGATATCGGGGCAGCCGAGTAGGCGCAAAGATAAAAGATAAGATAAAATCCAAGCAGCTTGAGAGAAAATGGCATTATAAACCGTCGGTGCCTTCTGTAATCCTGGGAAATGTAAACTCACTACCAAATAAGATCAACGAACTGGCTGTGCTGGTGAAAAATGTCAGAACCTACAGAGAATGCAGCTTGCTGTGTTTTAGTGAAACGTGGCTAACAACTACCATCCCAGATGCTAACGTGGAGCTACCTGGGTTTAGCACAGTTAGAGCGGACAGAGACGCAAATACCTGTGGGAAGCGGAAAGGAGGAGGACTCGCTCTCTAAGTGAATACAAGGTGGTGCAACTCTGGACATACAAACGTTAAAATCTCCAATTGCTGCAGGGACATCGAACTGTTGGCCGTAAGTCTGTGTCCCTATTACTTGCCCAGAGAGTTTGGACACGTGATTGTTGTCATTGTTTTACACCCCCCCTCAAGCGAACACGGAGATAGCAAGTGACATCATCCATTCCGCAGTTGCTAAGTTACAAACGCAGCACCCTGAGGCGCTTGTGCTAATCTCTGGAGACTTTAACCATGTAACGCTGGATAAAACATTACCTGCCTTCTTCCAGTATGTGGACTGTAACACCCGGGGAAATAGGACTATTGACCTACTGTATGTAAACGTTAAAGACGCATACAGTGCCACCCCGCTGCTTGTGCTTGGGAAAGCAGATTATAACCTGGTTCTGCTTCAGCCTCACTACAAACCAAGAGTGAAGGCGCTACCTACAACCACACGACCATTCAGGAAGTGGTCCCCTGAGGCAGAGCAGGCTCTGAGAGACTGCTTTGGAACTACAGACTGGGATATACTGCTGGGGTCACATAGTGAGAATATTGAGGAGGCTGTTGACTGCACAACTGATTACATCAACTTCTGTATGGACATTGTAGTTCCAGTAAGAACAGTACGCTGCTATGCTAACAACAAGCCATGGATTACAAGTGACATCAAGAGCCTTTTGAACCAGAAGAAAAGGGCTTTTAAAGACGGTGATCAGCATTAGCTCAAGCGCGTGCAGAAGGAACTCCGAGTCCAGCTCAGGGCGGCGAAAGAGCAGTACAGGAGAAAGTTGGAGCAGAAATTGCAGAATAACAGCATGAAGGAAGTGTGGGATGGGATGAAGATTATCACTGTCTGCAGCTCAAAGTGGGGTGCCACCATCGAGAGAGACGTGGAGAAAGCAAACCTAATAAACAACTTTTTTAACAGATTTGACCACCCTAACCCACACTCACCTCGGAGTACTTCATCCTCCAACGATCCTTCTGCTGATACCAGCATAGGTGAGACATCCCCACCCACAATTACAGCAGCACAGGTGAGCAGAGAGCTGAGGAGACTTCGTGCCAGCAAAGCAGCGGGTCCAGATGGTGTATCGCCACGACTGCTGAAGACCTGTGCATTGGAACTGGGGAGTCCTCTACAGCGCATCTTGAACCTGAGCCTGGAACAGGGGATAGTCCCGAGGCTTTGGAAAACATCTTGTATCACCCCAGTCCCATAGGTATCACGTCCTAGTGAGCTAAATGACTTCCGGCCTGTTGCTCTGACGTCACATGTGATGAAGACCATGGAGCAGCTGCTGCTTCACCACCTCAGGCCACAGGTCCGCCACGCCCTCGACCCTCTGCAGTTCGCATACCAGGAGAAGGTGGGAGCGGAGGATGCCATCATCTGTATGCTGCACCAATCCATCTCCCACTGGGACAGAGGCAGTGGTGCTGTAAGAATTATGTTTTTGGACTTCTCTAGCGCCTTCAACACCATCCAACCTCTGCTCCTTAGGGACAAGCTGACTGAGATGGGAGTAGACTCACACCTGGTGGCATGGATCATGGACTATCTTACAGACAGACCTCAATATGTGCATCTTGGGAACTGCAGGTCTGACATTGTGGTCAGCAACACAGGAGCGCCGCAGGGGACTGTACTTTCTTCGGTCCTGTTCAGCCTATATACATCAGACTTCCAATACGACTCGGAGTCCTGCCACATGCAAAAGTTCGCTGATGACACTGCTACTGTGGGCTGCATCAGGAGTGGGCAGGAGGAGGAGTACAGGAAGCTAATCAAAGACTTTCTTAAATGGTGTGACTCAAACCACTTACACCTGGATACCAGCAAGACCAAGGAACTGGTGGTGGATTTTAGGAGGCCCAGGCCCCTCATGGACCCCGTGATTATCAGAGGTGACTGTGTGCAGAGGGTACAGACCTATAAATACCTGGGAGTGCAGCTGGATGACAAATTGGACTGGACTGCCAATACTGATGCTCTGTGTAAGAAAGGTCAGAGTCGACTATACTTTCTGAGAAGGTTGGCGTCCTTCAACATCTGCAATAAGATGCTGCAGATGTTCTACCAGACGGTTGTGGCAAGTGCCCTCTTCTACGCAGCGGTGTGCTGGGGAGGCAGCATAAAGAAGAAGGATGTCTCACGCCTGGACAAACTTGTTAAGAAGGCAGGCTCTATTGTAGGAATAAAGTTGGACAGTTTGACATCTGTAGCAGAGCAACGGGCATTAAGCAAACTCCTATCAATCATGAAGAATCCACTGCATCCACTTAACAGTGTCATCTCCAGGCAGAGGAGCAGCTTCA
Source organism: Polypterus bichir lapradei (assembly GCA_026402145.1). Classification (NCBI taxonomy): domain Eukaryota; kingdom Metazoa; phylum Chordata; class Cladistia; order Polypteriformes; family Polypteridae; genus Polypterus; species Polypterus bichir. The sequence goes on from JANRMT010062835.1 coordinate 78,251,133, forward strand.
GCGACAGACTTTTGTCACTGTCTTGCTCCACTGACAGACTGAGGAGATTGTTTCTGCCTCACACTATGCGACTCTTCAGTTCCACCCGGGGGAGTAAATGCTAACATTATTCAAAGTTATTGTCTGTTTTTACATGCATTTTTATTACTCTTTAATATTGTTTTTTGTATCAGTATACTGCTGCTGGATTATGTGAATTTCCCCTTGGGATTAATAAAGTATCTATCTATCTATCTATCTAATCTAACATGGGAAAATAATAGCAGCAGTTATATGTGTTTGTTCAGACTTGCTGAAGAATATGTGTTTTATACAAGACTACGTATGTGACTATGTGTGTGACAGGCATCCCACCTTGGGCGAATTCCAGTCAATCCCAGGATTCAACTTCAACCAGACAATTGCTATGATAAGCTGGATAAAAAAAAAACAGATCTGCACATAGTATGTACTGTAGTTAAACAAGAAATAACGAGTATAGTATTCCCTTGGAATTAACTTGCTTCAAACAGGGCCAATTTAAACTGCCACAATTGTGGGAATTGTGCACTTCATATTCACCTTAAGTTAAGAAGGAACATGAGAGCAGACAATCAGAATTTTAATTATGTGATTTGTTGTATATAATCTAGACCTGTATATTACTATGATACTGACATTTGAAGTAAATTATAATTAGGTAGAAAACATTTTCCATGACAAAAACTAACCTTGCAGATTTCCTGCATGAGTAAGCTCAAGTGTAACTTTTACACTTCAAGCAATGTTAATAAAATAGGAAATGTACAGAAACTGGAAGAGAAGACATGTGTAATGCTTTTCCAACAAATGAGCAAAAGATTTGCAGTAAGTAACCAATAACAATTACCAGTAATAAGGGAACTCTGTGAAATGCATTGAAGTCAATAGGGAAGGAGGAACTGAACTAGTTCTGAGTGGATTATAATGGTGCAAGAGTGTTTTAATTGTCCTTGAATATGTGGGAAGCACCTAGTAATTATGCAGTATATTATTGTGGCCAAAAATGTCAGCTGTGAGGCAGAAGTGTTAACTGCTGCTTTTTGAACTGGACTTTAAAGTGGAGTGATCGAAAACTGGAGGGGCAGTGGGTGAGTTTTCTAGACTCTGCTAGCGTACTGACCTTTTACCATCAAAGAGCAGCGAGTGAGGGATGAGGGCTGGGTCCCCTTTGGAGTTTACCACATCATGGTCAAAGTGTGGGGATGCTCATCAGCCGGCATTTTGAGTGGGGCATTTATCATGAGTCTGCATTATTGTGTGGGAAGAGTACCCCCTCAGATCTAGCCTTGGTGCAGATGCTTTGCACATTTTTCTTACATGAACAAAATAGAAATGATTTGTAAACAGCAATGAATCTTTTATTATTATTATTTCACAGGGTCACATGTGTTTTCTTTCTTGGGGAGGGGGAAGTGGAGGGATTCTTTCAGATTTTAGCTGTAGCACATAACTAACTATGCAAGCAGCACTGCTCTGCCAGCAATGAAAATAGGGTACTACAAGGTTTTTCTGTGAGTGGAAGGCTAGTTGTGACATAATTCATGCCAGAAGCAGATTGGCAACGATTTTCCAGTATGCATCTGGTTAAAGTTCCATGAAGTGTTGCTACAGCACTGTGATGTCACGCTAGCCTCACAAATCATAACGGGGCACTGGGAAAATAAGTTCAAATGAGAGAACCACATGGCAAACTTCCATTAAAATATCCGCTGAACAAAGTCACTGGCGGACAGAGCATATATACAGTTTTAGTTGGAAATATGGCAATCAGATGAAAATGAAATCGCGTCTCTACAGAATCATTTTTGTTTGCAACATTTTATATTTCACATATCAGTGTATACAAATTGTTTCTTTTTTATTTTAAATGTACAAAATTTACCATTTTAGTAAAGCCACAGTTTTGAGAACTATTATTGGTTAAGTGCAATCACATGCAATGCCTGTCTTGTTCAAAGTAGATATCTAGGCCAAAATGCACTGTGTGACTGCAAATAGGAAATTTGCTTAGATAAACTAGGCATTCTAATCTGTACTACAAAACATAAAGGCCATTTTAACTAAAAAAATAAAAGTCAAGATAAACTTCCAATACATGCCTACATCCAATGTAAAGAAACTACTCCTACAAATAAATAATTCAAACTCAGTACTGCTATAGGGTCTATAAATGATAACTTACCTTTAAATGCAGAAGCATCTCCATAATGAATCTGAAGCACTAAGTTTGTAATTCCAGTATCACCACCAACTTTAAATCCAACATCTGGGAAAGGAAAAATGCATAAAAAGTAAATCGGCTATGTAATAAAATGCATGTTCTTGGCAAAAAAAGATAAATTGCTTGGGGTGCAACATTGACTTCACAGAAGATAACTGCTATTATTAATGACAAACAGGTGCCAGTTTCCCCTCTTAGACAATGATTTTTAAAGGTTCACAGTATTTTTTAATCACAGAAACTACAAAACTAGATATACTTAGTACTGAAAGCCTGTGCTGCCCAACTTTGTGGAATCCTCTGTTACCTGCTCAGTCTATCACTGAGGCTTCACAAAGTACTTCTGCTGTGGAAAATATTTTGTTTTGTTCTAGTACCCAAGAACATATGCATTTTACAATCACTTGTGCACCTTATGACTACAGACCAATGATGTTTATGTCACAAATCTTAACAACCTTCGAGAGGCTGGTCCCAGACTATACAAGTCCTCTTTTGAAAAACCATTTGGACACACTGCAGTCTACCTACTGAGGAAAGACTGGAGTGAGAGATATAATTATCTATTTACTCCCCAAGGCTGGATAAGCTGTCAGCACTATGAGGATTATGTTTCTCTGCTTTCCAGTGGCATTTAGACATCTCAGTTAAGGGGTAACCTCAGGGAATATGAAGGTGGGTGAGCCAATGGTAACCAGGACGAAGGACAATTGTGAGGTTCATGGTCTGTGTCTCTGGAACTGCTGTAAGCAACACTGCAGCATCAAAAAAAACAGTAATGTCTTTTTCTGTTTACACTTTAAACATCAGATATAAATATAACACTAGGTTGTGTCACCTGTAGAGATTTACTGATGATTCTGCATTAATGGGGTGTACTGTCAAGTGGCATGACAGAGAGTATAGGAGTCATTCTGAGAACTTTGTTTCTTGGTGCAAGTAGAATTATATGCAATTTAACCTTAGCAAAATTAAGGAACTGGTCACTGACTTTTGTCATAACAAGGGGCCTCTTACCCCCATAGCATGGATGTGAAGGTGGAGTCCTGCTATAAATACTTAGAAGACAATAACAATAATAAGTTTGACTGGTCCATTATCATGGAAGCACTATAACAGAATGGCAGAATAGCCTCTTTATTTAGGGAGCTGTATTACTTTAATGTGCATAGCAACATCCTTCATATGTTATTTAAGGTGTTAGAGCCAGTGTGATATTCTGTAGTGTGCAGTAGTTGGTTTAAATGGATGTGTGGAAGTACAAAAAAAGGACAGAATAAGAAATAAAGCAATCAGGGATATGAAAACATTAGGGCAGATATCTGAGAAAGTACAGGAAAGTAGGTTGATGTGGTATGAACATGTGAAATGTGGGCAAAAGAGTAAGGAGGCTAATGTGGAGGTCGATGGATAGAGTAAAGGAAGATTTTAAGGAAAGGGGTCTCACTGGAGAGGAAGTGCAGGGCTGAACTGTATGAAGAAGGTTGATCAAACAGATTAACCCCCACATATTAGTGGGAAAAGAGTAAGGTGGTGGTGGTGGGGGTGTAGTGGGTGGATACAGTCACTTCAAGGAAGGCCCACAAAAATCAACAAGCTGATAAAGGGGGCAGTTCAATTATTGGAGTTTTGACCCACTGGGGGTAGTAGCAGAGGAGAGGATGAATAAAAAACGAATGGCCTTTATAAGTTCTAGGCACATTACCTGTCAAAGGAAGATGATAGAATAAATGTAAATATATATGTTATACCTACACTTTTCCTTAATATGCTTGTGTATCTGAACCTCTCTTGCTCAGTGTTCCCTTTGTCGAGTGCATTCCCATAAAGCCTGCTTCTCAAATTCTGTCATTTCAAGATTCCTTGCTCACCTCCTGTCTGGTTTTATAATTCTCGTCTGACAGTGCCACTTAGTCTGACATCTTTACTCTTTCAGCTGTGTCGCCCACTTGCACTTCCTCTTTCGATTTGAGTTACCAAAGCAAAACTGACCAATTAGATTTCTTTATTGGACAGGAGACAAACAAATACAGACCTTAGTGTTTTATTATATAGTAGATGCTTCCCATCACACTAAAAACCATTTCAGGTACTAATAAAATACTACTTACTACATGTGAAAAAGGAAAAGGCTGAATAGTTACTAAAAACCCACGTCAGCCACAGTGTTCTTTCATTTATAAACATATAGGTTAGAAAATATGCTAAAGTCCTCCCAAGTGTATAATGCTTTTACATTTGCTTTTTACATTTTGTCGAAAAAATAAATAAATCAAGATTTGAATAACTCACTTAATCTCACAATATTTAATTCACTTCCATGAAAAAAATTGGACTTTTACAAAATAGAAAACTAATTATTTCACAATTTGTATTTCAATGTATTTGCAATATTACAAGTGTCTAATTATTACATTTATTGAAAGGTTTTTGCTATTTAATTAAAATTTAAAGCACATAAAAAAACAAAGATTCATTACACTCTGCTGCCATCAAACAATAGTTTAAAAAAATATACCTTTGGGTAGTTTGGTTGGAGGAGCATCTCTTGCCCAAGCATAAATAATATTGGCAGTGTCTTTACAAGTTCCTTCAATGCCACCACAGTCCCTGTTAGTGAAATAGTAAATTAAAAAGATTGATGCATTTACCAGTAACTCTTAAGTCATTAAGTTATGGTCCAGAATGTAGTATCACCACAGAATGTATAATATCCATAAATTCTCCTAATAAATCATGATAGGTTTTTAGGGTCAATGGCTATAATATGCTCTAAAGTAAAATACATTTATTAGTTATACAGTAGTTGTGCTTTATGTAACACATAAGCTTAAGTTCTGCTCTGATTTTATCAGTAAACAACTGGCATTAGTTTAATTTGTATTATGCTCGCATTTACCTAAATTACCTAAATTAACAAAACTGAGAATGTTAAGAACATTAAAGGCAGCAAAATATTAAAATGCACATACAGTATGTAATTACTGTATCCATGTGTATTAAATATTTGTTTGTAAATATATACAGAGCTCTGAAACTGTCTAATTAGTGGTACACTTTAAATTTAATGGTATAATTATGAACAATGGTGAAGTGGTTAGCACAGAGTCCTAGGTCTCGCTATTCCAGCCTGGACACTATATGAAGGTCTTTTAAATGTCTACATAGTTTTTCTCTGGTTACACATTTCCTCCAACTTCTAAAAGACAACTCTAAGCCTGTCTTCCATGAGTGGGTATTTGTGAATGAACCTGCACACCCTTTAATGGACAGGACTCTCATCCATGGCTGGTTCCTACATTGCATCCAATGCTGCTGAGATAACCTCTTGCCCCTCCAGAATCTTGCATTTGAATAGGCAATTTCAGAAAGTAAAAAAAATGAATTCAGTATGTGAAACTGAATGTATAAGCTGCAATAGGTTGGACTGTGGGAGTGTAATTTCGTATTGGTAGATATGGTATTATCATAATCACTATAAAAAATTTTACAAACTCAGAATCTTCAACAGTCTACACAGAACACCTGAATAAGTAACCTTTAGCAGATTTAGCATGCAACATAAATTTATCCTAGGAATAAACATTTCAGAATGTTAATATACCTTGTTATATCCTAGGTTGACGCATCATTCTTCTAAAGGTTTATTGAATTACAGTTTTGTTTGTAAGAAATTATTACTGTCTGTATAAATGGAGAGAGAGCAAATAATTATAGTTGTTAGCTTTGCTGCTTCAGTAGTCAAGATCTTATATCTCAATGCTTTTTGTATTAACTTAAGTGGTAACTTGAAATAAATCCCATGCAAGTGTCAGTAAAGAATTTAGCTTCTGCCTTGCACGCACTGCTGTAAAGATAGGCTCATCACCCCCTACAGCACCCCTAAAACAGGATTATATGGTTTATATTTTGTATTAAAGTATGTTATGTACAAGAACCTAGTGCAAGGTTTACAACTCTGAATGAATTGGTGTATTTTTTTTTTTTTAATTTTAAGATGCATGTCCCTGTGGGACATCCTGAGACTTCATGGGATCCCCTCAAGGTTGATGGATATCATGGCCGGCCTGTACACTGGTACTGTGCAGAGTGGAGGCAGAACTTCTGCGTTTTTCCTAGTTGATCCTGGGGTTCATCAGTGGTGTGTTCTTCCTTCTACACTGTTCAATGCTTGCATGGACTGGGTGTTGGGCAAGGTCGTGGGGTCCAGCAACTGTGGGGCATCTGCTGGTGAAGAAAGACTCACTGATCTTGACTTTGCTGATGATGCTGTGATCTTTGTGGAGTCAATGAAGGCTATGAGAGGGTCTCTCAAGAGACTGTCTCTGGTGACTTTTCCTATGGAGTCCATAGACAGATTTGGAGAGCATGAGGGGTCATGAAGTCGCTGGAAAGGGGTGTGTGGCGCTCCCGTTATCTATGCAAAACAAAGAAGGTCCAAGTCTTTAGAGTCCTGTCTTGTTATATGGTTGTGAGACATGGACGCTATCCAGTGACCTGAGACAAAGGCTGGATTCTTCAGTACTGTGTCTCTTCAGAGAATCCTTGGGTACCGCTCGTTTGGCTTTGTGTTGAATGAGCAACTGCTCATGGATTCCTGAATAAGGCACATTACTTGCATTGTGAGGGAGCGTCACTTACAGCACTATAGCCATGTGGCACGATTCCCAGAGGCCGATCCGGCTCACAGGATTCTCATTGTTGAGGACCAGAGTGGTTGTACCAGGTCAAGGGGACGCTCATGTAACACCTGGCTGCAGAAGATAGATGGTCATTTCTGGAGGATGGGACTGGACCACATGTCTGCCTGGGGGATTGTCAACCAGAATCCCGGGCCGTTTTGTTGTGTGGTGGGTGTGGCAATAAGCTATATACCAATGCATGCTCCCCAACCTAACCTGACCTGTTTTCTTAGATTTTAATATCTCTGATATGGGAATGCATCTTAGTATTGATGGAGTCTTACAATCAATGTAAACAGCCCGATCGCTGGAGTATCTTTTCACCTCTGGTTAAAAGAGACAGACCGACATACAGATCTCACTTGCCTCACCAGCAACATTCAATACGAAAACACTGAAAAACAACAAAGTACAGACTATTACATTGTTGCGAGGACCACAACTATATAAACAATAAAATAACAATAATAAAAAGAAATACTGTTTCTATGCTAATGTGTCTTTTATAACTGGCTAGGGTGAAAAGAGACATTATAGGAGAGAAGGTATTATAGTGGGATTGCCAATGGCAAAAAAAGAGCTCCAGTGGTACTAATTAGAACTCAGTGGTGAAATAAGCTGCTAGTTAAAAGTGCTGTAGGAAGTGTCATGAAGCAGATAGGCAGTATTATTCATTAGTGTGTTATTTAAAAAAAAACCAGTGTGAATCAATTTTTGATCATCATGTTATAATGAAACAAGTCCATTTTGCAAAACAAATCTGTATTTTCAGAACTGATACAGTCAGAGATAATAGCATTGTTCACTTAACAAGTAAGAATATAAGGAGTTATACAAAAGTGTTTTGGTACTACATTTTTAAAGTTAAACAAATTCATCATCAGCTAACCTACGGGAAAATACTGTAAATGTATTTAGGGATTTGCAATGCTACAAATTCTTCAGAAAGTTTACAAAAACAATTCCAAAGCTAAATCCTGCTATTAGGCTCTAAATCAAGGGAAATTATGTAATCTCTATAATGCAGACCACAACTGTAACACACAATGTAGACAATTCCTGTCTCTACTTTATTAAGAAAATTTGGCAGAAGTTCTATGTCCTAGTCTATCTTTCAGTCTTTCCTTCAATTTCACCTCATTAAGTCTAAGATATTTTCTGTCTCCCTTTCCCTTTTCCTTTAGAACCAGACGTCTATGTTTAAACTGTGACAAAAACTCTGCCATAATGCTTTGCAAGACACATTATTAATAATGGGACATTTTCTGTAATAAACGGGGCAGTAAGAACCAAGGATATGAAAATCCTCAGACTTAATAGAGTTAGAGACAATAAAACTTAATGATTAAGATGTTTTCTATATGACAATATGCAAACATTGTCATCGACATTCATTAGCATATATCTAAGGAAAATGCCTGCACATTTTATAAAAAATGCCATCTCATCTTCTGCTGCATTTACATAAAACAATTTTATTTTAAATGCCAGTATGACAAAAAATGGCTTGATTTTACACCTACTGAAATTGTTTACTATTTTATTAGTCTGGCTGAATGGTTCTTTCCCATCTGCCATTTCTGTGGATGATGTCTGAGATTGCACTGTTTCAGAAAGTAATGAAAACACATTTTTATACAATTTTTCCTCTGGGGAGGCATTAAGGCTTTCTTCAAATCTAGGATCCATCTTGAAATATAAATGAGGTATCCTCTACATTACAATATCACAAATCTCAGGACAAGAGCAGCAACTCTAACAAACTCTAGCAAATGCAAAACTGCAATAAACAGCTTTCGCTAACTGGGGCATGAGACAGCGAAATTGTTTGAATCAGTTTAACAATTTTCAAAATTTTTCACCCACAGAGTTTCAGCATTCCATCAGAAATAACAGCAATGTCTATTTAAATACTGTAAGCAGACAGGAAAAGATCCTTTATGAGTCAATGGTCTCAGGCCCACTAGGACTCAACTATACGAGTAGCTTTACGTGTGTGTTACAGCTAATTGATGTCCGCATCTCTTTGTAAACATAACTCTGCATTTGCAGTACAGTTGGATTGCCAGCTGACTGTAGCATCATAAAGCTCATAATTCCACTTTAGCATCTTTTTTTCTTTGACTATCTCTTTTTATGACCTGGCTCATCCTAGTTCTCTGTCAAATCTTTTTCTGACAGCATGACCCATTTATAGATTTCTTATCACCTGTGGGGAAATAGGGGGGTTAGTTTAAAAAGTACAAAATAAACCAGTCTACTGTCATTTTTGACTGAAAATTAGTGTACCTCAACATGTTAACTGTTTCAGTCTAAGACTGTGGTATCTACAATGTAACCACTAGATCTTCCCTTTCAGACTCTAAAAATCTTGTCTAAATTGTGTTTTTGATTCATGAATACTCTTCATCCAGTTTTTTTGCATCAAAAAAAATCTTCCATTAAACACAAAGGAAATGTAGTCTCTCCTTACTTTCTACAAATTATTTTCTTCCAGGACTCTCTATTACTTCTCTCTCTATATATTTTTTTTCAAAATTCAAACTGGAATAAACTACTCTGGACATTGCTTTAGTGGTGTAAATATCCTCTAATGCCTTTTTATAAGGTTTTTTCCCCACATACTTAGTAGTAAAACTATCAGCATAAAAGAAAATAAGTTACGTGACTATACCAGTGAAAAATATGGGGAAATTCATTCAAAATGTAAATCAGAAACCACTTACTCACACCAAGAGTAATTGCAATAAAGCACAAACTATCAAGTAATGTATTTGTAAAAGACAATTTACATATCTCTGGGCTCAGGACTATACATAGCATTACCTTTAAGTCTCCCTTAAACTGAGAACTGATTTAGACAATTTCATACTAGAATAAGTAGTCACTTACAGAGAAACTGATGAGGTGAAGTGTACATCCGTCCATCCATTATCCAACCCGTTAAATCCTAACTACAGGGTCACGGGGGTCTGCTGGAGCCAATCCCAGCCAACACAGGGTGCAAGGCAGGAAACAAACCCCGGGCACGGCGCCAGCCCACCACAGTGAAGTGTACAGCATAGAGAAAAAAAAGAGTATTTGCACTGAATACTTTACTAACAACTAAAACCTGTGCAGTGTAGTGTGAAAAATTATGAATCAATTCAGAAAATCTCAGAAATAATGGAAGAGTGTTCTATTATAAACAGGAATTTCCATGCTTTGCTCTTATAAATAGTGCAAGTTAAACGTGACTCATTGGACACACACACACACATATATATAAACTTGTAGTTAGTAGTGCTATGTGCTCTTCCCCCCTTCCTGTCAGTTGTAATCAACATGTCGGAGCAGGAGGTGCACAATAGTGTTGCGCAGCGCATTATAATTGAATTTTTGACAAATGAAGGAGTCATTCCATCTCAAATTTATTCGAGACTAAATAACAGTTTGGGGATGAGTGTCTCTCTCTTTCAGCCTAGACTGTATGACTAGTGCAAGTCATTCAGAGAGGGACTATCACCTCTTCGGTCCACTTAAGGATTTTTTAGAAGGGAAGAAATTCAAGCCGAATGAGGAGGTTATTGACACTAGTAGTAGAAGAACATCACCATTATCACTAGAATTACCAGAGCCTACGAAAAAACTCGTAGGTCCGTCCCACCTTAAATCGCTTCTTAAAACCGTTCTCATCTCTCCGCCAGCGTCTTTTGTTAATCTAAATGTGCTGATAAAAGAAAAGCTGCAAGTAGCCGGCTATTCCATCCCCCCAACGACTTAGAACGTGCACAAACTTCTTCCAGCTCATGCCTTGATTATCTGGGAGTGAAGTGGAGTTTTAGAGTGGAAATAATAGATCATTATTTGGAATACACGCATTTCACGTGTGTTCTGTTTCTACAGTAATCCGTGTAAACAAATTTTTAAAACAGAATCGTTTTTCATATTGTAGTAGTAAATGACAAAATGTAAGCATAAACTATATAATGTATGAAGCCTGAAGTCCAAATATCAAACACATTTACAAAAGGTACAAATATAACAGAACAAGTATGCTTTTATTCAAAAATATAACTGCAGAAAAAAGCCACCTTAGCATGCCACATTGACACATGCTTACTACAACTGCCACGGTAGCATAATGGTATCAGTCGCTGAATAGTATTCAAAAGGTCATGAGTTCGATCCCGTGCGATTCAGTTTTGAGACGTAAACTGCTGTTATTCTTACTATTTTATAATAAAAACATACATTTGATTTCAGTGTGTAACACCCGGTGTAATTTATGATACTTGTAAAGGTTAGTTTTTTTTATTCACTTTTCATTCTCTCAGTCGTGTTCAGGATCCTTCCCTACAACCCCCCCCACCCCCCAAATTGAGAATGCTGTTTTCACATAAAGATGCGCTATAGCTCTGCAGCGTATTTGTGACTGCATTCTCGTCCCAATGCTTGCGAACTGAAGAGCCTGCGTGCACTTTTCGTGGCATTACACGTCTATTTTTTTGAGCATGCCCGTGTCGCTCAAACACAGGAACATATGTTGGTGTACAAGAATAACAAAACAAGTGCACTTTTATTCTAGACTATACGTGAAGAAAAAATAAAGCAAGTTACAGTAGGCGGTTGATACGACAGCTTGCGTGGTGCAATGCTAACAACTGCTGATTTCCGATCCGTGCTATATAAAATCATCACATTCAAATATTAACAATTCCCACACACCCTTCCTACATTCACGACATGTGTACTTGTTGCAGTGTACACATCTCTCTGTGCTATGGTTCCTATTACACTGAATGAGCACCTGACACTGTACTTTCTTCCCCATACAAATAACATTCGAGTATAGCGTGTCTCCAAATAAATCACATTCGAGCTATAGCGCGTCTCCAAATAAATCACATTTGAGTTATAGCGCGTCTTTATGTGAAAAAAAGCAGTGTCAGATGGGGGGGGGGGGGG
>JANRMT010062835.1:78263103-78290275 GCA_026402145.1 Polypterus bichir lapradei
ATCGTGGACGCGACTGAGAGAATGGAACTGAATTAAAAAAAGCTAACCTTTATAATTATCATGCATTTACACTGGCTCTTACAGACTGACTGAAATCAAATGTATGTTTTTATTCTAAAATAGTTCAATACATGCAATATTATTTGAAAAAGAAGAGCGTCAGATCGGGTTTGAATACACGCTGACGCTGTTACAGAAGGAGTCTGCTCATTCAGTGCAGCAGTTTCAACGCACAGTACATGCAATATTATTTGAAAACGAACAGCGTCAGATCGGGCGCATATTCAAACCCCATCTGGCGCTGTTTGTTTTCAAATAATATTGCATTAGTGCGATGATGTTTTTACATATATTGACTCTTTCATTCATCTTGCGGTTTGTAATCAGTGACCGCGTGTTTTTTCCCCGATCTTGCCAGTTCGCACATGTTGCTGTATGGTGGTGTTTCTTTTGTACTCCAGGACATGCAGAGGACAGAATAGTACAGAGCAGTAAGTTCAGCGCTATATGCAATCAGACAGACAGACAGGCAGAGAAGGCACTAGATATATAAATAAACAGGGATGGCATTGTATAATAGATATATAAAAAACAGCTAAGGGGATAGATATATAGGGTTAGGGTAGGAAGGTAGGAAGGAAAGGCACTATATGATAGGCAGACAGGGAAGCTCCTATATAATAATAAAATTACTGTTATTACTATATAGATAGACAGGGAGTTCAGGCAGGCAGAACGGCAAAGGTTAAAAATAAATAAATAAATTTTCTCCCTAGCGGAGATTCGAACTCGGCTCTCTTGAGGTACAGCAAGTCTGCTGCGCTCTAAGTGACAAAATCTTACGAGTACACCACAGAAGCTGTTGTAAAAATCTTGAACCTTTTATGAAAGTGTATTTGCTCTTTGGCTGTCAGGCTTCACACATTTTATAGTTTATGTCTACATTTTGTGACATTTATTACTAAAATATGAAAAAGTTTCTGTTTTAACATTGTGTTTACACAGATTACTGTAGAAACGGAACACACATGAAATGCGTGTGTTCCAAATAACAATCTATTATTTCCACTCTAAAACTCCACTTTACTCCCAGATAATCGAGGCATGAGCTCGGAGAAGTTCGTGCACGTTCTGAGTCGGTGGGGGGATGGAATAGCTGGCTGCTTGCAGTTTGTTTTTATCGGCACATTTACAGGACAAAGGAGGCTGGCAGAGAGGTGAGAGCGGTTTTAAGAAGCGATTTAAGGTGGGACGGATCTACGAGTTTTTTCGTAGGCTCTGGTAATTCTAGTGTTATACATATCAAACTTTTGACCGGTGTATGTCCCGCCCCCCTGGCATTTCCGGTACCCACCAGATGCCGCCTGGTTAATGGGCATTTCCATGCTCTGGTCTCTACCCAGTGTCAGGGTGATGTTTGACAGGCATCAGACTTTTTGTCAGTCGTCCGAAAGGAATTGGTTGGCCAATCTTGGCCTTGATTCGAAAAATGGGCCAGGTCAGCTTTGTAAGCCGAGATGGACCTTTGGGGACCTGTAAGGTGTGAAAAAGGTAAGTCAGCAATGGGGCAGAGCGGGCATCCTGCTCCTGTGTGTGTACAGAGCTGGTTTGTACAGAGAGTACAGACAGCGTGAGTGACAGACCCAGACAGAGGATGTATAAGAAGGATTTATTGAGTATCTATTACACACCCAAGGAGCCTGGCAGTTTTGGTGATGTTAACAGCTTCTTGAGAAATGTATCAAGTCGTCAGGAAAATGTCAAGCAAAAATGGATGAGTGCACAATATACTTACAGTGTGCACAAACCAGCACAGCTGAGGTTCAAGAGAAACAGAACAATTGTTTCAACGGTCGATGACCAGTGGCAAGCAGATTTGGTAGAGATGTCTTATTACTCAAAATTCAATGATGGACATAAATTTATCCTCACATGTATCGATGTGCTCTCAAAATATGCTTGGGCTGTGCCATTAAAGGCCAAGACAGGGAAAGAAGTTTCTCTGGGTTTTAGTTTGCTCTTTAGACAGGGTAGAGTTCCTAAGAAGCTACAGACAAACCAAGCTAAAGAATTTCATTACACATTGGTACAAAAACTTCTAAAACAGAACAATATTGTACATTTTGTCTCAAACAGTTATGTAAAGGCCAGCATAGTAGAACGATTCCATAGGACCTTAAAGTCCAAAATGTGGAAATATTTTACATATGCAAATATTTTTCGGTATATGGATGTCCTGTCAGAATTTCTGCAGAGTTATAACCATAGTTTTCACACCACAATTAAAACAAGACCTGTAGATGTGACTCCAGAAAATGCTCTGAGTTTTTGGAAAACAGTCTATGGCGTGGCAGTGCACAGAAAATTTACTCCAGGCACTTCGAAAATAGATGATCATGTCAGAGTTTCAAAATTAAAAGGTGTATTCGAAAAAGGCTATGAGCAGTCGTTTACAGATGAAATATTTATTATCGTGGACTGTTTTAAATGACTCAAACCTCGTATATAAACTAAAAGATCATACAGGTAATGAAATTCAAGGGACATTTTATGCAGAAGAGTTACAAAAAATAAACCCCGATGCTAACAAGGTGTACCGCGTCCAGAAAATTCTAGCCACTCGCGGGCGTGGTAGAAACAAGCATGTGTTGGTAAAATGGCTTGGTTGGGACAAGAAATTTAACAGTTGGGTCAAGGCTTCAGAAGTGAAAGACATACGTATTTGAGAAAGCAAGAAAAAAATCTCTAAAGTCAGAAATGGATTTTATGAAACACTGCCGAGTCATTCAGCAGCCAGGACTTTTCCCAACAACATGATAGCATCATTCACCATTCAGCTAGCCAAGACAATAGAACTGTCCAGAGACTGGGAGGTAGCATTGGTGGAACTGACTACCCCAAAAACGTTCAATTCTATCACTCAGGAAGCACAATTTACACTAATGAATGAGGAAACAAGATCAACAAAATGGACATATACTTTAAACAAAGGCTATTTCAGGAATATAGAAGCATTGTTGTTGGAAATGAATCATGTCATTAATACCAACCCAACATTGCCTAATCCAATACTTAGATACAATCCTACCAGTTGAACCATTCGCCTGATTGGTGATAAAAAAAATTTGCTCCAAGTGACCAGGGAGCTGGCTTATATTCTGGGGTTTGATCCAGAGACGCTGTCTAACAAGTCACTTCACGCAACTGATATCACAGGTGGTTTTTCCACCATGTTCGTGTATACAGTTATTATCGAACCACAACTTGTAGGAGATGTGCATGTGCCATTACTGAGATGTGAAAACATAAAAGGTGAAGACGGTGCAAATGTCACCATATTTTTTGAAAAGCCACACTACATACCCCTCGCCGTGCAAAGCTTCAATACTATAAGGACTGAAATTAAGACAGACCAGAATAAACAGTTCCGTTCCAGTATGGTAAGGTAATAGCCAAGTTGCATTTTCGTCCAGCAAGATCTATCAATTTTTAAACATGCTTGTAACAAAAATCTACGGAGATCCACACACCTACGCAACTTATCACAAGACACAAGCTGGCAGTGGTCTACCAGCGTTTCATGGTCTCCCTGTCCAGTATGGCGGCGGTATTGGTGGTATAAATATTTGCTGAACAAGATCACCAGTGAACGCAGCATATTCACTGTGAAAAATGCTCTACTGAGTTTCTCTGCTCAATATTAATAATTACTTATTGTATTTTATTCTGCCATGACAATATTAGATATGATACCCAACTCACATATTTATATACAGTGGGATGCAAAAGTTTGGGCAACCTTGTTAATAGTCATTATTTTCCTGTATAAATCGTTGGTTGTTATGATAAAAAATGTCAGTTAAATATATTATATAGGAGACACACACAGTGATATTTGATAAGTGAAATGAAGTTTATTGGATTTACAGAAAGTGTGCAATAATTGTTCAAACAAAATCAGGCAGGTGCATAAATTTGGGCACCGTTGTCATTTTATTGATTCCAAAACTTTTAGAACTAATTATTGGAACTCATATTGGCTTGGTAAGCTCAGTGACCCCTGACCTACATACACAGGTGAATCCTATAATGAGAAAGAGTATTTAAAGGGGTCAATTGTAAGTTTCCCTCCTCCTTTAATTTTCTCTGAAGAGTAGCAACATGGGGGTCACAAAACAACTCTCAAATGACCTGAAGACAAAGATTGTTCACCATCATGGTTTAGGGGAAGGATACAGAAAGCTGTCCCAGAGATTTAAGCTGTCTGTTTCCACAGTTAGGAACATATTGAGGAAATGGAAGACCACAGGCTCAGTTCAAGTTAAGGCTCGAAGTGGCAGACCAAGAAAGATTTCGGATAGACAGAAGCGACAAATGGTGAGAACAGTCAGAGTCAACCCACAGACCAGCACCAAAGACCTACAACATCATCTTGCAGCAGATGGAGTCACTGTGCATCATTCAACCATTCGGCACACTTTACACAAGGAGATGCTGTATGCGAGAGTGATGCAGAGGAAGCCTTTTCTCCGCCCACAGCACAAACAGAGCCGCTTGAGGTATGCTCAAGCACATTTGGACAAGCCAGCTTCATTTTGGAATAAGGTGCTGTGGACTGATGAAACTAAAATTGAGTTACTTTGGCATAACAAGGGGCATTATGCATGGAGGAAAAAGAACACAGCTTTCCAAGAAAAACACCTGCTACCTACAGTAAAATATGGTGGTGGTTCCATCATGCTGTGGGGCTGTGTGGCCAGTGCAGGGACTGGGAATCTTGTCAAAGTTGAGGGACGCGTGGATTCCACTCAGTATCAGCAGATTCTGGAGACCAATGTCCAGGAATCAGTGACAAAGCTGAAGCTGCGCCGGGGCTGGATCTTTCAACAAGACAACAACCCGAAACACTGCTCAAAATCCACTAAGGCATTCATGCAGAGGAACAAGTACAACGTTCTGGAATGGCCATCTCAGTCCCCAGACCTGAATATAACTGAAAATCTGTGGTGTGAGTTAAAGAGAGCTGTCCATGCTCGGAAGCCATCAAACCTGAATGAACTAGAGATGTTTTGTAAAGAGGAATGGTCCAAAATATTGATTTCATTTCTTTTTTGTGGTGCCCAAATTTATGCACCTGCCTGATTTTGTTTGAACAATTATTGCACACTTTCTGTAAATCCAATAAACTTCATTTCACTTCTCAAATATCACTGTGTGTGTCTCCTATATGATATATTTAACTGACATTTTTTATGGTAACAACCAAAGATTTATACAGGAAAATAACGACTATTAACAAGGTTGCCCAAACTTTTGCATCCCACTGTAACTAGTGCATGTACTGTCAGGGTCAAAAGTTTTGAAAATTACACAAGTATTGGTTTTCACAAAGTTTGCTGCTTTAGTGTTTTTAGATATTTTTGTCAGATGTTTCTATGGTATACTGAAGTATAATTACAAACATTTCACAAGTTTCAAAGGCTTTTATTGAAAATTACATTAAGTTTATGCAAAGAGTCAATATTTGCGGTGTTGGCCCTTCTTCTTCAAGACAATTCACCCTGGCATGCTGTCAATCAGCTTCTGGGCCAAATCCTTACTTCTGGCCACAACTGTAGTATGGTCGCACATTGGTCAGCTCTGCTGCCATTCAAGTGGACACTGCGATGGAATAAATGCCATCTAGGGTTAGTTCCTGCCTTGGACCAGATGTTAGAACAGGCATTAGTCTAATGTGATTCTCAGCTGGATTAAGTGGGTTTGAGAATGTTATGGTATATCATACATGTTGGATAGAAAAGTGAGATGATATCTGTTGCTTGTCGGTTTCAATGACACAAATACTATTTATAACTGACATCTTACCATTTAATTATTCTCCTCATAATATTTCTCCTTCTTGGAGGTTTTCAGCAGCTTTCAGATATTTTTAAATACTTTTGAACATCATTCTTCTGCTACATATGCATTAAAATCACTTTCAAATAAGCAAACGTTAAAAAAGGCAGCAAAACTGTGATCTGGAACAAATAAATGATTTTAGCTAAAATTGCTCACACGTGGAAAATTTATAGAAAGAAAACACTACAAATTTTACATGTATTATTCAGTCTTACTCAGTAAATGATTTTCTGACCACCTGCCCTTATAAACAAATTTCGAAAAATGATTTAAATCGACTTTAAAATAAAATAACTGCACCTGTCAGAGGACAGAATAGCTGAAAGAACCAATTATAAATATAATAAACAGTATCTGAAGACAAAATAGCTCTACTACGACAAAAACAAAATTTAATTGCTAATGAGATGCTTAAAGGCATTACAACCGAGTCCCTGTGAAAACATAATGCTAGATTAAATTGTTAATCCTGTTTCTGAGGATTTGGCAGGAATCTCTAGTAATTAGACTATCCTTATTTGAAGAAAACAAAGAAAACAATTCATCTTCATGAAAGGGACCAAATGGTATGAGCCAAGATGCATCTGTATTTCCAGTCAAAGCCAAGCTTGTTACTCATATAAGCAACCGTATAGTAACAATATTTTGGCCTATTGCTGATTTCAACCTATGAACGTTATTCTACTATCTCTGATAACAGAGCTTCAGCTACTATACAACAAAGATCTAACACTATATAAAACATATTAGCAATAAAACATTCATTGAGAGATAGGCCATTTCTAAAAAAGCATCTCTAAAAAGACACACATGCCCACCTATTATGTATATTTAATTATAATCAGTTTTTGATTGACTACTGGTATACTTTATAAAAATCTAATTACTTTCTCCTGAACAGTATGTGTTTTTGAAACAGTGACTCTATGTCATTTTAAAATAGAAATCATTGACTTTCTTGTTTGGTCTGAACAAATCAATACTACTTAACAGGAAGCATAATGCCTCCTACATGCTTGCATTGGAATAAATTCATGCAAGGTCCAAGATGCAGGCGTTTACATTTACACGTTTAATAATATTCAGTGTGAAGTCTAGTAGTGTTATTCTTCCAAGTCCGTAAGAGTAATAAATATTGAAATACAAGATGCCAGTTATTTATTTAACAGCTTTCAGTTTTTCAAAAACATGTACGGCTTTATGAAAAAAACACTACTGTAATAGGCAATTATATAAAATACATACCAGTAATTATCAGTGGCATAGGGATATCTGCACCCATACAGTATCATGTGATGAACAGTGTCCATACTTGCATGAGGCTGAAAATCAACTGAAAGAGAAAATATGTCTGGTTATTTTAAAGTACAACAAGAAAATTTATTTTGCTGAAATGTAAACTAAAAATCAAAGTACAATTAGTATTAAATTAAATACACTCTCTGAAGAAGTAATGCTTTTGTAGAAAAATTAAACATCTTAACTGACAAACCAAGATTAAAACCAGAGTGAGTAGTTTTTATGTAAGAAACATAAGACACCTAATTAGAAAATCTACACTTCGTATAAATACATAAAATATACTTGCAAAGTAATCCTAAACAAATAAAAAAAAGAGAACCTGAAAAATGCAATGTAATATTTCAACAGTTTACTTTCCATTGTGATCCAAGCTTCATTGCATGTATGTCAGTGGTGTTATCATACTGTTCAGAAGAAAACCATTTTTTATTTCATATATTTTCATAATACAATTATGAAACTCTGCAAAGGCACACTATTCATAGATCTGATCAGTGTGGCCCTTTAAAGAAACGCACAACAACTAATGCAAAAATGTGAGATAATAATCAGGAAAGAGGCTGCTCAAAACAGTGTGAGCTGCAGGACATTCTAAGTTGTCACTTATTCAAATGTTATGTTTCACCATTCCTAAGATATCCACTTCTCCCTCACTCAATCAAACTACATCCTCTGCCCTGTCATTTTGCTTTGGTGAAGGCAGAGTTAAACAGACCAAGATATCCTATCATCACCACCTTCTTCCATCTCCCTTTAGGCCCTTTGATGCAGTAGATATACTGTAATGTCTCTGGTTTACAGGAGGTCTGCTGCAGATCTTTTGCTAGTAGGCCATGCTTAGTAAAAATGCTGTTGTAAGCCCCTGGAGGAATTCTAACTGCATACTCCTGACAACCTCAACTGGCTTCTCTTCATCTGTAGAAGCTGTGTTCTATATTAAACTCCTTATCTCTGTCATGGAAAGTGAGTCCACCACTACAAGAATGTAATGCACAGGTTCTTTCACTAGATACCCTACATGACTTGAATGCACCTTGGCAAAGACTATGAAAAATGCTGAACAGTAGTGAGGTAAGGCACACCCATTCTGGAGTTGCTCAGTCTCTGCAAATGGGCTCAACTGAATGCAAAATCAACTCAAGTTTTAAAATGTCATGTGGTGGCATCCTTGGAGCCCATACTCTTGTAACATTTTCCACATAATACCACAAGTTAATAATCTGTCTAGAAAACACATATGGACAGAATTTGAAAACCCTCTTGACTGTATTATACTTTTCGAATCGGAACATTAGCCATGGGATGTCACAAATAAGGTTTTTAGGAGTGTTAGATAATTGATATAAAACTGAAACATAATGGATGACAAAGCATATACTACTACCTTTCTGCAAACACTTTAGCCACCAAATTAACCTTTCAATTCTGTCTTTGCTTTGAAGACATCCTCATGTTGCCAACCTATATATGCAAGACACAAGTTCTCCTCAGTAGGTTCATTTTTGTTGCTTTTGTGTGTTTATTTTTTTATATAAACACAACTGCATTTTGAAGGTGTGATTTTTTGTTAAATGCAGCAAAGTATTTAATGTACCAATAACAACTGTGTGTAAAAGAGAAAGTGTTACTGATATATTCATACAAATGTACTTTTTGTGCTAGTTTACCCAGATAAAGAAAGTTGTTCTGTGTGCATGTTTGGGTTAGTGGCAAAAAATATTATCTGCCATTGGGCAACACAGATGATTTTTTGTTATGGCCACCAGCTAGAATCTGTTCAGTTGCATTATTACGTATTAGGATCATTTGGCAATAAAATTTTCAATTGTTTGGAAACTAGTAAATATTTTAAAAAAGTAAGTTCAGGTTTAGCTGTTCTGATTCTTATGAGCAGACCTACTATTTTCCTCACCAGATCTGACTAATTCATTTGCTTCAGATCTACATTTCTCCATTTTCTGGTGCAAAAATCCTAGTCACAGTATCTGGTGCAGTAGGTAGAAAACTGGTACTCATCATCAGCAGAGGCAACAGGCAGCCTGTTCACTCATCCCCCCACAGAGGCAGCTGAAGTCAACTCAGACGCTGAAAACTCTTCTGGCAGTAGAAACATCCAGTCACACATAAGAACAACACAGCTGCACAAGATGTAAAGGTGAAAGATGGCACCGCTTGGATGCAGCAACAGGTTGGACGTCATCCTGCCAGTGAATCTGACACACACATCTCCTTCAACGAAACAGCAGGGACTACAGAGCTCGGCAAGGTATTGTGCAAAGTTCTGTATGCAAACATGTTTTTTAATGGCCTTTATATAAAAAATGTATATGTTACTTATATAAAAGCAACATCTAATGTCGTTGACCTATATTTATTTAGTTATCTTCCTACAGTGTAAAGTCACAAGTAGACTGCAAAACTTCCTGTGTTTGATCAACATAGGCGTGCTGACAAAGTACACTCCTTATTTATGGCAGAGAGACAGCCAACAAAAGGGTATTTTAACTTTTTTGTTATCATCTTACTCACATATTGTTTACAGACATTAGTCCAATGAACAACACATTTTCTCTAAAACCCATCTAGGTACTGAGCTCTCTGTAAACAGCATATCCTAGCAGGTTACAGATCAGAAATGCAGACAAAATAGTTCTCATGCAATATTGACATTATTTAAAAGATGTATTCTATAAGAAAAGGAATATATTTTTACGTGGGATATTCATTGAATCTAAAAATAATTTACATTTTAATTTTGAATACAGAACTTTTATAAGGGTAAGTGACAGTGTTAAAGCTTTAATAAAATATTTATTAAGAATTAGCAGTATAATTAATTAATTAATTACATTACCTTAATTAACTAACACACACTTAATACAATACAATGAAGACATTTTTATCCAGTATATTTAGTGAATTTAAAAAAATCATTCAGCTTTTATTTAAGCATAAAGTGTTAACTTTATATTAACAGCAGGACCACTTAATAGATAATAGTATATCACTGTACAGCACATATGAATTAAATAATCTGTGAAATAAGTTTATTACATCAAAAAATATATTTCTCATTTACTTGTTTATAAACATTACCAGTCAAAAGCCAATCTTTACAGATTTTGCAATGCCTTCCTTAAATTCTCACAAACTTTAAAGCTCTGCTTCATTTTCCAGAAAATGTCTATAGCAGTGATTCACATGAATTTTTAAGTCCACATATCTCCACTATGATAGACTTAATAAACCCTCAAAAACCATTCATGGGGAAGATGCAAAATGCTATGAAGCAGAACAGATAATCACGATGAGTAATGCCACACATTTGCTCAAGAGCGGCTGAAGAGATTACTAAAAATAATTCTAATGTAAAAGAAATAGGACAAAAAAAAAATGCTTTGCATACAGCATGAATGTGACAGGGCTTAACATTCAAAGATTCATGGAATTCATACAAACACAATTCTCTAATATGTGCTAAGGTAATCCGAACAGAATAGAAGCCTACATTTTAAAACACATAGAGAATACATGTTTTTTTCTAAATTGCATTATTTATCAAGTATGATTCTTTGCACAGATCAACTGAACTAAAAAAACTGCATTTTATAAATTATTAGAAGCAGAATTTTACCATACAGTTGGGATTACTTCTGAGTCCCAGTCTTGAACACAAATGCCAAGTAAAACTTTCTGGGGTCCAGTATTTTAGGGACCTCCCTGGCAGCCCCAGATTGCCCGCGCATCCTGAAGACCAACCTATATTAAAAAAGCTAGGAGAACTCTGCAGAATTCTGATTTCTGCAATATGTAGCAATTGGCTGAAAGTACGGCAATTATACCTCTCTGCTGCTAATTGTTTGAGAAAATACTATTTTTGTTACACACTGGACCACAACCACCACCCTTCAATTATAAAACCTATTGCTATCTTACCTATCACAATACATTATTGCTGCTTTCCCTTCTATAATAGTGGTTATTTGGCTGTACCTTTTCTCTTAACTAGAGTTAACAATCATTTGTACTTATTTCATATTAACAACTACCTAACAAATGTTCCTCCTCATAAACAAGCCTAATAATCACAAACCATGAAATAAAAACTTACACTAATAACAACTGTTTTAACTGAAGATTTAAAATAGAAAGGTGCAAAAATAAAAGAATAAAAGTGTTCTTCTGCATAACTCATTTAAAAAAATTAATATTTTTTAAATTTTGTTTTCTCTTTGTAGACTGTCTTATGCAAGCTTTACACACTTCTTAATTATATGAATATGCAAGTCTTCTTTTCCTTTGAATCACTCCCAGTCGTCCATGGGGATTGAAGTAACTCACAGTGGCTATGGAAGCTCAGCCCAACAAATTGCTGGTGGATAATCAACCATGGAAGGTTTTTTTAATAGCTCGTGCCAAAAGAGAAAAGCACATCTGGACCTCAAGGCTGTCAAAGCCTCTCAATGGAAAGCTGCACATAGACACACACACACGCCGCAACTGAGCCACTGTGATACACTAGGGATTTTTTTCCTTCATTTGACTGACATGCAATGCTGTCTACTATTACAGCAAAAAGAAAGTTGTTTAATGGACCGTTCATTTCAGTTATTTCTTTAATTTATACAGTCACAAAAATGACAGAACAGCCAGCCAAGAGAATATTCATCCTCCATCAATGCCAAACCAGCTGACTTGTTAAGTCACTCTAAATATTATTTACATTTCAGAACTGAGATTACAGATGCATTTGCATAGCAAGATAATTAATTCTGCAGCAAGTACAATTTGCAAAAGGACTGTTTATTTTGGTGTATTTTCTTGCAGTCTCCAGAAAACACAAAGCATAAAATATGAAAAACCCTGTTATAGATAACTAATTTTAGTTGTAATGTATAGCATTGTCTCCCCTAAGTTTATCCTTCAAGGCTTTAACACTAGAATTAACAAAGCTTACGAGAAAATTCGTAAATCCGGACCACCTTAAATCCACTCGCACGTCCCCAATCAGCGTCTTTTGTCTTGTAAATGTGTCGATAATCCCAAGAAGCAAGCAGCCTGCTATACCATCCCCCCCACCACAAGAGAAACTGCAAAAACCTCTCCCAACTGAAGCCTTGTTTATCAGGGAATTAGATACCTAGGCTAAAAAAATATATCGTTATTCGGAACACATGCATTTGACATGTGTTCTGTGTCTACAAAGAAAAACAGTCTATGTAAGTGTAGGATGACAGGAAATGTTGAACACATACCTAAAAGACAAACTTTTTCCATGTTTTAGTACAAACGGCAAAATGTAGACATGAAGTGTATAATGTGTGAAGACTGAAGTCCAAATATCAAATAAGCACTTTCACAAAAGATAAAAGTATAACAGAACAAATGAACAAGTAGATCTTTGTAGACATGGAACACAAGTGAAATGCATGTGTTCCGAATAACAACATATTTTTTTTAGCCAAGGTACCTGACTCCCTGATAAATACGGCTTCAGATGGGAGAGGTTTTTGCAGTTTCTCCGGCAGAGGGGGGGATGGTATAGCAGGCTGCTTGCTCTTTGGTTTGACACTTTTACAAGACAAAAGACGCTGAATCGGGACGTGCAAGTGGATTTAAGGTGGGCCAGATTTACGAGTTTTCTCGTAAGCTTTGGTAATTCTAGTATTAAAGAAACATGAGTATAATCAAAACACTGCCTGCTCAAAGCCCTGATGCCCCTTCAGGGTAACTTTTCTTTGCCATATGTGAATTTTTTTTTTTTTGATGAATACATTTTTATTAATTTAATTGAGATAAGGCAGCATTAACAAGCAGGAAGTATAATGTATAATATATAAGCTACCATGAATGGTGTTCACCCTTTATCTGGGAACTTTTAAGCATTCCTGCTTAGGAGAAGGGATCATTCACTTTATCAAATTACATTATATTTTCAGTTGAGGGAAAATATTCATGTGAAAATACACTTCCACCCCTCTCACCAAGAAAGCTAAGTGGTCAAAGGTTTTCTTGATAAAATTTTTTTCCCAGGAAATATGAAGGACAAAATGCAGGTCAAAATAACTGTAAATCTAGCTATTAAACAAGCTATAAGTCAATACAAATAATAAAAGGGCAAAAGATGAAGTGAGGGAAATACAGAGCAGCACAAGCAAGTATTAAAACTATGGCAGATGGGAACACATAAATAGAAAAAAAAACAAAACAAAACATGAGGGTGCAGAGGGGGTCAGTGATTTCTTTGTGTCCAATGAACTAAATAGGTTCTATACTCAAACTTAAAGGTAGGATCTGAAATTTGGCATAGGGAATTTTAAAGATCTAGTGAATTTCACTGTGCTCACTCTGAAAATATAGGATGCATTTAACATGTATGCATTCACTGTAATGTCATGGTTAGGAAGATTTGGGGAGCCCACAATAAAAGTTAGGATGCCAGCCAGGCCACCCCGTTTAATAAAAGAAACATAAAAGTCTCATGGCTTGCTAATGAAAAGAAAAGCTGGCCAATCCAGCCTCTACTGAAAACAAACAAAATAGCCACCACAGGTTTAGTAAACACTTGAGAAATAAAGCATGTTGGTTTCAGACTCTTTCCATGTCTGATTTCAGGAGACATGGTGCTTCAGGGATGCCTTTTATTGGCTCCTAATAGGGAGGGGCAAGGCCTTCTCCAAGCTTCTAGAGCACCGTCAGTTGCTAAGGCTGTTCTGTGCACTACTGGAAAAGATAAACTGGTTAGCAAAAGTGTCTCCTCCTGGTCTGAGGTAGAATCGCTTACCTTGCTTACGACCTGAAGGTGATCCAGAGGCACATATTCATGACACTATATATATATTTAATTTTAATTTAGAAGGGTTCTATAGTCATTGCACATAATAGTTCTGTGGGGGTCTAGAACTTTCAGCGCTTTCTTTACATCCAATGAGTTAATTCTTGTTCACAAATAAATCTAGGCCAGCATGTCTTGTAGTAGAATTCACTGTGTCCTATAAATAGTTATACATTATTCTGATTATTTAAAGGCTAAGTACTAGTTGTTGGGTCTCTCATTATTGCACTTTTCCATAGCTGTGATTGTGGATTATGGGTCTCTGATAGTCTGGCATGCTGCCCTTCATACACTACTAAAGAAAGAGCCTAGCATCAGTAATACATAAAAAAGTACATGATCATTTAAGATGAAGAAAAAAGGTACCAACTTAACCTCAGTATGTTTGGTATGTTTAATGGAAAGCTTTACTAGGGATGAACTGGCAGAAGTCCTGCCATTAACATCTAGATCCATAAGAAAATCAGTAGGGATAAAGGCAATCTTGATTAAAACCACATGTTATTCAAGTTTATACACATGAAAAAACGAAAGTTTCTAAATGATAAAAAAAATTCTAGGTAACAGGTTAAAGTTGAGCAGAGTGTGTTATGAGTGTCTGTAATTAATACATAAGACATAATCCTAAAACTATGATTATGAACTTGGATTTAATTTAAAAATTCAAAAGACCTCACATAACCATAAATTACAAGACAGTCTTTTCTTTTCAGACCGGACTACAACAATGCAAGTCCTTTCAAATTTCATTACAACTGTATTCTTTATCAGAACAAATGATAGCTCAACATCAGTGCTTGTATGATTGGTGCTCATGAACCTAAAAATATGTAATCAGGCCATGGTAGGAACTTGATTTTTTGTAGTGTGTTCAGTGGAATGCCTCATTAGAAGTCAATTCTCCTTGAAGTGCTGATAAAAGGTAATGCACAGAAATGAAGCAGCAGATGAGGTAAATCATTTTACCATATGACATATGAAGTTTCATTTTACAATCCCATGAATACCACTGGAGCTATGGGTGATATGAAGGCCATAGATGTACCCAGGTTGAAATGCAAAGAAGCCTACACTCTGCATACTAAAATCTTTTTATGACTCACTTCCCCCTTAAATGACGTAGAATACTACAACTGCTGCAGAAAACTACACAGTCTGTGCAACAAAATATTAAGATGTTCTCCTGAAGAAATGTCTGAGCAGGACTTTTGCATTTGGACCATGTGACAGAACAAATGAAAATGTACTCCACAGTTAATACTTTTTTTGAAGTATTAATTTTGTTAATACTCTTGGAGAACCATCTGTTAACAGAGATAAAAACAAGCAAACAAAAAACAACTGTAATTCCTATCTTAAAGCACCCCACTCTCCATTTTAAAATTTTTCCAGTACTACCATAAGTCATTTTGACCAGGACATAATGTCACCAGCAGCAAACTCAAGACAGGAATAAACCCTGGATTAGACACCAATAAACTGCAAGGCATTTATATGCAATCAACCAGTCCCTAATCTTGTATCCTATTAATTTAGTTAACTGCCTATACTTTATTGAACTTAATTCAACAAAGTGTATTCCATGCACAGAACAGCAAATCTCAAAGATCTACAGTATTAACAAAGTCCTCAAGAATACATTACTAGGATATACGGTATGCTAAAACCACATTTCATGTAATTGTCTCCAGCAACACAAGATTTATCTTTCCGTTTCTGTGGATAACAGAAGCAGAATTTTAAAATCAGTGAACATCCAGAAGTCTGGATTGAATTTTAAGGTGCTTTTTAAAAAACTGAAGCAACCAGTTATCTGGCATTTTGAATAACATCTTTAAATCTTACTGAGAGGATGTCTGTGGTTTATCCTTCTGCTTCAAAAAAACAACATCACCACTGTGCTACAGAACACTAAATGAAACTTTCACAAACACTACTGAGAGGTGACAGTCACACCCATTGTAACTAAATTCCTTGAGGGACATGTGGGGGAATAGAATACTGCAGGTAGCCTGAACAATCTCCAGTTTACTGAATATCAGAAGTAGTCTGCAAAGAAAACCATGTGCCTTGTATTTCATATCATCCTGGCACACCTGGGCAGTACAAACTGTTATACAATGAGACAACAGCTCATCATTTAACAACATTGTGTCTTTAAAACCTCTTGACTTGGAAATTATTACTTGCACACAGCAGTTCAAGGCAGATATACAGTGCTTTACATTTCATCTGCAGTCAATTTTTTCCCACCTCTGTTCTGGCAAATGATACAAAATCATTAGCATCCACTTCAATTGATCTGGAGAGTGTTTTAAGGAGAATGAGGGTATAAGGTTGCTTATTTGCCACTCATATTGTTTCATGTACAAGTTGTTTATATATGTTGAATTCACTGCCTTTTTTGTCAGTTGCTGGTATTATACTACTTTTAAAAGCGTACACAAAAAACAAAAATCATCACTAAAGGAGAGCATCAAATTAATGCATGCTTGCAAAAATAAAATAAATAGGTCACTCATCAGTCCTAGAAGGAAGTAAGACTAGTTTCCACTCATTACTTGTACTACAGGTCCTAGTAATGAAAACAATTCTTTGTATGAAATTTGATAGGTATTTTCATAATCTGAGGGACGATTCTGTTATTTTAATTCATAGAACAATGAACTTTTTGAACATGTCATGCAGACTCCTGTTACGGCTTGTTGCCTTTTAACATGTATTCTGATGTCATAATCAGCAGTACTGAGTAATTAGCGAATGTCAAACTCAAAAACATTGTCATCTGGGTTTACAGTACTAGTAAGATTAATATTAATTAGCGTTCATTTCATACCAATCATTAGGTAAAGCTCAAGCTTAATTAATACAATTATGCAAAATATGTTCAATACATTATATGGTACTGGTAAGAAATAAGCATTCAAATAATTTTTATTCTTTTATTAAGCTCTTTATAATCTTCTGCCAATTTAAGCAAGATTAGTGTATACATTTATAAATGTACAAGTGATGTTTAAACTTAACGGAAATACTGTATATGAGTAATAAAGTGCTGTAGAGGGTGACAGCATTACCTTAAAATCTGAATTGTCAAAAGGACATTGTATTTACATTTCAGCTTGTATATAAGTAAGCAGAATTGGCCCAGAGATGAGCACCAATGCTAGAAGAGTGGTAGGTAGGTATTATTAATATGGAGATTCTATAGCAAATATTAGATATGAATAAAGAACACAAAATAAAAAAAACAAGGCAGATCAGAAATAAGACCTTAAAAACATTTCTTTTATAACTTAACAATGGAAGAAAAGAAGTGAGCAACAATTATACATTTTACAATCTACTGCTGAAATTTATTTCCAATTGTTATCATAATCATTATCTTTATACTACAATCAAAAGCCAGACTGGAGAAAAAAACAAGTGCCCTCGCAGGACTAAGAAGGTCTTTCATGCTTAATTTATGGGTAAGGATGTAAAAATTGATTTTGCTGCAAGCGGCTCCAAAAACACAACACCACCCCACTCTCTACATCAGTACTAGTTTCTTAAATGCCAAGTGCAGCCATTTTTGCATGTGTTACTAGGGCACAGGTGTATTAGAGAAGGTGGCATTTAATGAGATATTTACTAATTGATTAATTTTCCAAAAGGTCTGCCTCTAATAGGTTAATATTAACGTACACCAATATCTCTCTAAAGAACTCAGCAGTATAATGGCTTAGTACTGTGTATATCGCCTGCTTGACCTAAACAAAAACAAAGGTAATACATGATTTCAGGATGTTTCTTCTACTCCCATTCAACTGATGTACCGAGTTATCATTCACTGTGAAAAAATGGACTGTGTGAAACAGAATAAATATTATTTAAAATGTGTCATTACTTCTTCAGGAACCTCAATCTGTAATGTAAAATGTTACCTTGTAACTCTTGCTCCTC
The DNA here is from genome assembly GCA_026402145.1 of Polypterus bichir lapradei. Lineage (NCBI taxonomy): Eukaryota > Metazoa > Chordata > Cladistia > Polypteriformes > Polypteridae > Polypterus > Polypterus bichir. The sequence goes on from JANRMT010062835.1 coordinate 78,281,087, forward strand.
ACTGTTAAAACACATTAAGAAGTTAGTCAAAGAAATTCAGGCTAGGCAGTGTGCTCACCAACATTCTGGAAGACATTACCAATGTGTTTCATTCACATGTAGAACAGCTAAACCTTGACTTTCAAACCTGCATAACTCTTTGGGTGCATCACTGTACCCTTGCTAAAACAAGTTGGTTCGGTTTGAGACTCAAAAGAGATGGCAGGTAGGTAATTGATGTATTTAATGAGTTGCCCACTACATGTACAAGTGAAATAACTCAAAATATTGTTTAATCTGGACATTTTCATAGTACAAATCAGTTGTACACATTGTGCACATAATTCCCATCAACTCTAACTTAAAAGGGTAACAAAATACCATATAGGCAATGAAGCATGTGGATAATCTACTCAGTCCCAACTTTAAAATATATTAAACTGTAGCAACCTAAAAAATATGTCTTTCTTTATTGCTGCTTTTTAAACTCAGATTACATTCTTAATTCTTAATAACTCCATAGGCAGTCTTCCTGTACTTTCTTATGGAACCAATAACTGTCACTGAAAAAGAAATTTACTGAAAGTGGAAACACTACTTAACAAAAATTTTATTGCATGTTGTAAAGTTTAAGCCTTTAGGCCATCATCACCTTTCACCAATCAATATAGAACATTATTTATTTTCCTGAACCCCTTTATTCAAGTGCAGGGTCATGGCTATCATATTACCATCAAAACAAGACAAGAATCAACTCTGAACTTGATGTCAATTCATTGTAGGGAACAGTCACTCACACAAGACCAGTTAAAGGTGGCTGAACAACCTGAACTAGTCAAGTGAAATGCATATAGGTATCTAAAAACAGAAAAGGTATATAAAGATAGAGAACAGTACACTGCCCTTTGCAACTCTTAAGAACTTTAGTTAATTTGATAGGATAATTACTGTTCTTTGAGTATTTTCAAGTTCATGTTTAGACAACCACTCTCATTCAGGCAAGGCATATTTGGAGTCAACAATCCTGCCAATTTGTGAAGCTTTGAGATCAAACAGAAACACCTAGAAGAAATCCACACAAACACATGGAAAACAGAGTCTAATAAGGCTGCATGCAGGCTTGAATTTAAACCTCAGAGTTAAGGGTTATGAAGCAAGAGTCCTAATTATTCTGTCACCATACTGCAACCATATGGAACAAGTTATTACAATTTTTCATAAATTGAATTTGTGTCTGAAAATATGTTGATGTTTAAATATGAAAAACCTGTACAAATATATACATAATCAAATAATATAAAGGTAATCAAATAATCAATGCAGTTGTTTTACTGCCAAAGTGGTCAGTACATGAGATTGTCTAAACTAAAAATTGTTAAATTCTTTTCAATAGCTTTGGTTCTGTCTTCACTAAGGCACTTTTGTAATTAGCTGGATTATTTCCTCTCTCACATTGTACTCAGAAAATATTATGGTGCATAATTCACTTTTGGAAGGAATTTAAACTGCCATTTTTGCCATAGCCTTTAAAACGTAATATTTAAGTGATATATTATTGTATTTACTTAATTTTCTTCTTCTTTTTTGTAAAATTTGTTGTATTTATTATACAGTCATATGAAAAAGTTTGGGAACCCCTCTTAATTCTTTGTATTTTTGTTTATCATTGGCTGAGCTTTCAAAGTAGCAACTTCCTGTTAATATATGAAATGCCTTATGGAAACAGTAGTATTTCAGCAGTGACATTAAGTTTATTGGATTAACAGACAATATGCAATATGCATCATAACAAAAATAGACAGGTGCGTAAATTTGGGCACCCCAACAGAGATATTACATCAATACTTAGTTGAGCCTCCTTTTGGAAATATAACAGCCTCTAGAGGCCTCCTGTAGCCTTTGATGAGTGTCTGGATTCTGGATGGAGGCATTTTCAACTATTTTTCCATACAAAATATCTCCAGTTCAGTTAAAATTTAATGGCTGCCAAGCATGGACAGCCTGCTTCAAATTATCTCATAGATTTTCGATGATATTCAAGTCAGGGGACTGTGACGACCATTCCATGAACACCTTTGTAGATTTCGAACTGTGTTTTGGGTCATTGTCTTGTTGGAATATCCAACCCCTGCGTAACTTCAACTTTGTGACTGATGCTTGAACATTATCCTGAAAAATTTGTTGATATTGGGTTGAATTCATCCAACCCTTGACTTTAACAAGGGCCCCAGTTCCTGAACTAGCCACACGGCCCAACAGCATGATGGAACCTCCACCAAATTTGACAGTAGGTAGCAGGTGTTTTTCTTGGAATGCAGTTTTTCTTCTTCCGCCACGCAAAGCGCATTTTGTTACGACCAAATAACTCCATTTTTGTCTCATCATTCCAAAACATGTTATTCCAAAATGAATCTGTCTTGTCTAAATGAGCATTTGCATACAACAAGCGACTCTGTTTGTGGCGTGAATGCAGAAAGGGCTTCTTTCTTATCACCCTGCCATACACATGTTCTTTGTGCAAATTGTGCTGAACTGTAGAACGAAGCACAGATAAACCATCTGCAGCAAGATGTTCTTGCAGGTATTTGTAGGTGATCTGTGGGTTGTCTGTAACCATGCCACTCCTGTATTTTTCTTGGCCTGCCAGACCTGGGTTTAACAGCAACGGTGCCTGTAGCCTCCCATTTCCTGATTACATTCTTTACAGTTGAAACTGACAGTTTAAACCTCTGAGACAGCTTTTTGTAGCCTTCCCCTAAACCATGATACTGAACAATCTTTGTTTTCAGATCTTTTGAAAGTTGCTTTGAGGATCCCATGCTGTCACTTTTCTCATGATTGGACATACGTGTCTATGAAGTTTCAGGCTTAACGAGCTAATCCAACCAATTTGGTGTTGCAAGTAATCAGTATTGAGCAGTTACATGCATTCAAATCAGCAAAATTCCAAGGGGACCCAAATGTTTGCACAGCCAGTTCATCACATTTGATTTAATTTCATACAACTAAATACTGCTTCGCTAAAAATCTTTGTTTGGAAAACACCCCAGTACTCAGATGTTCCTAGGAAATGAAAGACATACCACTGTTATTTTTTTGTTGAAAGTAGAGTAAATTATTATGCAGGCTGAGAGGGGTTCCAAACTTTTGATTATAAACAGCAGAAAGAGACACAGATTCAAAGGATAATACCCATGATTTCAGCATGATATACCCCTGTGTGATCACCAACAGCTTCAGCAACTTCAGAAGCTAAAAATATGAAATGAAAGGAGAACAAAGCTACAATAAGCAAGTTAATGAAAGCCTAATTATTTCTCATTTTAAAAACACAGAAATACTTCTTAAACTGATGTAAAATGTAAACAAACTCTGCTGGGACATTCTGTAGTGACTTAATGAAGTTAAAAACTGGGAAATAATGGCATTTTTAGTTAAGAAAGAAGTATGGTTGACTGGAAACAGAAACCACAGCCACTGGGGACCCTAGAACTGAGTCTGGGAATCCCTTCTTTACCAAAGGAATATAGATAAAAAGAACACCATAGAATTCTAGATTAAAACACACAGTTCAAATGATATCAATTCAGTGACCTGATTTTCAGAAATGTGTCTCTTATTTTATAGGAGCTTCAAGCTAACCTTGTAACTTTTGAGAGATGGGCATACTAATATATTTATGGATATTTTAACACAGAAGATAGAAATGTTATCTCTTTTATTTTGAAAGGTTTTATGCTGAATATAATAAACACTGACTGAAGAAAGCATTTGGCTAGTAGAAGGGGCAACAGGAAAACATCTTTAATGATGTAATTTCATATACCACATATTTTTTAGTTACTTGTTTCTGGAATTTTGATTATCACCTTCCTTAGTTATGTAAAATTTTATTTTGTTGTTTGCTAAAGTAATATTTCACCAGCTGCATGTTGGGAAAGAAAAGATAAAACAGATGAGACAAGGTTCATGTGACTTACAGAAATCTAGCATACTTTGATTCAGACTTTTAAATTACTTATGAGAGAACACTTTATAAATGCCCATGGCACTTTGGGCTCTGACACAAATTAATAATTTATCCTAAAATAAATTTGCCCTACTGAGGAGAAACAAGGACCAATTGTCTAGCTGAGGCAGCTGAAATGTATCAATAGCTAAAGTGCAAGCTGAAAAAAATCGAGGTTGACTGTGGTCACTCAACCAAAAAATGTTCTGTCTGCATCATATTCTTTCTTTCATTCACATTAGGTGTTGAGTGGATTTGGTTTGCTAGGAATTTTATGTCCGCTCTTTTTTTTTCCTAAATAATTATAGGTACAAGATGACAACTGAACATTTTCCATTGTTTTATATAATGGAGTATTGCAAGTTTTGTTTTGTTTTTTTTTCCCTTAAGACTCTTGTATCTGTGTAATCTCATATAAGCTCAGTACAGAACTAAATTTACACAGTTATACTGAAATAGTAAGAAGGCAGGTATTGTGGAAGAGCTAATGAAAGTTCACATGGCCAGTCCTACGAAATACAGTGAAATACTTTGGTAAGAGTCAAAATTTAATGACAAGGCAGAGGGCCTAAGGCAAATCAGAGACCTTCCCATTTTAGTAGTTTGGCCAATGTGTCTCATAACTGTTGGACATTAGCTGGTTTAAAATCTCTATTTATGATGATATTTGCAGGTAATGATGGGATGTGTCTGTTTACAAGAATAGTCACATGACCTATAACTTTCAAACTTTTCTCTGCTCTTATTAAGGTTCCAAATATGGATACAATATACACTATTAGACCGTCGTCACTGGCCTTTTTTTAATGATGTTCAGCAGGTCAGCTCCAAGGACTCAAGGGATTTTACCAAACCCTGGTCCTCCCAACAGTCTTGGTGCGAAGGGAAATTGGGACTCAACAAAACAACCCTCCTGTACATTCTGCAACCACACCTTCATGTGTTTGGCTCCCATGAGTGTAACTCAGCTGAGGTTTCGGTTACAAAATCCAGTGTACTACTGACAGCATGGCTGAAATAGCTTTTATTTCTTTGATATGTTCCTCTTAATGTAAAGTTTTATTTTTGACCATATGTTGACAGATGTTTGTTTGTTTGGGAATTCATTCTCAATAAACCTGTGATGATAGCAGGGTTTTGCCATTCCTGAACACCCTCAATTTTGCATGCGTTACATCCACCACCATGTCATATTTAAAAAAAAGCCTAAGTGCTTAGTTGTCATCACTCTGCCTCTCATTTGCACACACATGACCCAGTGGCACATGCCTGCACTAAAGATGCTGTTATTCAATGAGCACTTGTGTAGGAAATGGAAGTATGTTTAACAGTTTAGCCTGATTAAGATGATAGTTAAAATAATGCAGTATTTTTTACACTTTGACTATCACAACGTTTTTAAACTTATTAATCTGTGGTGCCAAGGCAGGAATCATCTCTGGAAAGAGTTCCACTGCCTATCACAGAGAACACCTGCACAATGGCCAATTAGCATGTCTTTGGAATTTGCTCTTTTTCTTATTACAAAATATTTTATGATATTAAAAGTGGTATTTTTGTATTATGGTTTAGAAAATAAATAAAACACGTAAAGACAACAGATTAAACAAATACACTAGATTTAGAATTTTTTCCAATCTCTACAATCTTTTTTTTTTTTTTTTTTATTTAGGTTGGATATTTGTAAATGCAAGGACACAAGGCTTTTACACTCAAAGACAAAAGAATGTTTCACCCTGTATAGTTACCATGACAACTGATTCCAAGGTTAAAGCAGTAGTTTCTCTTCCAATGAAACTCTTATTTTCTGTTTGCAGCTTTAGTTTATCTGCTCCTTTCATTTATAATGCAAATATCTCACTTTCTGCCATACTAATGATGCTAAAGAAAAGGATTTCAGAACTTGTTCTTTTTAACACAGTTCATAAAAGGCATCTAAATTGGCCTACACATGGAAACATTCTATTCGTCATGGAAATCATGTTATAAAAATCAATCAAGTAAATAAATGTTTCTAACTCTATTTCATTTTAACAAATGTATTATATTATTAAAACTATTTCATGCACACACAATATAATAGATTTACAGGCATAACTTAATTTTTAAAATCTCTGTAATAGTTGCCACTCTAATTGATATGCATTAGAAATGAGAATCTTAAACAGCAGAACATAAAGTAACAAAGCAGTTATACCATGTTCACTGTGAATAACCGTAACAACACATCTACAAACAGAAAAAATGATTACACAATATCAGGTTTTGTTCCAAAAGCTAAGACTATGTAAAATCTTCTACAAGTTTATAACCCTTACCAATTATAGTTAAGTTTAGCTACAGAAAATACAAGTGGCAGCAATTACAAACTGTCAGATGAGTCACAGTTTGGTATTTATCCAAGACTGCTATGCAATACTGATTAAGATAACACTATCAGCATTTTCAAATGTCTTCATGAAGGACACTAGTGTTGGCAAAAAATAGAAACAATGACATTAGGATAAATGCATGCCTAACTGACAGAGTTCTATCAAGGCACCATACAAGTGTGATGAGAGTTGAGCATCAATTACAGTACTTAATTAGATGTCATGGCATCAGACATTCTAAATAACAAACACAACAGCAGAAGCCTGTTATTCATCTGTCTAACAAATTCCAGACCACTGTCAGAAATCAGAATCTTTACCAATAACATTCAAAAACATGTTCCGAAAAGTCTGCACAACTCTTAAAGATAGTTGCATTTTATTAATTGGACAAGTTTATAGTTCTGTGATAACAGAGCACTACCATCAGTTACTGCGAGGCAATTAACTTGAGTTTTTAATACCACTGTATCTCTGTCTAAAGGAAGATAGCTCTTGATGCCGGGAAGTTACTCAAAAGTGTGTTAGTCTTCCATTTCAATTTTATTTTGCTATTTTTCCCTTATTTTCAATGTACAGTATTTGGAAAAACTAAAAATGATTACCTTATGAAGTTAATTTGTTGGATATGGGTCTAGTTTACCATGATGTGAAATTGTCTGCACTATAAAGAAGGACATTGTGGCCTTCGTAACCACTCTGTGAAACTTAAATATAATGTTTCAGAGACTAAAAGCAAAAAGGCTTGTCAGGTATGATAGGGAAAGAAATACAAAATATTTTTAGAAAATTTTGTTCCCAAGAGTCTCTTCTAGAACGACCAGATAAATATCTCATTAATATGAAAGTCAAATCAAAACTAATATGTACATACCATTACCAAATATCATAAGAATCCAGAGATCTTTTATATAAATACAGGCCTACTTATATTAATTGTGTTGTTTAAAACAAAAATGGCAGCTTAAAACTTATTTCATTACTTTTTTTATTTTGTTTCTGCATGCTTATTTTAAGAGCTGAAGAATAATGAATCGCTTGCCAATTTAAATTCACAAATTAGCTGTGACCGCATGAAGTACAAAATCACCTGGACACCAAACACCTGAATATTGTAAATCAATAAGGAAACTTTTAAATAACCTGAGTAGCAGAAGGAGGACATATATATGAATATGTAAGTAAAACAAGCCAGATGACAAACTACACAAATACATCATACCTGCATATGTTATGTTGCAAATGCATGAATTATAATGTAAAATAAACATACCAAGAATGCTATGACATTAAAGGTTTTTCTGTTGTTTTTTTGGAGAGTAAAGTGGTTGCTGGATCTAAACTGAACTACAAATAAAATAACAGGCAAACACATCCAGATAGAGGATTGTTCAAAAAAGATCTACTTATTGAATGTGTCTTCTCAAAGATGTCATAGTTAATTCAAATAGAATTTCAATTAATGCAAGGAGTGTAGGAGAGTGCATAAGTGTGTGTCCTAGGATTAAATGGTATATCATCCAGGTATGATTGTGTGTTGTGCCCAGCACTAAGGAACAGGCCCAGTTTCCAAGTGACTCTTTATACAAAGTCAATATTACTTGCACCCAGCTACCTTCTATTCATGACTTAAACAACTTTATCGGCCTTAGAAAAGCAAACAATAGAATAAAAAACTTCAGCTATCACATCAGTAGATTCAGGGACATTACCCACAGATTGTAAGGCTTCTAAACAGTCAACCACACAATAAGAAAAAATATAACAAAGCATATATACATACATATACAGGTATATAGTATAGTATATACATATACATACATATACACATACATATATACACAGTCAGTCAGTCAGTCATTGTCCAACCCGCTATATCCTAACACAGGGTCACGGGGGTCTGCTGGAGCCAATCCCAGCCAACACAGGGCACAAGGCAGGAAGAAATCCCCAGACAGGGTGCAGCCCACCACAGGGCACACACACACACACACACACACCAAGCACACACTAGGGACAATTTAGGATCGCCAATGCACCCAACCTGCATGTCTTTGGACTGTGGAGGAAACCGGAGCACCCGGAAGAAACCCACGCAGACACGTAGAGTGAACCCAGGTCTACTTCCTGCAAGCCAGCAGCGCTACCACTGTGCCACCGTGCTGCCCCATATATACACATATACATACATATACACATACATATACATATACACACATATATAAATGGTGCGACTCAAACCACTTACACCTGAACACCAGCAAAACCAAGGAGCTGGTGGTGAAATGTAGGAGGCCCAGGCCCCTCACAGACCCCGTGATCATCAGAGGTGACTGTGTGCAGAGGGTGCAGACCTATAAATACCTGGGAGTGCAGCTGGATGATAAACTGGACTGGACTGCCAGTACTGATGCTCTGTGCAAGACAGGACAGAGCCGACTATACTTCCTTAGAAGACTGGCATCCTTCAACATCTGCAATAAGATGTTGCAGATGTTCTATCAGACGGTTGTGGCGAGTGCCCTCTTCTACGCAGTGGTGTGCTGGGGAGGCAGCATAAAATAAAAGAAGGATGCCTCACACCTGGACAAACTGGTGAGAAAAGCAGGCTCTATTGTAGGCATGGAGCTGGACAGTTTGACATCTGTGGCAGAGCAATGGGCGCTGAGCAGGCTTCTGCCAATCATGGAGAATCCACTGCATCCACTGAATAGTATCATCTCCAGACAGAGGAGCAGCTTCAGCAACAGACTGCTGTCACTGTCCTGCTCCACTGACAGACTGAAGAGATCGTTCCTCCCCCACACTATGCAACTCTTCAATTCCACC
>JANRMT010062835.1:78290675-78312349 GCA_026402145.1 Polypterus bichir lapradei
TAAGGGCTATTTGACCAAGAAGGAGAGTGATGGAGTGCTGTAAATGGTCATGAAAATAAAGAAAACACATTGAATGAGGAGGTGTGTCCAAACTTTTGGCCTGTACTGTACATACATACATATATATATGTATATATGTATATATACAGCCCCCGCGAATTGTCAAAAACCACAAATTTTGGATGTGGTTAAAAAAAAAATGCTTATTTTCATAGTTTAAACCCTAAATATGCCCCCAAAACACTTTCATTTCAAACTCAGCCTAATACATTACCTAAAAATAAAGAATGTAAAGGTAAACCCGTATACTGTACTGCTGTCTCCCGCAGTGCTAGAATGTAAAATACCGATGTTATTGCTATATGTACTGTAATTCATGCAAGCGCGTTTTCATTGCCAGAATCCTTTGAGGGTGCAGCTCGTTTCGGTGGCATCTTGGGGCTTTAACCCTTAAACTGCCACATACTTGGGGGTTAATGCATCCCTGGACGCCAAATACTTTTTGCTGCACTAAGTAAACGTCACAATTCACAAAGAAAAAGGGAAACTAATGGAAAACATTTTTTTTTTCCATGCAAAGAGCATCACAATTACTGCAATACTGATCATTTTACATACTGCTAATTAACTGTAAAAATTATTTTAAAAACTACTAGAACAATATGTGCAAAATGCAACTGACGCCATGGATGAAACTCTATGGGTGAATCACTGAGCCAACTGCGCTTGAACTGGCTGCATGCAAGCACACAGAGGTAAGCGGTGTGAGGCTGCAGTACTGCAGGGTGTCACACTTGGATCACAGAATTGCACAGAAACACAGGAGATTGTAGAGACAGTAACTTTATTCAAACACTTCAAACAAACATGTCTCTTTCAGAAGTAAAAGGAGCTCAGTATGCCATTAGTTATCGATTAAAGAATAGACAAACGTCATAGGGGAACACATCCCCCCAATAGGAGCATATAATGTCTGGGGGAGGAGACAGAAACAAATCAATCAGACAAAAAGGACAGGTGCTGTTCAGGCTTTCAAGTAAACCTTGCGTCGCACAAGAAGTAAGCCCAGCAAGTAAGGGAGCAATATGAAGGTACTGTAATCTATCAGCATTTTTTAAAAGGGGATTTTTGAGGAGCGTCTCTGTCTTCTAGGGGTGCATTTAGCCCCCCTGCTCACAAGGGGCTGCCGCTAAGATTCACAACGTGGAGAAGACGGTGATTTATTTATTTTTATGGTGGAGATTCCAGGGACGCACTCAGCCTTGACACAACCCGCACACACTCAGAGACAAAAACAAAGCAGACTGGTAATCAAACAGCAAATAAAGAATGTAATGAAAACAAATGAAATAAGAAAACAACGATACCATCCCTGTTCCCCTTACCGCGATTACACATTAAATACAAAAAAGCACAAACAAAATACACACAGTAAATCATGAAAAAGTTCATGAAAAACAGCAACGGATGAAATGTAATGATGAAAATAGATAGTCCAGAGATCCGCACGTTGAATGGGAATGTACAGATAGTCCTACCCGTAGTTCCTGAAATGGTAAAGACGGGTTCAGGAGCACTCCTTTCTTTGCAGGATGGCCATGAATCCACTTACAGTCCTCATGTACACAGGCAGACGGCAGACAATCCAGACGCACAAAACGATCCAGGACAAAATGAATAAGTACAGGTAACCCAACAGAAGGCAGACAAACAGGAACTTGAAAACACAAAGTACAAAAACTTTTTTTTTTGCTTATGGTGACACCGGCCCCCTTTTTAAAAGCCACGCTAACATCCTTTGACCTAAACAGCTCCAGCAAACTCAGCAGAAAACCAATCACAGCCAGTGCAGGGACTGCTGGGAGTTGCAGTTTCAAATTCTATTGGCTACTTTCAATATCCCAAGCCACAGTTGCTTCCTGTTCTCTCTACAGTACAGTATTGCCATGAAAAAAAGCCATAAAAACTGCGGAGGATATTTGCGGTTTCCGCTAACAATTATTAGTTAGGTTCTAAGGAAAAATCTGCGAATGACTGAGGCCATGAACTCTGAACTGCAACTTCGTGGGGGTCTTCTGTATATACATATACACACACATACATACATACATATACTGTACACACACACATATATACATACACACATATACACATACATACACACACATATATATACATACATACATACATACATACATACATACATACATACATACGTATTTAAATTGTCAAGCATGTCTGCATTGGAGACATTTTAAGGGGTTAGATGATGGTAATTCTCCAGCAATATTATGGTGTTAGGCGCTGTGTGATAACATTCTCTCTTTCCCTCGCTCTTTAGACTGGAAGATTGACAGCTCTCCTCCACTAACATCAAATCCAGTGTCCATACACCTGCACCACAGTCAGAATAGGACTCCAGGCTGAGAAGGCTTGGTTTTGCTTTTTCACATGCTTTATTTTGATTTAAATCATTTTCATTTATACAGGGTTTGCCAACAGATGCCACAACACTCTGACTGTCTCTGTTTATCTTATGAGGGATAGTCAAGCTAGAGGATAACACAAAACCTTTTACTCTGTTGGAATTCAGGCACTTCCAAGCAGGTGGTGCAAGTGCATTGAGAAGGGTGGAGACTACATTGAGAAATGACATTATCAGTTTTGTTAAGGTTCGTTCCATTTTCTAACTATAACTTGACTCCCCCCCACCCCCCCCCCCCCATATTACAACACACACACAAACACACACATATACATGTACACTCATATTGTATATACTGTATACAATTGTATATATGTTATATCATGCTATATATCTCCATTTTGTGAGTTTTTTGTTGATATTTAATTGTCAGCTATTAGACAGGCAAGCAAGAGATTTGACTTTAACATTTTAGGATATCAACACATTTAATGTTCTGTTTCTTCATTGTATCAATTCACTGCCAGACAATAAGGCTTTGGAATTATAGAAAACAGAATTAAAAATACATAACTACATTTTAAAATAAAGGTTTAATTAAGATGATTTTGCCAATAATGATATAAATAAACTCACCTATATAAGTGTCCTCTTCCCTTGGCACATGGACAGACATACAGAAGTAGCTATCAGACTATAAGAAAGAAGGAAAAATAATACTGAATAAGGACAGTTAAATCATTCCTACAGTGTAATAACTAAGAAAAAAGAAATTAACAGTAAACTCAAGCTAAGAGAGAAAAAAGGCTAATCTGTATGTGGGTCCATTATTCTGACAACGCAATACAGTCTTCAACCTTTAGTGTAATATTTTTCTATATATAAACTTAGAGGAGAATTGTTCTAATTGGGTTGTTCTCATCTAATTGATCAGTTACCCTCTTGCATTATTTCTTTAAACCACAGGTGTCAAACTCCAGGCCTGGAGGGCCGCAGTGGGTGCAGGTTTTCTTTCTAACCCTTTTCCTAATCAGTGCCCAGTATTCACTGCTAATTAACTTCTTTTCCCTAAATTTTAATAGCCCTGTTTTTAAGGATTAAGTCTTCAGAATTGATTCTTTTCTTCATTAAATGACAGCCAAACAGAAATGAGACTTGAAACGAAATTGGGGCTTCATACTCCAACCAGTTCCTTAATGAGAAGCTGATTCTTGTTGTTAATTAAACCCATTATTCAATTCCATGGCTTGTTGCTACTCTCTTTTTGCCACAGCAGACATTTCTAAAACTGCTGATATTCTGTTTTTTTCTAAGAACTCCTAAAATGTTTTGGTAACCTGAGGGATCAACCTTACTGAGACCTTCATCTTTATTTTCAGATTTTGTTTGATGGGTACAGGTGAGCTGGTCATGTCCTGCTTGTTTTATGTCTCATTTCTGTCCGGCTGCTAATTAAAGAAAAACAACTTATGGGCCTGAGTCAAGCTAATTAAAGCTAAGGCTAAAGAAGTTAATTAGCATCAAAAACTGGTCACTAATTAGGAAGATGGTTAGAATGAAAACCTGCAGCCACTGCGGCCCTCCAGGACTGGAGTTTGATACAATTGCTTTAAATGATGATTCTCAATTTCTATAACCCTCATTCTGAATGAAATGCCTAGTTAGTGGAGGATGGGGAAAACAAAGGAAATCCATGAGTAAAATCAATAGTATATCATTTCCGCCACTCCTCCACATTAAAAACATGCAGCACTGTTCAACATTGTACTTTCAAAACAGAAAAATAAAAAACATTCAACATTAGCGTATTCCAAACCAGGTATCATGGTTCACTGGTAAAATGTTTTATCCAATCACTGTGGACATGCTGGGTGTAGCAGCCATAATAGGGCTCATATGCATTAGTAGTAGTATATTAGCACTGAACTGGTAATCAAGTTCAATGCATAATCTTTCAGCTTTGGGCTCATGCACAAACTAAACCTAAATGGGCCTCAGAGTTCAACACAATACACACTCACGAAAATACACTTACATACTTACCCACACTGGACAAATTTTAGACCTGTGAGGCAAAATGTCAACTACTGTGCAATTGTATACAGGGTAAACAGCAAATGCAAAGAGACTCACAAGTTAAACTAAAATAGGTATAAATGTGACCCCACATATTAGCTATAACTTTAAGTGATACAGTTCATTACACAGACAGTGAAATTAATTTGCATGCTATGACAATATACCAGATATATTTAAGTATCTTCTTGTACTAAATGTATTATCCTATGCAGAAACAGTTGTGATCACAATAAACTCAAAATTACAATTAAAATACAGCCTATTTAATTATGGAACTTTACATGCCAAAAAAATATCAAGTAAATAAAACCAACAACTTAAAGTCCCCAGAAACATCAATCCACCCCTCCATTCATTTTCTGAATTAAATTTTTTAAATAGCAATGTCACAGAATGCTAACTGCTAAGGCACTGTGGTCTGAAACCAACCATGGGTATAAACATTAGCTGTCATTGTGTATTTACTATAAATCTCTTATAGTTCTGTTGTCTAATCTGGTTTTGAAAACATAAGAACACAAGAATATATACAGTGTATATGCATGTGAACTGGCTGATATGCAGCAGTAATAATTACTAAATTGTGAGATGTTTTATTAGAATGAGATGAAGTAGAGGCACAAACAGAACACTATTCACATGAATAACACTATTTAAAGCAAGGTGAACATCTGAATTACAGTTTTAGAGATATGATTTTTCATGTGTAGGTCACTACAATAAAACAAACTGCAATAATTTCAAAGTTCTAATGTAACATGAATACATTTAATCTACTTGTTGCTATGTGAGTGCATAAATCGTGCGCACTGTGTAGGAGAACAAACTCACATTTTTTTGTCATTATGCCAATACATAAGTTACATATAGTGAATGAACAAGAGATTTAAATATAAAATATATTATCCTCTACCCAGAAATGTAGCTGAAAAAACAAATTCTCTGTCGTAGAATTATATGGACACTTCAATTTCAAAAAAACAAAAAAATTCAATTAACACGCTGTAATTTCTGCTAAATTGTTCAGCTAAAACTCTTCACAATGCAAATATTCCAGAGCTAAATAAAAAATAATTAAAAGAACTGAACTGGACACTATAAAACCAGTAGGCGTAAGCACCATTAATCATTGCTCCAGAAAAATTTTTCATGTTCTGTTAAACATGTGTCAGGAGAATATTCGTCCTGTACTCTGGTTGGCACTCACTTTAATTTGCCAAGTCACAGTTGAGTGCAAACATTTGCAGGGCAGCATGCACTACACTCATTTTCGTCTGTTCTAAGCAACAGACCATAGATGCATGCACTAAATATTTATCTGCTTCATTAAACTCTCTCTTGTGACGATAATTCATGAAAAGTATTCATACTATTTATTCAGTGTAAAACTGCATCACAGCCGGGGGAGTTTGGGCAGTATTTATTGTGGGATGTTACTGATTTACAAATTTACTATATTTGAATATTTAGTGATTGGATTGAATACTGACAAAACACAGCATCCTGAAAACATTTTAATCTTGTTCACTGTTGGGGAAAGGCAGAAGCCTATCCAAGTCGCAATGGGTGCCAGTTTATCACAGAGCCCATACACCAACACTTCAATGTAGAGTCACCAATTAAACTAACATGTAAACCTTTCACCTAAAGTATTAAATACAAGAATTTAAAATTTTAATACAATCACTGCTATGAAGTAAATGGATTGTGCAGTGGTGCTAGTACTGTTGCCTTAACATTCCATGAAACGGAGTTCAGATTCCAGCCTTGTCACTTACTGAATGGCATTTGGATGCTCTCCCTACATCTGCATGGATTTACCTCTGGGTTCTTTGGATTTTTCCTCACATCCAAAAACACATGTGGGCTAGATTAACTGGCAATTCTAAACCAGCCCAGGGTAGATAAACTTGGTTATGTGCATGAAATGTGTCTTGCGTTGAACTACAGTATGAACGCCCTGTTCAGGTTTGGGTCCTTGATTTGAGCTTGATAATACCAAGACAGACTCTGGATCCCTACAACAGTACAATAGGATTAAGAAGGTTTAATGAAAGGAAGTAAGAATTGATAGATTTTCACTGCATCTAAGCAAAAGGAATCCCATAATATGAATTAAAACCCATATAAACATTGCTGGATTTTAATACTTCTCTTTTTTATTATTTTACTCAGTGTTTATTGTTTCATTGTGCATACATAGTTTAATTTAGGTGCATGATGTTCTGAACTTATGGAGTCCTGCTTGGTCATGTTCTTGTTTTTTGTGTATGTTAGTGTGATAGCAGGCTTCTAATTAACACTAAACTGTACAATTTACTGAACTAGTTTTCTTCAAATTATTGTTAGATCTTTGCTTAGATTGTGTTTCTTAATGTAGTTATGAATTTTTATTCATTAACACTAGAATTACCAGAGCCTATGAGAAAACTCGTAAATCCGGCCCACCCTAAATCCGTTCGCACCTCTCTGTCAGCATCTTTTGTCCTGTAAATGTGCCGATTAAGACAAGCAGCAAGCAGCCGGCTATTCCATCCCCCGACCGTCGCAGAACGTTCACAAAGTTCTCCCAGCTCATGCCTTGTTTGATTATCTGGGAGTGAACTGCTGGAGTTAGAGTGGAAATAATAGATCGCTATTTGGAACACATGCATTTCACGTGTGTTCCATTTCTACAGTAATCTGTGTAAACACATTGTTAAAACAGAAACTTTTTCATATTTTAGTAATAAATGTAGGCATAAATTATAGAATGTGTGAAGCTTGAAGTCCAAAGATCAAATAAACACTTTCACAAAAGGTTCAAGGACGACACAACAGCTTCTGAGGCGTAGAGGTAAGATTTGCTGACTTATTATCAAGAGTCCCCTGTTCGATCCTGATTGTCTCCTGTATTTACTGTTTTCAGTAGTGAGCTGCTCTTATTGTTAATATTATACAGGACATATATACATTTGGTTTGCGTCTGTAACAGACCGTGCACATTTATAGTACTGTACTTGTAAAAGTTACCTTTTCTTTTTCACTTTTATTATCTCAGTCACAATCACCACACATACTACCGCCCTAGGGATCTGACGTTGTTAGATTTTATTTGAAACTGGGAATAACTGTAGATGCGAGTAGTGTTTTGAGGCTGTGGAACTGGACATTCTCTAATCTGGAGGGATAAAAGCTGACACAAATGCTGGTGAATCTGCCTTCTTCGTATCTCACCGTCACTTTATTTTTTTTTATTCAGTTTTATTGAGTGTTCCTACTGCACTGAATAAGCTCACGCCTTCTGGTGCATAATGTCGACACAGTATGGAGAAAAAAAAGAGACAAATATATGGGACAATGGGTATAAATTTATGGTACATGTAAAAGTTAGCTTTTTTCAGTTTTATTCTCTCAATCACGATCAAGCTCTAACGACCCGCCTCTCCTGATCTGGCTCTAAATAACAGTGCCAGCGTAAATTCACACCCGATCTGATGCTGTTCGTTTTCAAATAATATTGCATTAGTGTGATGATGTTTTCTGATTAATTTTATACCCAATGTGCCATATATTTGTCTCTTTCTTTTTTTTCTCCGTGCAGCATCCACATCGTGCACCAGAGGGTGTGAGCTTATTCAGTGCAGCAGGATTAGAGCACATGTACTGTGCAAGGCATGCACGGAGGCCACTGTGAAAAGAAGAGTGTTCATGGCTCATATTGCAGAGGAACTTCGTCGTGGCATCTTACTAGAAAAGGCGATGGAAAAAGAAAAGGAGGAGGCCAGATCGACATGCTTCTGTTCCAAGACAGCCGCTTCCTCAGGAAAGTAAACGGAGTCAGTGTCAAGTGCCCTTTCAATGTGATAGAAACCACAGCATAGAGAAAAGTGTGCGCATTGCAACAGGTACAGACGTCGAAAATATATTTGTCTCTTTTCTTTTTTTTCTCCGTGCTGCGTCGACATTGTGCACCAGAAGGCGTGAGCTTATTCAGTGCAGAAGGAACACTCAATAAAACTGGATAAAAAAAAAAAATAAAGTGACGGTGAGATACGAAGAAGGCAGCTTCACCAGCGTTTGTGTGTCACCTTTTATCCCTCCACATCAGAGATTGTCCAGTTCCATTGCCTCAAAACATTACTCACATCTAGTTATTACCAGTTTCAAATAAAAACTAACAGCGTCAGATCCCTAGGGTGGTAATATGTATGGTGATCGTGAATGAGAGAATAAAAGTGAAAAAAAGGTAACTTTTACAAGTACAGTACTATAAATGTACACGGTATGTTACAGACACAAAACAAATGTGTGTGTGTAATGTATAATATTAACAATAAGAGCAGCTCACTACTGAAAACAGTAAATACAGAAGACAGTCAGGATTGAACCGGGGACTCTTGATTATAAGTCGGCAAATCTTACCGCTACGCCACGGAAGCTGTTGTATCATCCTTGAACCTTTTGTTAAAGTGTTTATTTGATCTTTAGACTTCAGGCCTCATACATTCTATAGTTTATGCCTACATTTTGTAACATTTATTACTAAAATATGAAAAAGTTTCTGTTTTAACAATGTGTTTACACAGATTACTGTAGAAATGGAACACACATGAAATGCATGTGTTCCAAATAACGATCTATTATTTCCACTCTAAAACTCCAGCAGTTGACTCCCAAATAATCAAACAAGGCATGAGCTGGAAGAACTTTGTGAACTTTCTGCGACAGTGGGGGGATGGAATAGCCGGCTGCTTGCTGCTTGTCTTAATCGGCAGGACAAGAGACGCTGACGGAGAGGTGCGAACGGATTTAAGTGGGCCGGATTTACGATTATTCTCGTAGGCTCTGGTAATTCTAGTGTAAAGTTACCCTTCTTGAACTTTCACTGAAACAGAGAATTAAAGCTTAGCAAAAGCGTAGACCTTTGGTTACAGCTGCCAATGAATAATATATGCATCTACCATTTGCAAATCCATAAGATCATCTACTTCTTAGTAATCACAATCAATACTTTTTTGTATGTATTATCACAAAAATCCAAATGCAGATTGACACCTAAAGGCAGAAAACTTTCCATTTCTAAACAATTACATGTATCAAATCTAAACACAAACAAAAGGCACCTCAGATGTAGGTCTTGTTGCCAGTATAAAATTATGTAGAGTTATAAGTCTTCAATTTAAATTTACTTAGCACAAAAATTTTCAAATTATGTTGCTGTACCAACAAGAAAAAAAAACACAATTTTCTTCCATAACCCTGAAACAGTAAAATGAAAATAGTGGTATATCGATCAAGCAGTTACCCAGCCATCATTTATTGTAGGTAAACAACAACTGGCATTCATAAATATCAAAACAAAATGCAGGGCTTGAATTGTAATGTGCCACAGACAAGGGGATTCCTCCAATGTAATGGTAACAGTTAATTGGGGAATGTTATAATCTTGTGATGGCTGGGGTATTTCAACATAAGACATATATACAGAATGATATGACTACTTGATTTATCTTACCATGTGACCATCCTAGTTTTATTCTCTGACATTTTCTCCCATGTAACTGAAAAATACTGCTTAAAATCAATACAAGAAATAAAAATGTAAACATTATAATATCTGTACTGTTGAAATAGCAAATACAAAGATAATTCAAGATATTTTCATTTTAGACAAACTCTTAAGCTGTTTTTGTTAACAACATGATTTTAAAACCTGGTTTGTTAGTGGGTCTGTCTGTTATATTTCTAGCATTTGCTATTGTAAGCTTTATATTAGCATCATTAGCAGGTAAAAAACATAGTAAAGAGTAATATTTAATGGATAAGTCTAATTGATTCAAATGTCAAATGTCACAAACTCCTGGGACTTTAATTGTCTAAATCTTTTGACATTTGTCCGAACTTCAAGGACTCCTGTGTAAAACCAGATTTGTCAATTTTACATTAATCCATTATTCAATAACTCCTGTAAAAACAGACTTTGTTGTTCTGTATTCAGAATATCGTATAGGAGAAATCAGACTGTTATTTTCTAACAAGAGTACAAATCCATAATTAGAAAATTAATAGACTGATGTTACTTGTACTCAACTGATTGTAACTGAGAGACCACATTACAATTGTCAATGTACAACTCAAATATATGAGGTTATATGGTTATACTCATGAGCGTAAGTTTACCTTCAAAAATCTGACAGGAATTTAGCATTTGCAAATTCATATTCAGTATGATGTTTTCCCATATTGCGGTCTCTGCAACATGTTTCAGTTGACATGTTACATGTTGTATTACTAGACCGATGTGCTTCGAAGCATTGAAACACTAAATAAATTTTACTTTGGTATTAACAAATGAAGCACTTCATTTCATCGCCAGTGTACATAAGTCAAACAGCCACATTGTTTTAAACTTGTCTTGATACTGACTTGTTACAACTTTTGTTATCACTGCTACTGATTATGCAGTTTTTGCCCACATTTCACAGTCCTATATGCATGACTCTAGATGCTTGCAAAAGTTAGAAAATGAATGGATGCACGAACAGACATCTGTAGACTTCCAATCTGAGAAGGTATGCAAAACTTCCATACAATATTATAAAATGAATAACAATGTACACATATCAAACAAGAAAAGCATTCTTAAATATGCTAATGTGGCCAAACTCTGGTAAACAAAAATCAAAAACATATTTCATACTGTGCAGTAATGCAAGACCACACTTAGCGATAAAAGCCAAATATAAGTTTAAAAAGATTTAAAAGTTTAACAATATATTCATTTATGTATTATATGTTACTTTAAAATGTATTAACACAGACATATAAGGTAGCCAATTAATGGTAAATTTTGTACAAATATTAGAAAGCACTTCACGGAGAGTTCAACAGATACACAGAATTGTTTATTGTAATACATAATACTGCTTTGTGGATCTTTAAATCTTAACTTGAATTTCTAAAAAAGGCAGAGATGGAATAGTTATATAAAGTTAAATGACCTATTAATTTTATGTCCTTATATATACTTAAGGTAGCGGTAAAATAATTTTGTTTAATACATCTGAAAAACATTACTTGTAGCTCTGAAAAAATAAATCCTCAATGCCGTTTATCAGTAGACAATCTACCAAGAAAATAAGGTTTTCTTATGAAGAAATAAATACATACCTACCCTTTTTAGCAGGCTACTTCAAACCATACTTATAAATGAAGCAACATTTTTTTTTAGTTTTGGGATCAACTGCATCTCACAAATGATACACAAAGTTTAATCTATTTATGAATTGCATTCAGTCTTTCAAGACTGAAGCTTCCAGAAAAATATGACTATCATGAAGGACTGCAAATAGATTCCAGCATCCTGATTGTGCCAAGCTCAAACAAAGACATTATTTTGACAGCATGCCTCAGCTATTGATCTGACAGAATAAAGTCCAAAGATGTGCATTAGTGTGGCTGCCATATGTCATGTAAGCAAAAAACACTTCTGACCCTGCAATACAAATTTCAATGACAGATTAATTTAGATAGTCCCCACAGTGAAGATATATGAAGGCAATCTAATTTATGTTTCCATTGCCAAGATAATATATGACTAAGGAAAGGGCTTTAAATCAGTCCAAACAGTACAAAATCTCAAGTAATTTGTGCTAAATATAATAATAAAGTATTTACAATCTTTAGTAAGCCTATTCAGAGTTAAGAAAAGCTACAGTATTTTGCTTTCAATTATGAATTTACTTTTTGATTAAACATAATGACACATTCTACCAAAACTCTCCAAATGTGCATTACACCTACTTTTTACAATCAGAAAACCGAAGCAACAACAACAATTAATACTGATGGCAAAATGCACATATTTCATTATTAGCTTTTTGATGTCTTATTGCCGCCATTCTTCACAAAATTTAATTACTGTGTAATGGCACAATTTTCAACACAACAAATCATTGCTTGTTTGTCTTATTTAAACTATAGGCATAGTCATTAGTGCCATTGCTTTATGTATCTAAAGCCACCCAGTCACACTCTCTGTGTGGAGTTTGCAAGTTCTCCCAGTGTTTGATTGATACTTATTTGGGAATGTGCAAGAGAGTTATGTGTTAGGGTAACTTGAAATTTAAACTGGGAAAGGGAGTTCTGGTGTGGGTTTGTGCTTGACTGGGGCCAGTTAAGGACTGGTGCTCTATTCATAGTTGGTTCCTGCCTTGTGTCCTATAGGCTCTAATAAATCACAACCCAGAGTTAAGGCCATGTCATTTTACACAACTTTTCCAGCCATTTTTTAGACGTCATTTATATAATTTTAGCAAGTTGTAGGCAGTGCCAGCATGCTCCTGTGACCATCAGTCTTCTAGTGTGGCATATTCGGCATCTCAGCTCAACTAGTATGTGACTCACCCCAACAATCGTAGATAGAGACAGCTATATGTACATGATGGCTGACAACCAATATCTTATTATATCTTTATTTTGTTTGCAAAAACGTATCCAGACCAGACCAGAGCACAAAGAAATGTTTATTTTGTGCATCTTAGAAGCGCCTGCACTGGCTGCACTATGCACAGCACAATCTGTGTGCTGTTGCATACACCAGTGCATGCAGCGTTCCAGCACTGAGACATATGGCCTCCTTGCTGTGTGTCGTGTGAGTGACAGTGAGGCAGAGCTGCTTTAACTTCGGCAGTTAGCCACTGCCAGGACCAGGAGTCAGGCCTCAACCCCTAGTCTTCCCTTGAGATGATGTGCAGCCTTCCAGATGGACACACAGCTGGGTCCCAGTGCCCTCTTTCTCCTCTTCAAGCATGGTGCCACAGGGTAAGTGACGACAGACCCAGGTGCCGTCTAGACACCAGTGAATGACCAAGTCCAGGCAGCTTCCTCCTGTCATCATCACTGCTGCCCACTTAGCTTGTTCCTCGGGTTGGGAGGTACGAAGGTGACAGAGTGAGCCTGAGGAGAGGAGATCATGGAGGCAGGAGCACTGGCACTGCATCAGTGACACTGTGGCCACTAGACCACCACGGAATTATAAACAATACATAAACTCCATGGGGACATTATGCAGACATATTTAGCACTACACATGTACAGTGCCAGTTGCCCCCTCCCCCTCCCAAAAAAAGGCCCTGGTGGTGTATTGCTAAAATTTTGAGGGGGGGGTGAGGGTTGACAGGCACGGTGTCTTGTGTAGTGTTAAATGTGTCATTCCACCCAATCCCCTTCATAATGTCATTGTCCCAGGTGGTGTACTGGGTTAAAATCCCAGGTGGTGTAGAGGCCAGTGTCCCTGCTACAATTTTTAGTTTTGCTGTGCATCATGTTGACTATCATTTAGCATTATGTATGCGCTCTGCTATAGCACACTCCTCCCTTGTAGGCTGTACATCATCATGAAAGGATCAAAGCCAGTAGTGGATGAATTTAGGAAATGGAGGAGAGACGTGGCGGAAAGAGCAGTGAAATATATAGGTATTTTTTTTGTAAATATATATTTTATATAATTTTATTTTTTGTGCTGTCAAGCAAGGAAAACATATTTTTACGTGAACCTCAGCTTAAGTTTAGTAATTGCCCCTTAGGGCTCGTTTATACTTCACGCTCAGAACACGTACGCGTCCACATCATGGCTGCCACATGGTTCCAGCGTTCATCTGATGCGTCCTCTGAGCAGGTCCTCACAAATTAACGCAACACGTGCACGAGTTGCAGTACCAGCAAAAAGTTGGGGGTCGTAGTGTGCTAAAAGTTGGAATGTGATGTCAGAGTCTCTGGTTACTATCTACTTGTGACAGAAAGCCGCTTTGCGGATCCTACGAGATCGGTGTGCACGCTTCGATGTTTGATGAATGCTTCAAAGTGGTGAAGCAAAATGCTGACATACAGATGCATTCGTAGTGTTTTTATATTCAAGCATCGTATATTCCTGATTGTAATGACACAATACAATTTAAAAGTCTCTCATAGCGTCTTCTGTGCCATCTTTTTTTCTAGGGCTTCCTCTGGTACAGACAGCATTAATCATTAAACATCCTTTTCAGAGATAATGCGGTAAGATGTAATTGGAATTTAATGGGTGTTCCAGGCAATTCACAAAACAGCGAAGCCGAACCTGTTCTCACCGTCATAATATCTCACACTGCCACCCGGTGGATTCCTCCAGATTTACATAAGGTACACGCGCAAGTATAAACAGTACAACACTTGCATAGCAGGAGCGTCGGCTGCAGCATGTGTCACATGAAGTATAGCCCCGGCCTTACACCCTTTCCCCACCCCAGAGTCAGTTGGACTATTAGATACTAGCAGTACTAGATATTTGCCCTCCCGCTCTTTAAATCATGTTTCATAGACCGTCACATCTTCAATGCAAATATTAAAATCTAAGGATTTAGAGTAAGTACACAAAGAATTGTTTATTGTTTGTCACCTCTAATCCCACATAAAAAGTCTTGGGTCCAGTGATTGGTCTCTCAGGCAGTGCACGTTATACTGGCAACACAGAGATACAGTAAATGAACAATGTACAACACTAAGTAATTCGCTGCACTACAATGATCAGTCAGACCTTGATAGGAAAGCACTGGCACAAGTTTTCCTGGATTATCCTAAAGATGACATGACCATACTGGAACTGTCATCTTTCTTGAAAGAAACTAATTTAAATAAAAAACATCCAAAATATCCGGATAGCCCTCAGAATTGCAGCCACTACTCCTTAATAGTAGCTTCTGTAGAGAGAAGCTTCTCAAAACTGAAGCTCATAAAAAAAAAAACCTGAGGTCTATGATGTCACACGACGGTCTCAGTGGCCTTCCAATGATAAGCATCAACAGAGACATGTCTAGAATATATTATATGTTAATATCATAAATGATTTTGCTGGAAGAATGTCAATGCATCAAGTCTGATTTTAGAAAGACTTTCATTTGCAATGTTAAGTCCCTTATTTACCAGCGATGTGTTTCTAATATTAGGGGTTTTTTTTGGACCTCAAAAGCAAAAGAGAGGTTTGCATATCTAACATCACACATTTTAAGTACCATGACAGGAAGGAAAAAAAAGAGGGCAGAGATTACAGCTGAACTCATCGTATCAACTCTGTCTGGCAGCATGTTATTGGATGTCAGAGAAGAGGGTGAGTTTGTAATACTCTGCAAGTGTGACACTGAGCTGTAAAGCTGTCTCATATTTGAGTAATTTAACATACCTAGCAATTTCCAGGCATGTATTCAGACATGGTCTGTCAATGAGATCAGCAACTGTAGTCGTGAAGTCTGACATCATCAACAACTAGAAGTCCTAAAATGTGGTATTGGTTTTAGATCAAGTGGATTTGAGAATGGAACATTTGAAACATATCAGTTGACTGTGATTTGAAATATAGCAGCAAAATTGTGAAAGCCATAATAAAGCAACAGTTATCCTACAAAACAAATTAACAAAAAAAGAAAAACGACAAGATTAAACTTCCCGTTAACATAGTTATTATTTAGCCATAACAGCCAAGATCATCAGCAGTACGTTTTTATCATCGTAATAAATTTTACAAATGAGGTTAAATGATAGGAAATGTATATGCAATTCAATAAATCTACCACAAAAAGGTCTGCAACATTCAGTTGCAGGCCCATGATCTAATTTATGATTTAATCGCTTAATGTGGTCATCACAAGCAGAACTGCAACTTCCTTTGAAATATTCCTGCAATGCTATTTGCATAAACATTTACTTATTTCAGGGTAATGAGGATATCTAAAAGGACTACAGACTGAAGGGTGCAACTGCATATCTTACAGAAGATTTATGAGTTCTAAGGACTCATTGGTTTCCATTTGTCCCATGAGAGTGCTTACTTCCATAAATAAAAATGCAAAGATAAGCATGTAGACATGCCCTTATGAAGTCAGTCTTAATACCTGATTTACACATTAAGATAAGAGCTTGCTGTGTATGAGCCTGCATAGCTGCAGACTGGTCAGAGTACCCATGGTGACCCCTGTCAATCTTCAAAACTTCCCACAATGTGCACACTAGCTTCAAAACTTAACCATGGAGCAATGGAAGAAAGTAGCACGGTTTGATGAATCATGTTTACTTTAAGATCATGAGGACAGTCAGGTGTGTGTGCGTCATGTACCTGGGGACAGATGGCAGCAGTGTGCATTATAGGAAGAAGGCAAGGCAGTGGAGGCAGTGTGTTAATATGGGCAATTTCCTGCTGGGATATCTTGGATACTGACATTAATGTGGATGATACTTTGACAATTATTACTAACCTTTAGATTGTTGCAGACTGCGTACATCCCTTAATGGCAATCATATTCCCTGATGCCAGTGGCCTCTTTCAGTAGATAATAAGCCCTGCAACACTGTAAAAATTGTTCAGGAATGATTTGTGGAACATGACAAATAGTTCAAAGTGTTGACTCGGCCTCTAAATTCCCCAGATTTCAATCCAATTGAGCATCTGCGAGATGTGGTAGAAAAACAAGTCTGATCCATGAAGGCCCAACCTCATAACTTAAAGCACTTATTGGACCTGCTGCTAATGTCTTGGTGCCAGACACCACAGGACACCTTTAGAGGTGTTGTGGAGTTAATGCCTTGATAGGTTACAGCTGTTTTGGTGGCAAGAGGGGGACCTACACAATATTAAGAAGGTGATTTAATGTTGTGGCTGATAGGTATACAATATGTATCCTTTTCTAGAATACGATCCTTCTACTGAAAAAAATTCACAGCACTAGAAATTCATCTTTTAAAAAAAAAATCTATATGGGTAAGTAATGCAATATCCTCAAAAAATAATTTATTCTATATATTACTTTATCCATGTAGTTTGCAGTGATAGCCAAAAAAATTTTTAATCTCATTATTTTTTGGAAAAAGAATATAACAAAATACAACGACAACCCACTGTGGTGTGAACCAGTGTTGGACAACGGCAAACAATATCAAAACAAACACAAAAAAATCTTACTTTACTCATGCTGCATAATATTTCAAGTCACACAGTAATATGCTCATAACATGCAAAATACATGTATTTTTTGCTAAGATATTATTAAATACATAATTCTGGAAAATGAAAGAAATCTGTAAACAGCAAACCCCTTTACATGGGGACAAGCTTTTGAACTGAAAACAGGACACTTGACCAATGAATGAGGGGGAAGAGTCTCCAATTCACCAGTGCAATCCAATGGACGAAGTATGTTTATGGATTACTTTCACTTTCAGAGTTTTTTATAACATAGGTCCAAAAAATTACAAGCATTTTACAAGTTGTGAGCATATGACTTGATGTGTGGATTATGCAACACACAAAAAAATATTTTTTTTTCTATAGACATTCTTAACATTGCTTACTGTTGTCCAGCATTGTTCACTATTGGGTCCTGTTCCATCATAAACACTGTTATGCTCCTTCTCCACAAAAACATGAAATTAAAAATTTCTCTCATCAGCTACTCAAAACTACATGGGAAAAATATACTTTTTATTTAGAGTATCCTTTTAAAAAGAGATTACAGTGGCAATACAAAGTATGCACTAGGGCCCAAGAGTAAACCTAAAAGGACAGTGGCACAATTCAATTTCTTTAATGCAATCCCTATCACTGGCACATGTGTGCCTTCTCTCTGCGATGGACTGAAGCCTTGTTGGTGTGTTGTTGTTTCCGCCTTATGTATAGGCTCCAGCTACCCCAAAACCCTGCCCTGGATAAGTGGGTTATGTAAAAGGATGGAAAGCACATAGTTTTTTCACAAATACAGTACCGTAGATCCCGGAATACAAGCCGACCCGGTATATTAGCCGATCCCCTTCTCTACCGACTAAATTACATGTATTTGCCGATGACCGGTATTTAAGCCGACCCCCTTCTCCAAGCAAAATTTTCTAAATTTCCTTAAAAGTGTTTCTTCGGGTATATTTATAATGTTTATCGGCGAGAATTTGAGACTGCCGGCATTTTTGATGGAAACCAGGAAGTGATTGCGGAGAAGTTTGGTAAATTGGAACCTTTGTGTTGAAACTATATACGCAAATACGGTACATCGGCGGGTGGATTTCCGGAGACTTGTTATAAATTTGATTAACTTAAATACGCAATACAGTGGACCCTTGACTTACGAACTTAATTCGTTCGCAAAGGCTAACCCATAATGCGTTCCGAACCTCCCACTGCAACACTTCCTTAACCTTTTCATAATAAAAAACACCAATAATTTTTCTAATGTACTAACCAAAAAGTTATAAAAAGTGCCTAGCCTACTTCGATTAGGCTAGGAGCATGGCGGCGCGCAGCGGCTCAGGGCTCTCCTTTTCAGTGCACTTTTTTGTTGTTTTTGTACTTTTTTTTTGTCCTTGTTTGTGCACGATCGGTTCGGCGAACATCCGCTACACCATTCAGAACCTTATAGACATCGGTGTCCAGAGCCAGACATCTGTTTTGAGTGTTTTTCATCACACGCACAACATCCCAGACAACATAGCGAGACCAGCGGGCTCTCCGTGGTTTGTTGTCGGGTCTAAGAGACGACACAGACGGAGGAGGGAAAGAAAGCAGAAGCGGGGCCGCAGATACGGCGTTATGCTAAGGCTAAAAAACAACCATACAAGCCCTATACAGAACTTTTTTCTGCACTGAAGGAGCTGCTTTTAATCTCAATGTAGATGCGTATTGTGACATTAAAAGGCATTCTATTCTAGAAACAATTTCATACTGTACTCACCATTTAATTTGACATCTTTGGGCTGCAGGAAGGGAGGAGGAGGAGATATTTCCACACAATGTCCATCTTCGTTTCGAAATTACATCCACAAACACATGTATCTGGGCTCCGACTGACGCTACTAACGCTCTCGGTTGTTTGTTTACAATCGCGCAAGCGGATACACGTGACTGCATCCGTTTCGTAACGCAAGATGTGGATTGTAAATCAAAATAAAAAATTTTATTTTAAACTTCCCGATAATTTATTATAAATTTTATTAATAAAATCAACAACTAAAACACTTTTTTGAATAAATTCTTTATTTAATTTAAAGTACCGGCATGCAAAGTTACTTCTTCATCTGAAAGATGGCTCTGTGGTTTCGTCATTATTTACTTCCGTATTCATCGGCAAAACCGGCATTGCGCTGGAAATCTTGAATCTGAAATGATACTCGTTGTATAAACCGAACCCCAAACTCCAAGCCAAAAATCTAGGACGAAATTCTCGGCTTGTATTCCGGGATCTACGGTAACTGTAAGAATAAAAATATACCATTGCCCACACCCTTTTGCTGCAGTTATTGTAGCAACCTATGGTTACTGTTTGATGACATTTAGATTCCAATACTGTTTCAAACATGATAGAATGAATGCAGAAGAAATTCTTATCCTTGATTAATTCTGTGAATTTTGTCCCCTAAACTACAGCAAAGCTTTTAACTATGTGGATCATAATAAATTAAGGAGAACTCTAGCGTAAATGGGAATACCCAAACACATAACTCAGTTGACAAAGATCTCTATGAAAGTCAAGAAGCTGCAGTAAGAACTGAATATGGCAACAGTAATTGGCTTCCAATAAAACGTGGTGTCAGACAAAGATGTATCTTGTCACCTTACCTGTTCAACCTCTACAGCGAAGCCACCTTAAGAAAATCAAATTTGGAAGATCTTTCGTTTCAAAGCTGGAAGCTGAAATATAAACAACCTGCACTATGCAGATGACACAACGCTCATCACCAGCAGCGAAGAAGACATGCTGCATTTACTGAGAAAAATTCTAAGTCGAAAGTCATAACATGGGATTAGAATTGGACATAAAGTCGAAGATCATGAACACGGAAAATGATTACGTTTTTGAGCTTGAGAGTCATAGAATTGACATTGTAAAGAATTTCAGTCTCCTGGGCTCTTTCATAAACATGGTAGCAAATAGCATTGAAGAAATACTCCACAAAATAGCACGTGGTCACTGTACAATGAAGACTTATGACAAAATATTCAAAGGCAAGAAAATAACACTTAAAATGAAGTGCATCCTTGTCCACACACTTACTGTATGTTCTCAGTGGTCAATTACAGGTGCGAAAGCTGGATACTAAAGAAACAAGACAGAAAGAAGATTAATTCTTTTAAACTTTGCTGCTGGAGAAGGATTGTGTGTGTGTAATGGACCACCAGAAAAAGTAAAAAATCGATTATGGAAGAGATTAAACCAACTATATCACTTGAAGTCCAAATAATGAAATTATGACTGTCTTATCTTGCTCACATCGTTAGAAGAGAGAAATCACTAGAGAAAGAAACCATGTTTGGGTAGATAGAAGGAACCAGATGAAGAGGGAAATCTGTAACTAGAAAGCTGGACATGTTGATGACAACCATGGGGATAATGCTTGAGGGGTTTGCCAGACTAGCACAAAACCAACTTCTTTGTTGATTTTTAATTCATCAAGTCGCTAGGACTTGAACTCGAGTCAAGGGCACATAATAATAATACAATTTGTACTATGAATGTCAAATAGATCTGTAGAAAAAGAACATGCTGACTTTCGTCTTAACCATGACCTCTGGGATGAAAAGGCACACACTATTGTCTTCTTTCAGTGTGGAACACAAACCTTCATGTCTGCACTTACTTAGTGTCCATGCATAGATTTATGTATCACAATTTGTCTTTAGATATTTACAGAAAGGTGTCTAGCATGATTAGATTTGACATTACTGTTCATCTGGTGAAAATGACACAGGTTTAACACTAGCATCCCTGAAGCCTACGAAAAAACTCGAAATCCCAGCCCACCTTAAATCCCTCCGCTCCTTTCCATTCAGTGTCTTTTGTTTTGTAAATGTATTGATCAGCACAAGAAGCCTGCTATCCCATCCTCCACCACCACAGAAAGGGCAAAAAGCTCTCCCAGCTCAAGCCTTGTTATCTGGGAGTGATGCACCTGGAGCTATATAAGGTAAACTAGCAAAATACCCGCGCTTCGCAGCGGAGAAGTAGTGTGTTAAAGAAGCAATGAAAAAGAAAAGGAAACATTTTGAAAATAACGTAACATGATTGTCAATGTAATTGTTTTGTCACTGTTGTGAGTGATGAGTGTTGCTGTCATATATATATATATCGTATTTGTTCAAGTTCTATTTAAATTTTAAATAGAAGGAATTTTTATTTAG
>JANRMT010062835.1:78317349-78346827 GCA_026402145.1 Polypterus bichir lapradei
TGAAACAAACCATGAAACTCAAACCGATTATGACAGCAGCAATCCAAGCTGTGAGATTTGAAACAAGATTACTGTTCACATGGCCAACTGTACGTTGCATGCTCAAGAGTAAGCTCAGCGCACAGCTACAGCTTGGTCATATTGCAACTGGAGGGCCGAACTGACAACGTGGCATACAAAGAGATCTTTAACAAATAATTATTGGTATATTTTCCCTCAGTTTAAAAAGGTTTAATTTTCTTTTTAATAAAAATTTTAAGGCAGTACTTCACCGCTGCGAAGCGTGGGTATTTTGCTAGTTATACATAAAATGCAACATGTACTCTGATGTTATAAATGACTTAATCTATTAAAGTGGCTTGACCATTATGCGTTTAAACAAGGTCATGTAAGAATATATGTGCACTGTGAAGCCACACTTTCCCGGCTATGGAGATTGTTTGTTCTATTGTTAAATGTAAACTTTACTGTTAATGAGATTCCTGTTCTGCTAGCTGATTCACGTGCATCTGTCAAACCCTTCAAAACTGCTGTGTTTTTGAATTTGTTTGTCCAGGAATGTCTAGAATCTACTCATTTCTTTTTTTCTGAACATCTGATGACATTAATGAAATTCTTCACTGAAAAATTATCCCTGTTTTTGCTGTTACATAAACCCACTCTTGTTTGTAATCGAAAAAATAAATGTTACATTTTCATGGAGGGCATAAATAACCAAGCTAATGATAAAACAACAACTGTATGATTGACACAGCATTACATTGTGTAACATCATACCTAACCAAAGTTTTACATGAATACTTTCAGCAATTAAATGGGCTTTTCAGTGGCTGCTCCATTATAATGGAATGCACCCTACAGTATCACTTTCAAGTAGAACTGTAGTCTGTTCCTTTAATTATTTGCTTGCAAAAAAAAAAAAGTTTAAGTTAAAATTTATGAAAAATATGTATAATTACTGATATTTATACATCAGTTAATGACATCATTTTTGCCACTGGCTTAATAGAATTTATAGACACCCCTAAAAAGTGCTAAAATTAAAATAAAATAAATTCTAAATGTTTAATGTTTGCCTGTTGGATGCATCATTAAATTAAATCAGAAAATATTTTTATATTTTTGTTACTTTACTTAAGCTACTTGTACTACAAATTGTGGATAAAAGCTAATCCATCAATGCAAGAAAACCACAAAAGCGAGAAGCCCAAAAGATTTTTTCTAACAGACATTAGGCAAATTGGAGGTCAGTAAATCATTAAAATGTGCTCATTAAAAATTTAAACTGCCTGCAAAAAAGTGCTTTTATATAATGCAACTCTAAAGCACAGAAACGTAAATACCTCCTAAAGCAGAAACCAGTAAAAGAAACAAATATATTTCATTTGTGATTGATTCAAGAGAGAATAGCTACAATGCACACTATTAGATACTATTTATATGTTTATATGTACAATAAATACTTATTAATCAAAAACATCTACTGCCTAAGCTGTGAGGCCCTTGACCTTATAATTTGGATGACACAAAAAAATACTGTATATACAGGTGGAATTCCATTATAACAAAACTCACAGGACTACAAAAATAACTTGTTATAACAGAAATTTCAATATAATAAATATGGGGAAAATACATATACTGTAGTATTGTGACTGGGGTCCCCGGCAATTCACCATATCTAATGGCAGCGGCACAAGGACAGCTTCCTAGCTGCTCTGTTCTGTCTGGTAAACAGTAGACCAAGGGCAAAGCAACTGGTTATCCTCTGCAGGATCAGGGTTACCACATACCATGCTTGTCTCATAAATGTTTAACATTTAACACCAGACTTTGATCTCCTCTTCCTCACATTTGCCACAGCAATGAGTCTGCTATGCTGAATGAAGTCTTGAGGCTATACCTGCCTTCTCTACACAGTAATAAAATATCTGTATTTTCCTTGAATACCTTAATTCATCTTCCTGTCTCTTGTGCAACTCTGTGACCCATGCTTGACAATACCTGTATAAAAAAACAGTGCTTCTTAAACTGCAAAAAATATTTTATTTGAAAGTGAGACGTTAGATGTAACTTTTTTTAACAGAAATATAGGTCTGAAAATACATATTGAAAGCAAGATGTTAGATGTAACTTTTTTAAACAGAAATACAGGTACAAACACAGAATGAAAACAAAACTTGAGATATAATTTTTTAAATGGAAATACAAGTATGAATACACAATGAAAATGAGACGTTAGATTTTTATTTTTTTTAATAGAAATACAGGTATGAACACCTAATGAAAATGAGACATTTGATGTATTTTTGTAATAGAAATACAGGTATAAAAATAAAGAATGAAAACGAGTCCTTAGATGAAGATGAACACTCAATTCCAAAATGCTTTCACCACATCATTTTTCTTAATTCCAGAATCAACTTTTTCCAGGATTGTTGATTTTTCTTTCAACGTAAACTGATGCCGTTTAGTATAAAATAAACAAATAAACAGTAAATAAATAAACAAACACTTCATATAAAATAACCCGTTGTTTTCCTTGCTTGCATTTTATAATTTTACTGTAAGATAATTTAACTCACCTATTACTAATTAAAGCATTAGGAGGAGGAGGATGCATGAAGTGGTTTCTGCACATGCCAAGCTGTACTTGCTGATAACAGGAATGCAGTCCTGCACATGTGCAAGCAGCAAGTGAAAACAACTACCTACCCCACCCACACAATCTGTTTGCAGTCAGTTGTGTCTATCGGAGGTGACAAAAAGGAAAATATACAAAATAATCTAGTTGGTATAATCATTCACTGAAACAGTGAACTAATTCGC
Source organism: Polypterus bichir lapradei (assembly GCA_026402145.1). Taxonomy (NCBI): domain Eukaryota; kingdom Metazoa; phylum Chordata; class Cladistia; order Polypteriformes; family Polypteridae; genus Polypterus; species Polypterus bichir. Next base: position 78,320,179 of record JANRMT010062835.1, read on the forward strand.
AATTGAAGTCTCCCAGAACATTTCTCCATTTCAAGTTGCTAATGTTTTTCAAAGGGAGACTTCAAAATTTTATAACTCTGTACGGCACAATGTGTTCAAGATATTGTAACAAAAACTGAACTGTCTCGACAAATATGTGTGCTACATTTCAACAAAATTGGTCCAAAGGGGGGGCAAAGTTATTTTCATGGAGACAGACAGACAAGGCTATCACAGTAGGTACTTTGCACATTATATGTGAATGCACACAAAAACAATGTATGATATGAAGAAAAGTCTAACACCCTAACCTACGAGTAATTTTATTTACTTTAATGTGATTGCTCTTAGATAAAATATGAAGAAGAATAAAAAAAATAATGGCAGGCTGAACATTAAAAAAGCAATAGGAGCCAGAGCAGACCCTAATAACAGGTATGCTTGTAAGACTTGATCATCTGAGATCATACTCAACACCTACACTTTTTGGGTTTAAAACCTAAACATTAGCATAACTTAGGTATATACTGTACATACACAGCAAACAAGCACTCTCAAATTTGTTTATATAGCCGGACATTAATACATTTTAACCTTGGCCAAAGAAAAAGTGTTTTATAAATGTAACAGAATTTCTTAAAATAAAAATATAAAATTAACCTAAATTAGTATTGGAAGCTTGCTTAAAGACTGGGGATTTCTTCAAAACATGATAAAGATAGACTATTCCCTATGACTGACAGTAATATTAACTGTTGCTGTAAGTTAAGGGTAAATACTTTGTGTGGGAGGCTTTTATCATTAAATAAATGTAGACCAAACACTAACTTAACAAAAACTACACTCAGAAGCAGTGTCAATAATCTTCTCAGCAGTACATGTTAATGCACTTCCAGAATATCAGAATTAATCACTGGTAGAACCAGACTAAGTGGAAAAAACTATTTTCAATATGAGTTACACAATTAACTGAAAATAATCTTGGAAATAAAATGTACCTATTTAGATGCATATAGAAGATACCTACAAAATGGGAGTTTCAGACTGGTTTCCATGTTTTTTTTTTCTTGCAAAAAAATCTTTTAAAAATTAATCTTGGGTAGATACTATGGGGAGCTTGATATCTTCAGTAAAAAGGGAAACCAAACAGTGTAAACTTATTATGTGCATTCAGTAAAAATGAGTTGACTTACTGTGTGTTCATGCACAAATATTTTATATTAGTTTTGAAGAAGATATTGGAAATAAGAAAAAATAACTGAGTTTGAGATAGTAATTAATTAATAATCAATCAATCAATCAATGATGTCCAGCTTGAATTGTAAATATAAATTTAAAAATCACTTACATGTTTGTACTCCAACAAACCAATATTTCTTAAACAATGGTTCACCAATATACACTCACCTAAAGGATTATTAGGAACACTGGTTCAATTTCTCATTAATGCAATTATCTAATCAACCAATCACATGGCAGTTGCTTCAATGCATTTAGGGGTGTGATCCTGGTCAAGACAATCTCCTGAACTCCAAACTGAATGTCAGAATGGGAAAGAAAGGTGATTTAAGCAATTTTGAGCGTGGCATGGTTGTTGGTGCCAGACGGGCCGGACTGAGTATTTCACAATCTGCTCAGTTACTGGGATTTTCACACACAACCATTTCTTGGGTTTACAAAGAATGGTGTGAAAAGGGAAAAACATCCAGTATGCGGCAGTCCTGTGGGCAAAAATGCCTTGTTGATGCTAGAGGTCAGAGGAGAATGGGCCGACTGATTCAAGCTGATAGAAGAGCAACTTTGACTGAAATAACCACTCGTTACAACCGAGGTATGCAGCAAAGCATTTGTGAAGCCACAACACGCACAACCTTGAGGCAGATGGGCTACAACAGCAGAAGACCCCACCGGGTACCACTCCTCTCCACTACAAATAGGAAAAAGAGGCTACAATTTGCACGAGCTCACCAAAATTGGACAGTTGAAGACTGGAAAAATGTTGCCTGGTCTGATGAGTCTCGATTTCTGTTGAGACATTCAAATGGTAGAGCCAGAATTTGGCGTAAACAGAATGAGAACATGGATCCATCATGCCTTGTTAGCACTGTGCAGGCTGGTGGTGGTGGTGTAATGGTGTGGGAGATGTTTTCTTGGCACACCTTAGGCCCCTTAGTGTCAATTGGGCATTGTTTAAATGCCACAGGCTACCTGAGCATTGTTTCTGACCATGTCCATCCCTTCATGACCACCATGTACCCATCCTCTGATGGCTACTTCCAGCAGGATAATGCACCATGTCACAAAGCTCGAATCATTTCAAATTGGTTTCTTGGACATGACAATGAGTTCACTGTACTAAAATGGCCCCCACAGACACCAGATCTCAACCCAATAGAGCATCTTTGGGATGTGGTGTAACGGGAGCTTCGTGCCCTGGATGTGCATCCCAAAAATCTCCATCAACTACAAGATGCTATTCTATCAATATGGGCCAACATTTCTAAAGAATGCTTTCAGCACCTTATTGAATCAATGCCACATGGAATTAAGGCAGTTCTGAAGGCGAAAGGGGGTCAAACACCATATTAGTATGGTGTTCCTAATAATCCTTTAGGTGAGTGTATTTGGGAGGGGCTACCAAATAATTGTGTAGTAAAATTAGCTGACTCTGTCAGAGTACTAATTTAGTTGCCAGTGATAAACCATCCTTGGTTTAGTGCACTTTTTATTGTAGTATCTAATCTTAGTAAACCATGTTTTTATTGCTATGACACAACAATATAATTAATATTCTCCAAGACACCTACCTGTGATACTGAGATGACTGAGAAGCAAGGACACATATAAGAAAGAGGCTGAGAGGAGGGAAAGACAAACAAGCTTGTGAGGTAAAGTTACTTGTGCTAGTTTGAACTGTTGAAAATGGAGAAAAAAACTGGTGAAGCACAAAAATGTGACAATTTTCAGGGTGTTGTAGGGTAAGTGATTATGGTGGGCGAACATACAGTGTCGGGGTTAAAATCAGTTTCAGTGGTCATGTAAACTGGTTGGTGCCTTCATCGTGTTTGCCAGTATGGTTAACATTGAATTAAAATCTGGAACAGCTTTGCAATGACTTTGTATTAAGCTTAACATGCTTCAAAAAGAATGAATTCTTTCTTTTAACACTATCAAAAAGAGGTTAGGGAAATCTCAGTTTACTGAAGTGTTTGTTGAACCACTTACATCTATAAAACATCCGAAAATATCAAAAGGATTAGACAGATGTAAAGTAGACTTAAAGAAGAGTAGAAGCTTGGTAGTACAACAACCTGTAGCACTATACACTTCAGACTTAACTATTTGCTGAATTCTTCAACAAAAGTGAGCCTATCATGCACATAATATGTAAAGAGAGCAAAACTTTTATGAGTAATTTAGCTAAGCGACTCAAATTTTTGTACTCAGTTTATTGACTGAACAATTTGTGAACTCATTCAGAAGAATATATTGTTAATGATGACACTCATTTAAAAACATCATTTCAAATACATATACTGTATGTTATTTAAGAAGGAGGATTTGGTCTCGTCCGATGCGAGAGATGGACGTCTGAAGTGGAGCTCCGCTAGCAGCGGTGTTATTTTTCATATTATTTGCTTATTATCCTGAGATATCCTGTATCTATTCAACCCAAGGAGACTGCTACAGTATATATGTAAGCATATATAAACATGGCCAGCAAGAAAGGGGGTCCGAAAGAATCGAAAACTAAAGCTGCACCCAAGCTAAGATCAGCAAGCCCTAGCTCAAGATACGGCCTTTCAGAGAGAGACCTGGTTCAGCTGGGCGAAAGTATAGACTCTTAGGGACCAAGGGCTACATTGTCGCCAGCTGTGAGTGAAAAGGGGAGCGAATATATGATCGTGAGTGCAGATCTCGATAGCTCGCCGATCGGAGAAGAACACCTGAAACTGGAAAAGGTCTTACAGTCCGCGATCTCAATTACTCCACGCGAGCCGGGAATAGCGGGGGCACCGGCTACAGTAGAGCCTGACGCTACACCTACGGTACAAGAAAGCACAATTGAAATGTCTAAACTGCAGGTGATGTTCGCTGAGCTCATACAAGATATAAAGAAAACCGAGAAAGCAAGGGAAAAGGCACATGAGAGGCTGAAACAAGAGTTGCTGGAATTGAAACAGGAATGGCAGCAAGCAAACGAAACGCAGCGGCAAGAGTTGCAACAAGCAAACGAAACGCAACGGCTGATGCTGCAACAGACAAATGAAAGGCTGTGACAAGAAATCCAAGTGGAGATGCAACAGGTGTTGGGTAAAATTGAAACGCTTACTGATCAGTTGGAGGATCTAAAGGAGACATTTACGACTAGGATTGAATTAGCCGAAAATTTAGCTACCAGTGCTGAAGAAAAAGCAGAAAATATCAGCTCCGAATGCAAAAAACTCGGAGACAGACTGGCTGCTTTGGAAGATGGTAGTAGAAGGTATAATGTCAGAATTGAAGGTCTGCCTGAGAATCGAGAAAGTTCAAACCTGGTGAAATTCGCAGCTGAACTTTTTTCTAAAATAATCGGGGACGACTTTAAATCAGAATCTGAGATAGCAGCGGTTTACCGCGTACGCGGATCAAACACCTTTAGACCCAGACCAAGGTCTTTTATAGTCCGCTTTGAATGATTATCATTTAAGCTAGAGGATATGGCACTCCTCAGAAACAAGGAAGATATAACATTTGAAAATAACCACATTCGTATCTTCCCTGACTTCTCTCCAGCAACAGCTACTAAACGCGCAGCCTTCTACAATATCAAACAGCGGTTACGGCAAGCCAGCGTCAAATACAGCCTCTTGTATCCGGCAAAACTTAAAGTGGAATGGCAGGGTCAATTCTATGTCTTCGCTAGCAAGGAAGAAGCAGAAAAGGAATTAAGCAAGCTGATCCCGGGACTATTCTGATACATAATAGTGAGTCATGGCGGTTAATGATAAAGCAAGGATTAATAATCTTCTGTCTGATCTATTCGTTTTAAAATACAGGTTTTTATCAGCATATATTCTCATATATTCTCATTATCACTTAGTATTACTAGGGTGCTATCTGTTTATGTTTTATTGTGCTTAATTATTTTTCTTTCTTTTTTTTTCCTAATTATTTCATCTCTACCCTAAACGAGACTGTTCAATATCATACCCTTGGTTTATTGTTATTGCTATTACTGCATTAAGACTTGTTATGCTTATTCTGGACACATCTTTAACACCATCACCCGGGTTTATTATCTGGGTGTATCATCTTAATGCACTAAAATGGCTGAAGACTATATATATATTTTAAGTGCAAAATTCTTTTTTTCTTTTTTAAAGACTATATTGGTAATAGATATCTCCATCTTTTAACCCTAAAACGCCGCTGCACTGGGGCTTGTTTTGCTTTGGACGTGCTCTGTCTCTGGGTATGTCAGAGGACTGGGACTGTGTGAAGTGGGTTTTAGCCTCACTTGGGGAGGCAAAAAGGGAGGGTGGGGGGTTAAGGGGGGGAGAGAAAGAGAGCAGGCTTGATCTATACCTAATCTATCCTATTAATCTTTATAATTATAACTACCAATGTAATAATAAGCTGCATGGCAACAACTCTAGGGGAAATAGGAAATTAAGGCCGAAGCTGTCTCACTTCCAGTTAAGACTATAAAATAACATCAAAAACTCAGAATCAGTTTCTCCATGATGGGACAGTTAACTTCGTAAGCTGGAATGTTAAAGGCCTGAATCACGAATTAAAGAGAAAGAAAGTACTCTCTCACCTAACAGGTCTAAATGCTAAAATAGTATTTTTACAGGAGACCCACTTACTAAGCAAGGATCAGTTCCGGCTGCAAAAAGACTGGACTGGCCAAATGTTCCATTCTAGTTTTACTAAGAAAACTAGAGGTGTGGGAATTCTCATAAATAGAACAGTACCATTTGTAGCATCAGATGTAGTATTGGATCCTGAAGGGAAATATGTAATGGTCATGGGAGACTTAACTAACTGTAAAATGATTTTGATAAATGTTTATGAACCTAATGTTGATGATACGTTATTTATACAAAATTTATTTGCATCCATTCCCAATCTGAACACTCATAAAGTTATAATGGCTGGGGACTTTAATTGTGTTCTAAATCCACTTTTAGATAGGACTTCCTCCACAGGGGGAACGGCATCTAACACCGCAAAGATAATTACAAAGTTTATAACTGATCACAACTTATCAGACCCCTGGAGGTTTTTAAACCCAAATTCAAGAACATATTCTTTCTACTCACCAGTACATCATTGCTACTCAAGGATTGATTACTTCTTTATAGACAATAACTTCTTGCCTATGATTAAATCTTGCAAATACGATGCTATTGCTATTTCTGACCATGCACCTATGATCTTGGAGCTAAAATTACTAAGCCCCATACACTCACCCCACAGATGGCGCCTCAACCCGCTTCTATTAGCTGACGAGAATTGTACGGAATTTATATCCAAACAAATCAAATTCTTTCTAGAGACAAATACATCACCCGAGATCTCTGCAGGAATACTCTGGGAAACTCTTAAGGCCTTCTTAAGCGGACAGGACAGATTATCTCATATCTTTCCCACAGAAATAAATCCGAAGCCAAGAAAGTAGCAGAGATAAAAAGCGAAATTACTAAAATACTGTAGATGAAGAACACGCCAGACTACCAAGCGAGACTCTACATAGGAGGAGGCAGGCTCTACATTCGGAATTAAACCTCTTGACAACTAAAGAAACTGAACAACTAATCTACAAATCCAGACATCATTATTATGAACATGGAGAGAAAGCTAATAAGCTTTTAGTTCAACAAATTCACAAGCAAGAAGTGCGCAACGCAATCTCGGTAATCACCAACACAAACGGAGATAAAATCGTTGAACACAAAAATATAATGCACACTTTCAGAGACTACTATAAATCCCTATATACTACTGAGTTTAAAGAAGCCAATACACAATCTAATACATTTCTGGATACATTACAGATACCACAAATAGACGCTTTTAGTGCGGAGGAACTTGATAAACCTCTGGCGTTATCAGAATTAGTAGATGCTATAAAGTCACTCCAAGGCGGGAAAGCAGCAGGCCCTGATGGCTACCCTGCAGAATTTTACAAGAAATTCTCCGCTCAGCTAGCTCCCCTCCTATTAGCAACATTTACAGAAGCCAGAGATAACCAATCTCTTCCTCAAACATTTCGCCAAGTACTAATCACTGTTTTTCCAAAACAAAATAAGGACTTATCACAATGTGCATTTTACAGATCAATTTCACTTCTGAATAACGACGTTAAAATACTCTCTAAAATCATAGCTAGAAGGATGGAGAAAGTGCTCCCCTCGGTAATATCACAAGACCAAACTGGATTTATTAGGGGCCGACACTTATCTTCAAATCTTCGATGCCTGTTTAATGTAATATACTCACCAACTAAATCAAACACCCCAGAAATAATATTATCATTGGATGCAGAAAAAGCATTCGACAAGATTGAATGGAAATACCTTTTTACTACATTGAAGAAGTTTGGGTTTGGCCCCGACATTTGTGCATGGATTAAATTACTGTATACTAACCCAGAAGCTTCAGTTTGCATCAACAACATTTGCTCAGACTACTTTAAACTAGAACGTGGCACTAGACAAGGATGCCCCTTGTCACCGCTGCTGTTTGCGATTGCCATTGAACCACTGGCAATACATTGTTGAAATACTGATCAGATAAAGGGGATTAGCAGAGAAGGACTGGAACAGTAAATCTCATTATATGCAGATGATATGGTATTGTATATATCGGACCCACAAAATTCTGTGCCTGCAGTCTTAACTACACTCACAGAATTTCAAAATATATCTGGTCTCAGAATTAATCTGAATAAAAGTGCACTCTTTCCAGTGAATTCTCAAGCATATAATATTAGATTAGATACCCTACCTTTTATCATTGCAGAACAGTTTAAATACCTAGGGGTAAACATCACAAGTAAACATAAAGCTCTATATCAACAAAACTTTGCTGTCTGCATGGAAAAAATTAAACAAGACTTGCATAGATGGTCAACCCTTCATCTCACTCTAGATGGAAGAATTAACACTGTTAAGATGAATATTCTTCCTAAGCTCCTTTTTTTATTTCAAAACATTCCAATATAGATTAATAAATAATTTTTTAGGCAATTAGATTCAACAATAACCTAATTTATTTGGAATTCAAAACATCCACACATCAAAAGAGCGACCCTACAAAGACAAAAGGCAGAAGGCGGCATGGCTCTACCTAACTTGCAGTTTTATTACTGGGCAGCAAATATACAGGCGATAAGAACCTGGATACAAATAGAAGAACATGCACAGGCATGGACCACAATAGAAGTAAAATCCTGCAGTACTTCTTTGTATTCCTTGCTCTGTGCTCCAATAAATACACGTTATCGGCAATATACAAATAACCCAATTGTGCTCCACTCACTTAGAATCTGGAACCAATGTAGAAAGCATTTTAAGACGGAGAAGCTTCTATCTGTGGCACCTCTGCAAGAGAACCACCTCTTTCAACCTTCAAAAACATATGCAGTTTTTAATATCTGGAAAAAATTTGGAATTAACTTGCTTAGAGATCTTTATATAGACAACGTCTTTGCATCCTATGAACAATTACATTCCAAATTTAACATTCCAGCTACACATTTCTTTCACTATATTCAAATCAGGAACTTTGTTAAACAGAACCTTCCAGATTTTCCTCATCTTGCACCCTCATCCATGCTGCATAATTTCTGCCTTCCAAAAACCAAGGACGTTTATGGGACGAACAGAGATGTGGTCTTCTAAAAGACAGAGCTATGTGCTACTGAGCAGGCCAGGACCAGATAAGAGCAACTCATCTTTGATTCACACAGGGTGGGACCAGCCTGATGATAAAGGTGAAGCTTCCCGGCTTTGGGTAAAGGATGTGGCATTACCACACAGTTCACTGATTCACTCAGCCATCAGCTTATCTATCGGTTAACATTTGCATTGTACTAAGTGTCTTTCTGAAAGTTTGATTACACAATTAAGTGCAAGTTCTACACAGACTGCGCCCTGGCAGAGTTACTGAATCATCTAAAGTCATGAAGCGGTACTGATAACTACTGCATCACTATGCCACTCCTTTAAAGATTTTAACTTCTGGAGTTTTTTTGGTTTTCATTTGTTTTTCAGAAGATTGTGAACTGGTGATCTTTTCAGCATATGAAGCATTTTCATATTTTTTAACCATTTATGAACTATTTTGAAGAAAAAATTTTAATATCCAAATGAAATGTACTCGAGTTAAATAAAGCACCCCTTTTTAAGAAAGCAACGGTGAGATCTGAAACTATAAGAGACCTGGTGTTGTTACCATTGAGTGTACAAAGCTTAAAACCTTCTTCTTCTTCTGGCTGCTCCCGTTACGGGTTGCCACAGCGGATCATCTTTTTCCATATCTTTCTATCCTCTGCATCTTGTTCTGTTACACCCATCATCTGCATGTCCTCTCTCACCACATCTACAAATCTCCTCTTAGGCCTTCTTATTTTCCAGTTACCTGGCAGCTCTATCCTTAACATCCTTCTCCCAATATACTTAGCATCTTTCCTCAGTACAAGTCCAAACCAAAGCAATCTCACCTCTCTGACTTTGTCTCCCAACCGTCCGACTTGAGCTGTCCCTCTAATGTACTCATTTCTAACCCTATCCACCCTTGTCACACCCAGTGCAAATCTTAACATGTTTAACTCTGCTACCACTAGCTCTTTCTCCTGTTTTCTGGTCAGTGCTACCGTCTCCAACTCATATAACATAGCTGGTCTCACTACCGTCCTGTAGACCTTCTCTTTTACTCTTGCTGATACAGATCTGTCACAAATTACTCCTGACACTCTTCTCCAACCATTCCACCCTGCCTGCACTCTCTTTTTCACCTCTCTTCCACAATCCCCATTACTCTGTACTGTTGATCCCAAGTATTTAAACTTCGCCAACTCTACTCCTTGCTTCCTCACCATTCCAATGACCTCTCTCTCATTTACACGCATGTATTCTGTCTTGTTCCTACTGACCTTCATTCCTCTCCTCTCCAGAGCATATCTCCAAATCTCCAGGGTCTCCTCAACCTGCTCGCTACTACCGCTACAGATCACAATGTCATCAGCAAACATCATGGTCCATGGGGACTCCTGTCTAATTCTCATCTGTCAAACTGCTCATCGCCATTGCAAGAAAGGGTTCAGAGACCATCCCTGATGTAATCCCACCTCCACCTTGAATGCAACCGTCACTCCTACTGCAGAACTCACCACTGACACACTTTCCTTGTACATATCCTGTACACCTTTTACATACTTCTCTGCCACTCGCGACTTCTTCATACAATACCACAGCTCCTCTCAATGCACCCTGTCATATGCTTTCTCCAGGTCCACAAAGATGCAATGCAACATTGTGTACAAAACTTAAAACCAATGGGTGAATATTTATTACAATCATATAGATGCATTCAAGCAGCTTTTTTTTTTTTTTTTTTTAATGTGGCTAATCCCCTAATAAGTTAGGGTAAATTAGAATATATCCCAACAGTACTTGGGATCAACACAAATACTAGCACAGGACAGAAGAAACTAGTATACTCAGAGAAAATGCACTAAGACACAGGGAGAACTGCACAGGCCAGGACTGCTTTGCAGGTCCATAAAATTATAACATTAGTGTTAATTTTTACAACACAACACTATCCATGAAGACATTAACAAAATTACTAATTTTCCTTCTACAATCATTTCGTGTTTTTGAGCAGAAAAGTAACAATAGCATTATTAACTTGATTATAAATGTATGCTAATTTGATAAAATATGAACAACAACAAGGGGTGAATACTGTCAGAAGAAACTACACATAAAACTACTCTTAAAGATACTAACATTTACAATAGTGCTGAACATGTTTTGTTCCACTGAATGTAATATTGACAATTCATGGCAACGACACTCAGTTTTTTAGTAACCATATTATAAATATCACTTTTGTCAAGGCCCAGGAAAAAGCAGCTAGCTCTAGGACTATACAAAAATTAAAAACCATAAGGTCTGTTCTTATTGTTCAACTACAGATATCAAAATGTTGCTGAAATAGTAAGCCTTTTGGATATTTCAATTGAAACATGGAAATGTTGTCAATTTGTGAATGGTGGGGTGGAAAATTTAGAATTTGCCTTGAAAATGATCTATATATTTTTCTGTCTTAATAGAATACAAATGTTTGTATTTATGTCTGACTATTAAATAACGAGACTGTGTTTCTATCTCTTAAAGTACTGAGAACTAATTATGAGCACTTGCCATGCAGGTTTAAACCTGTCCAAACCTGCACAACTAACGACAACACTCTCTGCCATTTGGTTGATTGTTAGTCACTGTTTAATGCAGTTGTGTTTCCCCTTGTGTGCCGGAATCATGCTAAGTTTAAAAGTTGACCGTCTTTCAATGTGTGAATTTAGGCAGAGTGGGTGCTCTGAGGCTAGGGATCTGCACTGGCAATAGGAAGGTTGCCGGTTCGAATCCCGTAAATGCCAAATGGGACTCTGCTCTGTTGGGCCCTTGAGCAAGACCCTTAACTTGCAATTGCTGAGTGCTTTGAGTAGCGAGAAAAGCGCTATATAAATGCAAAGAATTATTATTAATTTTAAATTTTTAGCAAAACTGAACAAAATACCAATGGAATCTTTTCAAATGCTTACTGAGGCTTACTGGGAAGACTGCATGTCTCGTACACGTGTTTTTCCTAAAATAAAATCGATGCTTAAAGGAACACGTTTTGAGTGAAAGGATGCAGTAAAGAAGAAAACGTCTGATGTCTTGGAACAGCTAACTGAAACTAATCTGCTCCATGCTTTCGACCAGTGGGAACCAAAACTGCATTGAAGCATAATTGCGAATGGGGAGTATATTTAAGGGGACAAGCATCAGAATTGTTATATAAATAAAAGTGAGTTATTGTGTCAGTCTCATTATTTAATAGACAGACCTCTATTAAATGGCTCAGAAGGTATAATAAACAGATTGCTTACAATTTTTCAGTTGTTCATTATATTTTCATGCTGACCATCTTATCACAAAACAGGCAGAATTAAAAGGAACTGCATCTATCTTTACCTTTTGCAGTGGACTGTCTGAAAGGGTAAGATAAGTTTCTTCCCAGGAAAACAGACACTCTATGCCATATAATCAAGAAAAATTCCAAGAAATTATCAATATATAGTAATACTATATTTAAATTATTAGTAATAATTATGCATCTATTCATTATTTTCCTGAACCTGCTTGATCAAAAACAGATTTTTGAGGGATAGGGGAATTATGTAGAGCACACGGAAGAAGGCATCTGCAGCAAGGACTCCAGTCCATCACTGGGCATATTAACTTATACATTGTGAATTTAATGCTGAGAAACAGCCAAACATACATACATTTGAAAAGAGCTGGCAGAGAACAGGAGAACAAAGTAAAATCCACAGATCCTAGACTGTGAAATTAACCCATGACTCTGGAGCTGTGAGGCGGCATGGAGGGTAACAAAGCATACTACATTTAAAAATATTTCTGCAAATATTTTTAAAGTAACAGCTTGTCCCATATACCAAAACCAGCTTTACATCTACTATGAACACATCTGCAAAACTACCACAGTTATCGTGGGCCCATGTAACTGCATATGCACAGTTTCTATGCTTAATATGCATCCATCCAACCATTATCCAACCCGCTATATCCTAACTACAGGGTCACGGGGATCTGCTGGAGCCAATCCCAGCCAACACAGGGCGCATGGCAGGAAGCAAACCCCAGGCAGTGTGCTAGCAAACACACACACACCACGGACACACTAGGGACAATTTAGAATCGTCAATGCACCTAAACTGCGTGTCTTTGGACTGTGGGAGGAAACCCACGCAGACACAGGGAGAACATGCAAACTCCATGCAGGGAGGACAACAAAGACAATTAATTATACCTATAGTATAAGAAAAATGAGTTTTTGAAATCAAAGCTTCTATGAAAGCTAAAATCATACATGCATATTGTTTCAAATGGATTAAGTATCTTTCATCCAATGTATCCATTACTTAATTGTAAAGAACTAAAAATGGTTCAATGTCAGATGCTTAGAAAACTTCAGTTGTCTACGAGCACACAGTAAGTAGATGATATTTGAAGCCTAAGTACAATTTTATCTAATACTATATACTTTAAAACACTGCACAACAATGTCAGTTACTCCAAATATAACCATAGTAAACACTGCAAAATCACCCTTTATTACTACAGATGGATCAAGCCACCTATTTTTTACTTTGAGTATTTCCACTACTATTTAGATAAGTTAATCTTCAACATACACCTCTGAGGGAAAAAATCATCATATGCTTAGAGGGAGGAAAAAGACAGAGATAAGACAAACCTTATCTGCAATAATGACTCATCCTCAACTAATGCACACACACGTACACATGCATGCATGCACACACACAGGCACAAATACGGCAATTATCTTCTCAAGAAGCATTAAACTTATCTAAGTAAGTAATACGTCAGGACTCACTAAAAAAGTAATACATTACAACACAAATAACACTAAAATAATTCCAAATATATTAGATACATAATAAACAAAAAACACTGAACTCTCATGTTGGGAATAAATACTTTAGGCATAATTACTTGCACTTTAAATACATACATTCTATTTTTGTATTTCAGACAGAAGAAACAACAGGACTTTACCTCTTTAGGAGTAAGCCCTGGCATCCGAATATGAAGGGAAAAATTCTGGCCATCTGGAGAAATCATTGTCTGTCCAGTTCTTGCACATTCACTTGGAGGAGGCCAGTAGCGATCTTGAAACCTATCAGTAAGAAAATGTAGAATCTTTACATTCATATGTTTCCCAGAAAATCTGGCAATTCATACATATAAAATACCACCTGCTAGACTACTTTACTATGATGCCAATAAAATGTAATGCAGGTACAATAGCAACCTGTTGCAGAGTCTTGCATTTGATTTGAGTAGAAACACTGGTAGTGTCCTTTTTTAAAACAGTGTGTATACAGTACTGTGCACAATAAAAACATATGGAAAATTAATTGCACTGCCTGGCAAAGGCTAAAAATAAATACAAAACACCACACTATAAGCAATTCCTTTTCTCTTTTTATATGCCATGCACATAGTAAACAAGGTAAACTAAATTAATTGCACTGTGCTCTTTCTAAAATATCCTGCAAGATTAAAGACTATAGCCATCATTAAAAGCACTTTAAACATATTTCTATATACAGAAGGTAGGATTTTCATGTAATATAGTCATATTGGAAAAAATACACTTCAATCTTAGGTATACATATTAGCTACAAAAAGTTTTCTTAAAAAGTTTATACCAAAAAATATTTCATAAACATTTACAACTTATGACAAAGGTACTACTGCACACTTGCGAACATTTAATCTCCAATTCCCAATCTGTTTATTATAATGACCTTAAGACTATGAAAAAATGAACATCATATCTTTACAACTAGGTATTTTAGAGGACCAAAGCTAAGATAACATTTAATTCAAAGAATCTAACTGTTAAAACCATTTAAAAGAAGCAAACTATACTTTCACTCACCGTTTAAAAACAGAAAGTGGGCTTCTAAACCCCAAGCAGCTGCATTGAAAAAATAACAAAAGTAACACCAATCCACAAACACGAACACCCATGTCCACCCTGCTGTTGCTGGCACAATCCGTGAGAGAAGATGAGACAGCACTGCCTTAGCTGTCTGTAAACCTGATTATTAGGCAGTTGCAGCAGAACAGGCAGGACCTATTCAGCATTGGGTCATCATACGTTTTGTTGGCCCCCAGCTGCTCGTCATTCCTTCTATGTCGGAGGTAAGACTGCTACAGACCACAAATCTGGAAGGCTCTTCTGATTTCTTAACTGAACAGAATCTTTTATGCAAGGCTGCTTCTGCTTGGCTTCCTCCTCACTCATACAAATGCACACAAGCCCTCTGCTGTCGTTCTTTTTTTTTCCCTTCTTTTTCTTTTGCTTTACTCAATGTCTAGAAAGAGACTGCAACACAAAGTGACAGCCTTGCTAGTTCTTTCCCCAGGAGAGGTTTAGGTTTGCTCTCAAGCAAAAAATCTGTAGGTTATCACTCTTTCAGCATGCTGGATGGCATCTCACAGCACAGCATCAGTCTTCATTCAGAACCTGCGAAAACAGAAGCAGATAATGGATGACTAACACATTACAGCATTAGCCCTCAGCAAATCCCTGTTGGGCTCTTTATTACATTAGTATTTTTATAAGCTACTGTCCAGCCCATTTACAGAGAATTAGCTTAGCTTGTGCAAAAAGGGATAGCGAAGGTGTTTTTTCCCCTCTCTTCCCTCTTTTTCATTAAAAATACATAAAACAGTCTGCAGTAGTATGCACTGCATGTCGCCAGAGTTATTCAAATGAGAGGCAATTCAGCAACATATAAATGGTAGTGTAGAAGGAAACCTCAGACGAGCACAATAATCCAATAAGGGTAAAGCTTTGCACAGCAAAGAGGATTCCCACGCAAATATATCCAGCCGCTCAACATCAGAAGAGCTGAAAACGTGCCCAAATGATTTATCAACAGTTACTGCAGTACGAAAAGTATTCCCACATACACAATTAAGTGGTGTGAAAGACTGATGGTTAGAGCACTACTTGCTCTGTCACTCTCAAATGACACCTCTCGTGTCATGTTTATGCTTATTAGATATGCACTGTATGTAAAACAAATGTATGCAAAGCACTCAAGATATCCAATGCAAATTTAAAACAAAAAAAAGATGCTGTGGTGCCATAAATATGCATTCTCTGTTAAAGTGCTGTTTTTCATTCCACCATCTATGATTAGCAGAATGACTAATTCAAAGCTTAAATATCATATAAAGTTTTATAATGCACTCCATTAGTAAGAAAAAAAATTACACATAGCACAATGTTTTAAGTATAAACTTTAATTCTCAAACTGCTTATCCAGTTCATGGTGTTAAAGGCTTGAGCCTATGTATAGTCAATAAAACATATTTACACTCCTACCTTGCTTAACAAATACCTATTATTAAATAGAAAATATATTAACACAAATAATAAAGATTCCTTAAGCATAAGGTACATCATTTAACAAGAACAATACTGTAATACATCAAAATACCTCAGGTATGTTAATACTAGAAGTGTTTTTAAGTAAAACAAAACAAAAAGTAAACTGCATTAAATACTCTAGCTCAGTAGGGAATGAGATCATGTACAGTGTGACAACACTGTTGCAAATGTATTTCCATACTTTTTTCTAAAAATGCTAATTTATCTTTTATGTGAATGCTGCATTTTTCCATTAAGTAGTTAATTAAAAAAAAGAATCACTAGCCACAGATATGAATATTAACAAGCAAATGTTTAAACATGCAATAAACTCTTAACCAATTTCTAATGAGTGTAATTAAACCATGCAAGGAAACTTCAATATAAGAGAGCTAACAGACAAAATTATTCTGGGGAAAAAACATTTAGGACCTTGTACACCATAAAGACACTAGTTAAGAACAATACAAATGACCTTAAACCTGGAAACATATCCTTCTTTGCTCAGTAGACAATCACTGTTTTTTCTTTTCACCAATTATACTTGTATAGTTCATTTATAGGTTATAAAAAATGGTTTACATACTGCAGCCCAATCACAGTATCACTATCTGCAGAGCTCTCAAGAGATTGTTTCTAATGGAGCTTTATCCTCATATCTTAGTTTGACATTTGCAGTCTAGTGATCCAGACTAGACAGTCATACTGTGAGGAAATTCTTCTACTCCTGCAACTCTGAACTGAAATGGATGTATATTAAACAAAAAGACTATATGAAGTCTTGAGTGGCACAAATCTAAAAAAAATCTATTGTCTCCCCTTTCAGTTTCTTGTGATTATGTTTTTTGACTATGATGATGCAACACTGACTCTCCATGATGAAATGCTTGCGCATCATTACTGTTGGTCAATAAAAAATATACAATTGTTTTAGATCAGTGCCATGTTGCTTACTATCTGTGTGGAATTTGTACATTCACAAATGACCACCAGTTTGATATTTCTGTAGCTACTCCAGTTTTCATTACATAGCCTAAAGAAATATGGTTTAGGCTGACTAATGAAGCTAAACGGCCCGTTTATTATATAACAAAAGGCTCACTAACAGAAGGAGGACAGTTGAGAGAGAAAGAGAGAGAGATAAAGTAAAAGGACCTAAGAAAGAACTGTTTGAATAAGACAACTAACTATAGGGGAAGACCAAAAGGCACAGCATATTTGCATTTCTTGTCTGTTTCTTTTTCATTTTGTATGCCATACATAAACTGTGGTATCAAGAGCTGCAGTAAACTGTGACTGAGTTGGGATGACGATCTTGTTTGTGAGGGTAAAGACAGTGATAATATTAACCTCTCCAGTACAATGTAGCTGTGAAACGGAAGCACTAACGTCTGTGTCACTAAAAATAATGAAGTTATTTTTAGTCTTACAAAAATGTATGGGTTAATTTCGAGTCTGTCCTAATTTCCTTCATTATGCACATGCATGACATTGTCCTTATTCTGTAGTCAATTCAAGTTTAAGGCATTTTTCAAAAAGCTAACCTTGCAAAACTGCCTGTGCTTAACTGTGTAAACTATCATAATAGCTCCAGACTTGAATGCATCATCGCCCGATTCTTTTATGACTGGTAAAATCTCATTAAACAATGAGATTATCTGAAGGCTTTTGTGAAATTTACAGTGCTTGATCCAAGATATTTTACAGCTTTGTGCACAAATAAGCTGAATCATACAAGGTCTTAAACCTAGGAATTTGTTGGGTGAAGTTTCCCAGGCTACAGACTTAGGCTTCTGTTCACCATGAACCTAATCTAGTAATTTATGAGCATATGTCTGGAATTGTCTGCATATTTTGAATGAGGTATGTCTCGAGAGCCTTTTATCCATATTGGAAATTAGAATCAAATTTATCAACAAAAGGGAAGCATAAGTTCATAAACTCACTGAATATGTAAAAATGATTACTGTTCCCATTTTGAAAAACCTAAAATACTGTAACAGCTGATATTGCTGGGTATTGCCATGACCCCTGGACAACATGTCTACTGACTTGATAAGCTTTGCTTATATAATTTGCACCACGACAAGAAGAAAAATGATTCTGTTGTATGTACTTAGTGATGGCAGATGATTCTGGTTGAAGCAAATGCTGTAAATTAGAAGATTCAATCAGTTTCCAATCTGGTAGGCTGATTTGTCTGAGCTTATTTAAAGCTTGGCAACATCTCACACAAAAAGCAAAAGCAGACCTCTAACTTTTTTTGTTTTTAAGAAACATATTCTTTAGTAGAGGAAGTGAGACATTTGTGAAAATCCAAAGGGCTTTCATTTTATCCATAAAATATTTCATTACTTTTTTTTACCTTAAAGTAGTTTGCAATTGCTGAAAGTGTTGCATACTACATAATAAATGCACTACATTGTTACCTTTGGAGGTGTATTTATACAGCTTATAAAGTGAGTTTTATAAAAGTAGCCTGCAAGCCATAATGTAGGCAAATGAAGGCACATGTCAAGGAGCAAACACACAATAATGTCACTTGCTAAAAGAAAAAAAAATCTGTCCTACAGTATGTTTAATTAATTAGCAATGACGAATAAACACAACATTATTACAATTCACTAAATTAAAGCATAACAGTTATATTTCTGAAGGTGTTGACTACTGCATCATTAAATTCTTAGTGGTTTAAGCATGCGTGCTGCTGTATGGTATCTAGCAAATAAAGGCACAAAAAGTGCTAACTGCCTTAAGATAACAGTGAATATATAGAGGCATTATATAAAGCTGAGAAACAACCTTCGCCTTAAAGCCAAAAAGCATTTTAATAAGAGAGAGCAGCAGGACAACAATAGTATCAACTTCAGAGGGCGATACCGTCCCATCAGCATAACAAATTAAGCAGATTATTCCCAAACTATAATCAATCAACAGGTATTATAACAACTTAACTATGACTGGTGCTTCTTATTTATCAAATAAGTACCTAGTAGGAAAATATCTTTGGAAAGAACTAACAATTATTTCTAAAAAATGAAGACTTTTATGGATTTTATGGAGACAATATGGATTTTTTCTGCCTGTGGAATCACGCATGCCTAGGGAAATAAACAAGAAAAAAACATGAAAGAGTAGATTTTGTATCCAGTATTAACCATCCTAAAAATGCACGTATCTGACAGCATTAAAGAAAAAACTGCCCTTGAAACCTACCTTTATCTGGAGAAGGAGCTATTTATCTTGTCTCTGTTGTGTTGTGCAAAAGGTGGGTTTTTAGTCCACTGAGAATTAAAATAAAAAAACAAGAAGCTGCTTGTGAACAGACTAGACTGTCATTAGTTATAAACTGTAGTAGCCATATGTACAAAGAACACCGCACAGCAGGTTGATTGCATGACTCTTACCTCATGCTCTCAGAAACAAAACGGTGTTAAAAAATATATCCCCATTAGCCGGTGTCAATTCTGACTAACACACACATTCTGCTAAAGCTTAACAAAGCACCCCAAGTGCATTTTGTAAATCTGTTGCTGCAGTGATGAGAACACAAAGAAAAGACCTTCTGCACTCATTGATATGCTTTTTCTACTTGCAATAAATTTAGCAAGAGATCTATTAATTGTAGCTCTGATTATTAAACTTACTACATCTGACTTGAAACTCAATACAAATATGAAGCACAGTTTTAACAAATGTACCTTGTTAAGGACAAAAAAATTAATATACATTGTATATGCGTTAAATTAATATAGAAATAAAACTTAAAATGAACATCCATTTAAGGGCGTGTAGATTACCAAACACAGCTACTTGCTGATCACAAGTCTAATCAAAGCCATTATTAGAAGAAAAATTTTTTTTTCCTTTTTAAGGTTTAATTAAAGAAATATTTTCAAAGGAGATCTGTTCCTTGCACAACTGTAAACATGTTATAATCACAGACAAAATATAAACTTGATTAAGAAAGATGGAAAGATAAAATATTTTAATTAAAACACTATGATTTTTGGAAGATGGACAGTTTTATTCGCCACTCAGAATGAGGAAATGCAAAACAATTTAAAATTATGTACAGCATTTAAATAAAACAATTACTTCTTGTACTGGTACTTGAAAGATACTATGTGGAGATGGCCGTGGCAATGGTTATTGTCTTTTCATTTTTAATATCTAAGCTTTTATGTCAAAGAAAATGTTATCACTATTTTCATATACTTCATATGAAAATTATATAAACACTATGGAAAGGAAAGAACATAAATAACACTGTATAGGGCCAGAAGAAATACAGACTTTGAGAAATGTCAGTGCCTATAGTATTACTTAAATAGCAGCCCGAGTGGGAAATCTTACCATCTACAGTATTGCAATTATTACCAACAGGCACTAAAATGAACATATTATTGAAAATCAAACCATAAGAGGAAAAAATGGAATTAGGCAGATATGCCTAACCACTCTATTTAGTCACACTGACTAGAGTCAGGCCTGTAAAAAATTAACCTGGCTTCGCGTCAACCTCATGTAAAATATCATTATCCATGGAAGTGAGCTTCAGTATGCTTTGTGCCCCAGGAACCAAGTTAATCAAACTATTCTATAACAATTCAGTGATTATTGCCCGACGCTGATCTTTCTGATCATAAAATAGGTCATTACGATAGCAACTGATGAGAAGAATTCATAATTAATTGCAGAATTACAATATTTGAGGGTTCCTCTAGAGTGCTTCTTTCTTTTGCACTATCTGGCTCAAAAACTAATCAACACATCATCTCATAACAGGCTTAAGTTTCGAATTTGGTATTTTTCCGTCTAGCCGTTTTAGATCTAGACCATCCTCAAGAAACTGTGACACTGAGACACACAGACAGACACACATCCATCATCGAGATATCAGTGTTTTCGGTATCGGGGACCCTAAAACGTTGACATCCGACGAAAACCGGAAATCAAAATTTTTGATGAATCTAAAGCTTTCACTCCTCCCACATAAACGATAGGTTATGATGGCGGAGGGCACAAGGCAAAAGAGAAACAGTTGGATGATGCAATTAAGAAATATACTGTATTCAAACAGGAAACCAAGCATTTGTTGTATTATTTGCATATGTAAATGAAGTGTAGAACCTTAACACTAGAATTACCAGAGCCAGTGTAGGCTCTAGTAATTCTAGTGTTAAGTGGTTAATAAAGGCAACTGTAAACTAACAAATGTCAGCCTTTTACTAAAATTAAACTGCTGAATTGTGAGACTATAGGACTAAAGTAGGTCATATTTTGGTTTACATTCAGCTGTCAGCAAACAAATGAGAACTTCTGCCTGTATATACCGATTTGAGCCTAAATCACAAGAACATGTTTCATAAACTTAGGAAACATTTAATAGTACTGAAAGGGGAGGAGTGTTAAATTAATGGCTTGTGTTTTCTTTCATAATAAGATTTTAAATAGCTAATTGATTCTGTTGATTTTCCATGATTTTACATAACGTTTACCCTGGACATATTGAACATTTATTGGAAAAGGTAACTGTAAGATAAATGTCAATAAGAATCAAGCCATTTGCAAAACTTAAACAAGTTTAAGTTTGAACTGGTCACTTATTTATTTTACTTTAAACAGTTTACCCACTGCTTTACACAAGTGAAACCAAAAAGGACAATGCTTTTCAATGAGGATGTCAAGGTGATTATTTTAAAATTTCTGAGGTAGTAATGCCAACTTCCAAGGAAAGAACTGTGTTCTCCAATAGTAATTCTTGGATTCAAAATTCCTGTAGGCAAAATTTCATGTGAAAAAAAGACAAAAGCAAATGGATAAAGTTGCATAAAAAAAGATAACCAAGGCAAAAAAATAACTGAAATATATCTGAGGAAAACTGAATATGTAAACTCATGATGTGATGACATCATACAAGTAGGTTAACTGGTTTGTCAATAGAGGATATGTGGCAGAGGCCTAATTGTGTTTGAAAATCATAATTATTACATCCAATCAAACAGTTTTTGCCAGTTTATGGATTTGGATCTTTTACAACAACTGCTTCTCTAATGTTTTGTGATTCTCTATAACAGTTTTGTAGTAAGGAGACAGTATGACACTACTGTGTCCTCTCTTTAATCAATTTGTAAATACTGCATACATCTATAATGGATTTATTTTTTGTCTTTTTTATAACAGGGTCAGGGGAAGTGCCGAAAACCAGGTTGGCAAGTGAGTCTCTGCAGGACTCTCTCAATCAACCTCCACAGGAAAGCCAGACTACCTAGCTGGCAAGCATCAGTTCAACAAATCTGAAGTATGGCTGTTTGGGATTGGTTTGAAACAGAGGCCATTCTGTAGTACGACACACTATTGGTGTAAGGATTTGGACAATGAATGTATAAATTTGGTTGCCTCCCTCACTCTCTTACACCATCATAATGATGGAGCATCTCACACATCATGGACTGAAAAGAAGACCACACTGAGAAGAAGTGGTGATGATGACTTAACTAGATACATTTTAAGTAATGAACAAGTCTGTGTGCTGCCTGAAATTACAAATCAGCATTTATCAGGTTATATGATTGCCAATATTCACATGTACTTTGCTTATTGTTATTATTTTATTAATATTACCAATAATACATTTTTTTAAAGTTGTAACTTATCTCCTGCTTGTCTTTTACTCTATGTAATTGCCTGAGGTTTTAGATGTAGAAGGGAAGGTAGGGAGAAGTTATAAAGTATAGTACCTTATAAACAGTGGTAAGTCTATGGGATTTGAGGCATTCTGACAAAGGCTACACATTAATAATACACAAGGGGAAAGTAGAGTAATATAGAACTCTACCAAGACAAAACAATGATCTACTAGTATACATGTGGACTTTTGTTTTGGTATTCCTGCTTTCAACAGACACAATGCATATTTGCATCGTAGGCTAATTGGTTTGATAATGGATGCATATATAAACACACTATTATCACAGCTGCTTGTTACATCTCAGAAGAGGAAAGGCTATTTACCTTAAACAAGACAGAAACAAAATATTTTTCATTTAGTGACTTTTAAATAAACAACTAAACAGAGATGAATGTTCTTTTGTCTTTTTGGTTAGATTATATAATTCTTTTCTTCTTTTCACAGCTATATGTTTGTTATTTATAGCTTTTGACACATGCACAGGCCTAAGGAAAGAATATGTGTGCTCCAAAATACACTGATTTTTCTGAAATAATGGCATCTTCCTCATCTGAATAGTGATGGACTGTATACACCCAAGCTAATTTCTGTGTCTTTTCAAATTTCCACAGCTGAGCAAAATCTGCGATTTTGCTGCCAACTCCAGGGAAAATCTTACGGTACAACAATTTGTCTGCTAAGCCATGACAAATGAGCAATCATTAAAATAGTTTAGTTCACTTGCATAGGTTAAAATTAGTTTGTAATATCAATGTGCAACAGTGCATCAAAAACTGACTTTCCTCATTAGCTCTTCACCAATAACAACACTAAACGTAGACAAAAATATTAAGGATAAAGGAATAATCACTCTCATTTCTATTTATAAACATGCTTTTCACTTCATTTGAAGCCTAGTTCATTACATTAAAATATTAAATTTATAAAGAGTAAAGTAGAATTCTATCTACACATATCTAAAACAGTAGATAGTTTGATATGTGTATCATTCATGGTTCAGTAATATGGCCAGTTCTCTTTACTCTGTTTTACCATTAGTCATGCAAATGCATATTGATGACATCTTTTAAGACAAAAGTATCTTGAACTCGGGGTTTATTTATCATGAGAAAGATTAAATAATTCCTTTCTGGTCAGGCTGTTGATACGTGTCATTTGCTACTACACTGTTAATTCAAAACAAGGATCACAACTAGAGCTAAGAAATACAGTTATATAACTAATTTTTTAAATTACTCACTTCAGATTAACTCAAAATACTCCTTCTTAAATATAAAGTCATAAATGGTTTATCATAACTTCCCTGGTGAGGTGTTCCGGGCACGTCTAACCAGAAGGAGGCCCCGGGGAAGACCCAGGACACACTGGAGGGACTATGTCTCTCAGCTGGCCTGAGAACACCTCGGAATTCCCCTGGAAGAGATAGAAGTGGCCAGGGAGAGGGAAGTCTGGGCATCTCTGCTCAAGCTGCTGCCCCCGCGACACGATCTCAGATAAGCAGAAGAGGAAGGATGGATGGTTTATCAATGAATAATTGCTGATTTGCCATTACTAAGTCTTATCAATTTTCCTTCTCTCCATGGTGTCCATGTTGGCACTGTTCTTAATGCTGATCCATCATCATATATAATTTACCAGTTTTCAGAGATCTTCTATCCAAATTAATTTCGTTGCTCTTTGGACTAATCCTTCTTAGAATGCGGCTCATCTGGGAAGATGATTTTGCATGATAGATTGATGAGTAGACAGTATTTCATTTTTGTATATTATATATGGTCTGTAAATGTATATGCTTTTATATATATATATATATATATATATATATATATATATTTATATACAGTATCTCACAAAAGTGAGTACACCTCTCATATTTTTGTAAATATTTTATTATATCTTTTCTTGGGACAACACTGAACAGATGACACTTTAATACAATGTAAAGTAGTCCGTGTACAGCTTGTATAACAGTGTAAATTTGCTGTCCCCTCAAAATAACTCAACACACAGCCATTAATGTCTAAACAGCTGGCAACAAAAGGGAGTACACCCCTAAGTGAAAAAATGTCCAAATTGTGCCCAAAGTGTCAATATTTTGTTTGGCCACCATTATTTTCCAGCACTGCCTTAACATTCTTGGGCATGGAGTTCACTAGAGCTTCACAGGTTGCCACTCTTCCACTCCTCCATGACGACATCACGGAGCTGGTGGATGTTAGAGACCTTGTGCTCCTCCACCTTCCGTTTGAGGATGCCCCTCCCCCACAGATGCTCAATAGGGTTTAGGTCTGGAGACATGCTTGGCCAGTCCAGCACCTTTACCCTCAGTTTCTTTAGAAAGGCAGTGGTCGTCTTGGAGGTGTGTTTGGGGTTGTTATCATGTTGGAATACTGCCCTGCGGCACAGTTTCCGAAGGAAGGGGATCATGCTTCAGTATGTAACAGTACATGTTTGCATTCATGATTCCCTCAATGAACTGGAGCACCCCTAGTGCCAGCAGCACTCGTGCAGCCCCAAACCATGACACTCCCACCACCATGCTTGACTGTAGGCAAGACACACTTGTCTTTGTACTCCTCACCTGGATGCCGCCACACACGCTTGATGCCATCTGAACCAAATAAGTTTATCTTGATCTCATCAGACCACAGGACATGGTTCGAGTAATCCATGTCCTTAGTCTGCTTGTCTTCAGCAAACTGTTTGCAGGTTTTCTTGTGTATCATCTTTAGAAAAGGCTTCCCTCTGGGACGACAGCCATGCAGACCAATTTGATGCAGTGTGTGGTGAGCGTATGGTCTGAGCACTGACTGGCTGACCCCCCACCCCTTCAACCTCTGCAGTAATGCTGGCAGCACTCTTACGTCTATTTTCAAAAGACAACCTCTGGATATGTTGCTGAGCACGTGCACTCAACTTCTTTGGTCAACCATGGCAAGACCTGTGCTGAGTGAAACTTCTCCTGTTAAACCGCTGTATGGTCTTGGCCACCATGCTGCAGCTCAGTTTCAGGGTGTTGGCAATCTTCTTATAGCCCGGGCCATCTTTACGGAGAGCAATAATTCTTTTTTTCAGATCCTCAGAGAGTTCTTTGCCATGAGATACCATGTTGAACTTCCAGGGAGCAGTAAAAGAGAGTGTGAGAGCGATAACACCAAATTTAACAGACCTGCTCCCCATTCACACCTGAGACCTTGTAACATTAACGAGTCACATGACACCGGGGAGGGAAAATGACTAATTGGGCACAATTTGGACATTTTTTACTTAGGGGTGTTAAGTTATTTTGAAGGGACGGCAAATTGACACTGTTATACAAGCTGTACACTGACTACTTTACATTGTATCAAAGTGTCATCACTTCAGTGTTGTCCCATGAAATGATATAATAAAATATTTACAAAAATGTGAGGGGAGTACTCACTTTTGTGAGACACTGTGTGTGTGTATGTATGTATATATATATATATATATATATATATATATATACACACACACACACACACACACACACACACACATATACATAGCATCCGGAAAGTATTCACAGCGCATCACTTTTTCCACATTTTGTTATGTTACAGCCCTATTCCAAAATGGATTAAATTCATTTTTTTCCTCAGAATTCTACACACAACACCCCATAATGACAAAGTGAAAAAGTTTACTTGAGGTTTTTTGCAAATTTATTAAAAATAAAAAAACTGAGAAATCACATGTAC
>JANRMT010062835.1:78347227-78384223 GCA_026402145.1 Polypterus bichir lapradei
ATATATATATATGTAAATAAATAAATAAATATACTGAGAAACACTGGCTTAGGTGACCCATTCACAAACCAACAACAGTAACCCACAACCCACTGGCACAACCCAGTTGCTGAGAAACACTGGCTTAGGCATCCCACCATGACTTACTTTTAAATGACACTAGACCCACAGAGCTTCAGTTTGCAATCACCTGTACATTTCATGATCGGCATATGGCCAAATGGTCGGTCCTAAATAATGCTCTAAGTCGGAGCATGACTATATATAATACTTGGCCGGCACACCAACAGTATGGAAGAACCAGGGGAGAGTGCATAGGCATGGCAATACCTTCCCTGAGACACTAGAGGGCAGCTCTCCTGGGAGGCTGTGGCACCATGGATTCCTACAGGGTATGCTGGAGTTGGAGTTTGGCACAGCCCTGTTGGGTTCCATGGGGGCCACCAGGAGGAGCTGCAGAGCCCTACATTGAGCTCTCGCCACACCTGGGAGTAATTCAAGGTCCAATTAATGAGGCATCTTGAACACTCACAGGACCTGCTTAAAAGGAGCTGCATAATAAGATAATAATAATAAATAATAAGAAACAATATTTAACAAATAAGTGCTGACTCAGTCATATCCTTATACTGTACTAGCCTACATCCACAACTGTTTAGAAACCACTAAGATTACTAAGAAACATTATACAGGCTTGTGTAACATCTACTTATAAACTTAAAGACTATTCATCTAATCAACAGAGAAGAATTTAATTATGTACTGTGCAAAGTGCAATAAAGTGTATGATACTGAGCTTTCCAAAGCAAATAACAATACATTTTATAACAGCATAAATCAAAGGAGGTATAAGGCATTAGCAGATATAAACAGTCAAATGGTCTGTACCACAAAATGAACCAATATGAGGAACAAAAGAGAAAATAGACACGAATACTGAAGGAAATGAGATCTTCATCCTGAATCTAAAACTGATAACTAAAGGGAAAGAAGTGACTTGATGGAAAGACAGACTGACAGTGTGTACCAAGGTAACGAAACACTTGCCAAATGTAAAGCAGAAAGACTTGAGGACAGCGAAAGGATTTCAGAAAGATGGACATTCTTATTTGGTGTAAAAAAAGTATGTATGAAGTACAGTTTAAATTAATAAAGATAAATAGTATACCATAAAATGACTAGTTTTCTGAATGTTTATTTCTGAATAAAAATTAAACAAAGAAATTAAATGCTCACAATCTCACAATTGCTTGGTTACTTTGTATCTATTGCAAAGATAACACATGGAACAAAATCAGCTTCACATGCGGATTAATTATTCATAAATTATTGAATACCAAACCTAATTCTTCTTAAAACATATATGTACTACATAAAACTAATTTATTCTCAAATCCAAATTGCTTAAAAAGGCAATCAAAAAGTATACAAAAATGGAATAAATATTTATAATAAAAAGATGACCAATCAGACCACACTTGTGAAGGACTCTATTCTCTGATAAGCAGAAGAAAGCAATATAAACCAGGCAGGGGATTAAAAAATTTGATTGAATTTTTTTTTCCCCAAAGTCATCATCTTTAGTCTGCTTAACTAGTAAGAATGCCAAAAGTCAGTACCAAACTAAAGATTTTCCACACACATTATGTCCCCCACTGAGTCCAGTAGCACTTCAATACACTTGATGCCTGCAGTTACAAATTGCCACTCAGAAATCACTACATTAGTTTTATTCCTCCTCAAGGATTTTAGGTTACAGATCATGAAATACAAAGATTGCAGTGCTCAAGTAAACCAAAGATTTTCAATTAATGGATTTTAAGGTAGCGGTGAGTCAGGACACATACTTATTGGAGTATTAAATTTTTATAACTACTGTAACACATTCATAAAAATTTAAAAAAAAATTGTAAAAATGTATAGCAGTAAAACAACCTGAATATTGATATTGTATTTTTAAAATTAAAATTGCAAAAGTGGACAAATTCTTTGTTGTAGATAGATTTATTTGATGCATTTGTTAAAACACATTCTATTTTTTGGATTCAAAAAAATCATATTTCTTCCATAGTTAATGTATCAGTAACTATTAAAAATGTTTTATTTAAATGAATACTTTAAATTTTATTAATTGCACCGTAAAATGCAACAGACTGATTTGGCCTCAGCATTCCACAGTGAGGCAGGGCAAGTAAATTTAATAAAATAACATTTTACCCAAAATGGTCTGAAAGCACAAGATGAACTGATAATAGAGATACTCCGATTGATTGGCTGCTGATCAAAATCAGCCGATTTTCACTAAAAAAAAAAAAAAAAAAAAAAAAAAAAAAAAAAAGACTATCGGTGATCAGTAAAAAGGCTGATCACAAAAACCAATATTTTCAGCACCTTCTTTTCTAAGCCTTACGGATATTTAGTTGTAGTGGTCATTTAAGTATTAAGGTAGGTGAAGCCAGCACAAGTCTTTTTTTTTCTTTCTTTTTTTCCTTCTGCAGCAAACTTCCTGCAGTAAAAAAAATAGCGAATGAGAGGCAATTGTTATATAGCCCTTTCGTCAAAGAAAGTGGAGTAATAAACTGAAAGAAAAAGAAAACGGAGAAGTCATCCTATGCAGCTAGACAAACAGCAAGAAAAGCTAGTTTAAGGAATACAGACCATTATTTTGTTCTTTAAATTAAAACGGACACCACTTGGTTTTGGAGAGTGTGCTTGTTTAAAATGCAGAAACCTACACATTTCATTGGATGAAGAAAAGATAAAGATGCACTTGAAATTGCTGCTTAGAAAAAAAGTCTTTTTTTAAGATTTGTACTGTGTTTATTATTTGTTGTTGTGTGTCATACAGCATACATTTTAGTAAGAAACAAGTACAACATAATAGAAATGACAACCCATATTTTATAACTACACTACAATAGTTACAAAATTCTAGATAGCAGATTAAAGAAAAAAAAAGTGTATAAATATCGTAAATGCATATTTTAACAGCAAAAAGCTGCTGTTCAATTAATGATTTAAAATTATTACAATGTATAAATGCATGTATATTGACATTTAAGCAGTGTTTATTTGCCAATATCAATTGAGGACTGTGTGAGAATATATAAATATTTTTCAGGCTCTGTGCTGGTATCTGGAAGGTTGCCATTTAAATCCTGTTACTGCCAGAAGAAATCCTACTCCGTTGGGCTCTAGAGCAAGGCATCTAATCTTAAAATTACTCTAGGGGTGGTGTACAATAGTCATGCGAAAAGACAATTTTTCCTTGGGGAATGCTAAAGTGTACCAATCATCAATGTTCTCATAGAAGTAATTTTTTAATCTGAAGACTGATGATCTTACTCTAAGCCCAAATTACAGGCGGTATATGCATGAGTTGCTAGAAGTGAGTGCATAAGAGATATAGTAGTGTGAAGAATAGCCTGCATGAGGAGAGGGGGATTTTTGTTGACAGAAAGTTTGAGGTGAGTGCAGAGTATGGATGTAGCAAGTATAAATTTAAATACCGTATATACTAGCGTTTAAGTTCTCCTGCGCATAAGTCAGTGGTTGATCTTACTGTATAATTTCCAGTATTTTATAATGTCGGTCATATAAGCTGAATGCAGAAAACTCACACTATTAGTCCAAGAGATTATGATATGCTAACGCTCACCTGAGAGAGTAACCACGGAGCACACTGTCTTTTTTTTTCTATGTATTGTGCCTATGTGACCACATAGTAATACCCAAACTATTCCAAAGTGATGATTGCACTGTTTAGTGATTTTTGTATCTCACATCCTCATACACCTTTATCGTAAGAGCACCCCTTATCTACGACGGAGTGTTCATTCAGAAGAAAATATGAAGCGGGTTTTAAATTAAAAGTCGTTGAAGTGGCTAAAGAAGTTGGTAACTGTGCTGCTGCAACAAAATCCAATGGGTCTGAGAAACTGGTGCAAGATTGGAGGAAGCAAGAAGATGAAATAAATAAATAAATAAATAAATAAATAAATAAATAAATAAATAAAAATGAAGTGTCATATTTTTGAACAGGCATATAAGTCGGTGTCTGATTTTATGATTGATTTTTCAGGGTTTCAAGACCCAACTTATACACAAGTATATATGGTAGTTTTGGCAATAATAGGGAAATACTACCTGGGTGATATACTATATTATGTGCATATGTAGGTTCGAACACAGCAGTGACAGCTAGGCTTGTCCCCCATACTGACTTCTAAAAGAGACTCTGCCATTGAACTTAAAAATTTACGAAAGCTTTGTGAAGAGCAGCATACACTGTGGGATGGTGTCATTGCCAATGAAAGTAGAAAATGAAGCAAAGCTGGAATAAACGGAAATGAGAATGATCATGTATATGTAATGTACCTGTAGTATATGTCAGAGTGAGAGAAAAATAGTTGTAAAGTTAAGGGAAAGATTTGGTTTGGAGGCAACAGGTTTTCAGCATAACAAAAACGACTGAAATGGTTTGTGTATGAGGAGAGAAAGGCAAAGGATTGTTGGGTAAAGAGGGACACCATGAAGAAGGTGGAGGGGATGAGCCCAAGAAAAGGCATGTTTGGAGGTGGTGTCAGAAGGTATAAAAAGAATGGGTCTCAACTAGGGGTGGGAATCACAAAGTACTTCATGAATCAGTGCAATTAAGATTCAATGATGATAAAATTCAATTTTAATAATTCAATAAAATGATGTTTGACTGATATACATTAATTTTCATTCTGTGACAATGGATACTGCTTTTAAAACAAAATCATTACTAATCATCGTGAAAAACCATATGGTGAATTTAACTACATTATTTTTTAACAACACAATACAATAACAAGATCCAGCTGGCAAGCTGTTTCATGTGTCAGCATATTTTTCAGGATTGTACAGAATCAACAAGAAAAATAAATGTGCTTCCTGCGTTGTAGCATTTTTTCTTATTTAAATTAACATGAATTTCAGTTTGCTGCACTTTTTTTCTCTGATTTTTAATACTTTGGGGGACAAATTTAATCCAGCAAAATAAGTGCGATTTAAAGAGCATTTGTAAATTTTGGCCTGGTTTTTAGGGGTTCTATCTGGACTGTATCCCAGTATAATTTAGTATGAATACATATACATGTTCCTCCCTGCGTGGAGTTTGCTTGTTTTCCCCGTGTCTGAGTGGGTTTCCTCCAGGTACTCCGGTTTCCTCCCACAGACATGCAGGTTAGGTGCACTGGCGATTCTAAATTGCCCCTAGTCTGTGCTTGGTGTGTGTGTGTGTGTGTGCGCGCGCCCTGCAGTGGGCTGGCGCCCTGCCTGGGGTTTGTTTCCTGCCTTGCGCCCTATGTTGACTGGGATTGGCTTCAGCAGACCCCCGTGACCCTGTAGTTAGGATATAGCAGGTTGGATAATGGATGGATGGACAGACATATACATGTTAAAATGTGCCTACAGTGTCAGTCTCTCACAAATATCTAAAAAAAACTGGTTAACCACTAAAGGTCTCTACAATTTAACATAATAAATGTGCACCTGTGACATGTCATACTTTTCACTCCAAATTCTAGATACAACTATGGAGGCAACATTCCAGTGATACCATTGGACTTTAACCGGATACTAGACTGAGAAATCACAGCACATAATCATACGAATGTGCCTTTTTATGATGCTCAATGTGTCATTCAATCAGAGGTTCTTATATTTGACAAGCTAGGAAAATTGTACAAAATAAATAATTTGTTCTTTCTTAACTATACTACATAAACTATACTATGCACTTTGGCAACACATAAACAAAAAATGTGGCAAGGTTACTAGACATACACATTATACCTAGTTTTGCATAACTACTGTAAGAGCTGAATGAGGTTTTGGGCAACTGACATAATTTAACAATAAAAATTAATTCTATTTATAAAGCTTTTTTCCCAATTCTTGTACTATACTTAAATAATACACCAGCTAAATATTTAACCCAGTGTAAAAATCTAGAATCATTTTCACAGATAAATCAAGACAATGACCAAGTCAGCTAAGTTAAGATGACATTCACAAAAAGCCTAGCACACTGGCTTCATCATACAGCACATATGGTATGTATGCAGAAGCAACATGCAGGGCTGCAGCAGGGATATCTGAGCAGGAAACAAAATGGATTATTATTTTTTGATTTGACAAACCTTCAGGATTAGAGGATAAAATGCCAATAAGAAGATAATACCATTTTATAGCCATCTATCAAAAACAACAAAGTACTTCAGGTGTCAGTCATCAAGAACTGATGCCACAAAAAGGGAACAAGCCAGGCATTTTTTAGATTGATCCAGAAATAATCCTCTCCATAATCCATTAATTAAGTTCAGTCTTAACTGACAATACAGATACAATTTTAGCTGAGTCAGTTGCCAAAATGAGGCAAAAACTAAAAAAAACCTACAGTACACCTTTCTTTACTACAGTAATATGGACTGTATATTGAAATATAGTAAATGCTTTCCTCTGATAGGTTTTTCCTGCACTGGATGAGTAGGTTTGAAAATAGATTGATGGATCAATGGAGGACCATTCAAGTAAATAATCCTTGACTCTCAATTTAGCTTACTTCCCCAGAACAGCTGATAAAGGTCCGCTTGTGAAAGACATGCAGTGCACAATGCAGATGACAGAGAAGCATTACTTTTCAGATCTGAAAGCGCACTTAATCCTAATATTTATACACAAATTCTGTTCATAATGCTAAGAATGGAATATTCAGATATGGAGATTGTATACAAACATCTACATAGTACGATGAAAGTTTGAATACAAATATCAACTAATTAAAACAGACAATCAATAGGGGTGCACTGATTCAGCAATGAAAAACTGGTATTTGTGCATCCCTATTAGTTATATGGAAAGCCTAAAAGAAAGATATTTATCAGAAGAAATTTTAAAGAATGTTAGTTGATTCACATACAGTGGTGTGAAAAACTATTTGCCCACTTCCTGATTTCTTATTCTTTTGCATGTTTGTCACACAAAATGTTTCTGATCATCAAACACATTTAACCATTAGTCAAATATAACACAAGTAAACACAAAATGCAGTTTTTAAATGATGGTTTTTATTATTTAGGGAGAAAAAAAATCCAAACCTACATGGCCCTGTGTGAAAAAGTAATTGCCCCCTTGTTAAAAAAATAACCTAACTGTGGTGTATCATACCTGAGTTCAATTTCCGTAGCCACCCCCAGGCCTGATTACTGCCAGACCTGTTTCAATCAAGAAATCACTTAAATAGGAGCTGCCTGACACAGAGAAGTAGACCAAAAGCACCTCAAAAGCTAGACATCATGCCAAGATCCAAAGAAATTCAGGAACAAATGAGAACAGAAGTAATTGAGATCTATCAGTCTGGTAAAGGTTATAAAGCCATTTCTAAAGCTTTGGGACTCCAGCGAACCACAGTGAGAGCCATTATCCACAAATGGCAAAAACATGGAACAGTGGTGAACCTTCCCAGGAGTGGCCGGCCGACCAAAATTACCCCAAGAGCGCAGAGACGACTCATCCGAGAGGTCACAAAAGACCCCAGGACAACGTCTAAAGAACTGCAGGCCTCACTTGCCTCAATTATGGTCAGTGTTCACGACTCCACCATAAGAAAGAGACTGGGCAAAAACGGCCTGCTTGGCAGATTTCCAAGACGCAAACCACTGTTAAGCAAAAAGAACATTAGGGCTCGTCTCAATTTTGCTAAGAAACATCTCAATGATTGCCAAGACTTTTGGGAAAATACCTTGTGGACTGATGAGACAAAAGTTGAACTTTTTGGAAGGCAAATGTCCCGTTACATCTGGCGTAAAAGGAACACAGCATTTCAGAAAAAGAACATCATACCAACAGTAAAATATGGTGGTAGTAGTGTGATGGTCTGGGGTTGTTTTGCTGCTTCAGGACCTGGAAGGCTTGCTGTGATAGATGGAACCATGAATTCTACTGTCTACCAAAAAATCCTGAAGGAGAATGTCCGGCCATCTGTTCGTCATCTCAAGCTGAAGCGATCTTGGGTGCTGCAACAGGACAATGACCCAAAACACACCAGCAAATCCACCTCTGAATGGCTGAAGAAAAACAAAATGAAGACTTTGGAGTGGCCTAGTCAAAGTCCTGACCTGAATCCAATTGAGATGCTATGGCATGACCTTAAAAAGGCGGTTCATGCTAGAAAACCCTCAAATAAAGCTGAATTACAACAATTCTGCAAAGATGAGTGGGCCAAAATTCCTCCAGAGCACTGTAAAAGACTCATTGCAAGTTATCGCAAACGCTTGATTGCAGTTATTGCTGCTAAGGGTGGCCCAACCAGTTATTAGGTTCAGGGGGCAATTACTTTTTCACACAGGACCATGTAGGTTTGGATTTTTTTTTCTCCCTAAATAATAAAAACCATCATTTAAAAACTGCATTTTGTGTTTACTAGTGTTATATTTGACTAATGGTTAAATGTGTTTGATGATCAGAAACATTTTGTGTGACAAACATGCAAAAGAATAAGAAATCAGGAAGGGGGCAAATAGTTTTTCACACCACTGTATGTGTAATTTAATTCTCTTCTATTTTAACAATAAGTAAGATAGGCGGAACTGTGCATTTTTTTTTTTTACCCTTTGTCACACACGTGTGAGTAGGAGGCAGCTGAAGGGCTTAAGTAATGATAATACCATATCTGACCAGGGGACTGCGGGGGTACACTAACTGTCTGTCTTTCTCAGTTCCCTGCAGACCTTTCCCGAGAAATCTAGCCAGGTTCTGGTACTAGTGATGTGTCGTTCGCGAACGAGCCGGCTCTAAGAGCCGATGCTTTGAAGCGAACGAGAGGAGCCGATGCCCTTCGAGCAGAGCCGAAGCTTCAGCCGCTCCTGCTCAGCTCTGCTGAAAATCCATTCGGCAGGGGCGGGACTTTATTTATATGGGCACACAGAACATTGGCTCATAATGCCAGCTCGTTCACAAACGACACATCGGACTAGGATCGTACCACTATGTGAAAGAAGGAAGGGGGCAGATGCTCCAGACAGCGAGTGTTGGTACAGGCCAGGTACACAGAGCGTCACTGTCGCTCTGTGTACCTGTCGATGCGACAGACGAGGAGCCAGATTTAAATGCAAGCGCATCGTGAAGAAAAAAAAGAAGAGTAAAGCCGAAAAAGAAGCAGCATCTGGCTGCATTTAAGTGATATTGGAGACTGCAAAGCTAAGTGCAGAATTTGTAATATGAAAATATCTGTTAGAGCAGGGTCAACAACAAACCTGCACAGACATAGGCTATAAGATCCACCCACCCATCCGTGCAACTGGAGGAGAGCGTGCCCTCTCTCCTGCCATCCACTGACCCTGGAAAAGAGACAAGTACTTCTGCTGCAGCATCCACTGTCTTACCGAAAACTGCAGGTATAACACGGTCTTCAGTTCAAACCAAAATAAGCACATTTATTCCAAAACAAATGACGCCACACAAACAAATAAGTGCCGATGAGGAGCTGGCTAAAATGATAGCAAGCAACTTTCAACCATTTTCCATTGTAGAGGACATTGGATTTACAACTTTTGTACAGGCCTTAAACCCCATGTATGTTCCTGGCCTAAAAACCTTTATTCAAAGAGTCACAGTGTTGTGTTGTTGTTGAGATTGGTCTTTATTTGTTTGCTGTGGTTTTGTGTTAAGTTGTTCATTTAAAGCTTTTATGAAAATGTTAAACAATAGCAACGGTGTATTTTTGTAATGGAAAAAATGCATACAAATACGTAATGTCTGAAAACAATGAATAAGAAATTGCTTATAAACAAACCATTCATAATTGCTTAATTAGGCTAAAATATAAGCATTCAAGTGATACTAAACGA
This sequence comes from Polypterus bichir lapradei, assembly GCA_026402145.1. Classification (NCBI taxonomy): domain Eukaryota; kingdom Metazoa; phylum Chordata; class Cladistia; order Polypteriformes; family Polypteridae; genus Polypterus; species Polypterus bichir. Next base: position 78,357,103 of record JANRMT010062835.1, read on the forward strand.
AGAGCCATTTGGGAGCCATAAGAGCCGGCTCTTTAAAGGGAGCCGATCCAAAAGAGCCGAAGCTTTGAAAAGAGCCAGAGTTCCCATCACTATCTGGTACCTCAGAAGACGAACTTCCAGGTCCCACCCCTTCGTTGATGTCACTTCCGAGTCCTGCCCCTTCAATTATGTCAGTTCTGCCCACCACCTCCCCCAATGGTGCCACTTCCAGGTCCCGCCCCTTCAATGGTGCCACTTCTGGGTCCTGCCCCAACAATGTTGTCACTTCCGGGTCCCGCCCCAACAATGTTGTCACTTCCGGGTCCCGCTCCTTCAACGATGTCACTTCCAGTCCAGGCGACGTCAGTTCCAGGTCCCACCCCTTCGATGATGCCACTTACTATATGGGCCTTTAAAGCTGCCATCTTACCACGAAGGAATCAGTTCTGTTTTGGACTCAGTATTGTGAACATCTCTGTCAATCTCAAAACCTTTTGCAGCCAGGGATATTATACGGGTGGCTGCCCCAAACCTTTTTATGATGTCTGGTCTGTGTTTTTATCACACCTTATTTTGACAAGAAAAGGTATAAGAGAACTGACTCTTTGAACCATGACACCAAGGCTCCCAAAGGTGATAAAGGGCCTATCGGCAAAAAGGAAACTTAAGAGTGACTACTCCATAACAATGGGTACAGAATGTCCCATCCTTGTTCAGAATCTTCTCTTCTTTCCCAGTGCTGGAGTACAAAGCTGAAATTTTTAAATACCAGCTCTTGCAGTGAAATTAAGTGTATGGCTCTAGTATTGCTGGTACTCACACTGTAATTATGTAAATAACAGCTTACAGCTAAACTACTGGAGACATGTGACTATGTTGGTAAATTTATGATTTACTGCTCACACCACTACAAACAAGTCGAGTCTGGAATTACAGATTCTCCAATATACTATTCTACTCATTAATAGAAATTAATATATATTGAAGACCACACCAGAAAAGGAAAAACATAGTTTTGTAATGGATCGACCTTCATCCAGGAATGGTTCCTTGTATCCAAAATTGTAACTGTACCAGTAGTGTATCAAAGATTTAAACTAATATTCTTATAAGAGAAACAGCAACTGATTTTCATTCTACATATGCTGTGCTGTTGAATGATTAAATATAATAAGCTACCAGAGCTGTAACCCAGGCTGATTTTGCTTACTTTCCCATTTGTGCTATCCATGTGTGTAGTCAAAGCCATAATTTTTTCTGGTATTTAAACATTCTTTGCAAAACAGATTCTGGGATTTTTAATAAACTACTCTCAGGTAAGCACCAAAGTTGCACTTAGGTGACCTTCCCTAAAATAACATTCTACAAAGCCTTTGTGACCTTTATAACCCAAATGTTTTTTATACTGTCCTAACTTAAAGCAAATAGCTTAGTGTTGTGTTGCAACATCAGTTATTAAAGCATAATTTTTACATTGTTGTTTAGAATTATCCATAATTAAAATATTCCTGTAAGTCAAAAACAAAACAAAAGAAAAAAACAAAACTTTTACCAGCTTCTCAACAAAAGTGAACTACACTAGTTACTAGTCTTAATCTGCAAATTTCATTAAAAAATTTTTTCACAATGAATTAGTTGGGTTCAGTGGTGACATTGTTTGCGATGACATTGTTTGGCAGATTTTTCTCCAAAGTTTGTTGTGCAGTTGGCTTGGACAAACCTAAAATGCTTAGTGAGGCCAGTGTGACAAGCTGTAGCAGCCATGTCCCTACCTGATATGCGCTACCTGCCTGATTTATGTCTAGCATGTGCAGAACTTTCACAAATGTACTTTAAGTATACTCCACCTCACTCTTTATGGTTCTTACCAATCTGCTTCACACATATGTGAATAATTTACGCCATATACATATTCCAGCAACAAAAGATGTACTGAAGCAAGAAAAGAAGGGGGAAGATTACAGTTTAGGTTTAGTGGGCATGAGATCTTCATCCCCATTACAAAATGGCAAATACTTCACCAACTTCAGGGCAAAGATGGAAACTCTGCATATGGCAGCAACCTATGTTAGGGAACACCATGACGAGGTATGCCAGCAAGTGGGAATATTTACTGATGCCCTTTTTGCAATGAGTGCACCCAAGAACCCCAAGAACAAGTAACAGAATGCACTTGCATTCACTGTCAGAAACAGGAACACAGGTGAATTTCACACTATAGTGAATTCCTGCACACTGTGGAAATGGGAACGCTGACAAGCTGGCAAAGGATGCTGGTCAGCTGAACCAAGACAATACAGGGGGCTTGTATAATGGGCAAAAGGCCATCATCAAAAGAATGGTGACACCAGCACCCAGTCTTTGATCTGAGTGACAGTTACAACTTTCTGAACAGAGCTGACAAAGTGATCCTGACCAGACTCTGAACTAGACACAACAGAATTCATGCCCACATGCACAATAAACTGAAAGCTGGCCAGACGGACAGATGTCCTTGAGACACTGGCCCAATGAACAGCAAACACATCCTCAAAGACTGCCCTCACCGGGATACACTTACTGTAGATCAGCCACTTGGACTGACAAGGCAACCTTGAAGACAAAACTCTTGGGTGATTTGACATCTAGCGAACAATGAAGAAGGTACTCCAGCTAGATTTCCACCCTGCATGTAATGGATTGTTTTACAGATTCACACATTTATTCTGCGTTTCATTATTATAAATTTGCTCTAGGTATCAAGACATTTTAATGACGTGAAAATGGTAAATCTGCTTTTCTAAAAGACATGTAAACACTTGACAAACAGACTTAAGAGTTTTATACTAATTTCACTGTTCCTGTCTGCATGGAAGTGAATGAAGGCAACACAAATTTCAAATAAAAGAAAACAGTGTAAGCTTTTCAATGATACATCTTTCTTCGGAGTGATATACTGGTAGCAATTTTTATGTATATTAAAATAATATCAATTCAATATTGGTAGCAATTTTATGTATATTAAAATAAAATCAATTCAAGAAAACATCAACAATACTAAAACAATAACAGACCTGGAAATGCTTTTGCTAGGCTGTGAAGAGCAGAAAACATCATCTTTGCAAGCACAGTTTCATTGGCAATGTCTAAGATGCACAAAGTATGTAGGCTGTTTGTATGTACATTTATCTCTCTTTACCTATATGCTGTCTTACCTCTAGCCATGTTAATTTCTTTGCATAAAAAATATATACAGCTATACTTTGTTGCTGTGCCAGTCATGGGGATGGAATTGGTTATCATGTTCAGCCTGGAAAATCACCACTCTTTGTCATGGTCTTGGATGGTGGAATGGATGTCTGTTATGGAGAATGCTGTTGGACATGCATATACGAGATGTAAAACTCTTTATATGTTGCATTCCAATAGTAAGGAAATGAGCATATAAGGACAGCACATATTCGCAGCAACTTTTTTTTAGTTAAAAAAAAAAAAAAAGAGTGATTTAACTACACTGTTGTATTTCATTGTCATTAAAATAAATATGTGAAGATTTATTTCACATATATTGTCTCTTTGCACACTGTTCTATTATACGTCCATTAATGTCAAGTTAATCATATTTTGCGTAGTGCCTGCCACAAATGGTAAACTGAATATGTACTGAATCCAGGAACATAAAGCCCTTGATGACAGTGTCATCAACCCCTGCTTTAATTTCAAATCAAGCATATTCCCTGGAAAAAAAAATACAAAAAGGGCTATAAAAGTGGGTAAATACTGCTAAATTAAAAGGTACAGAGATATAGCATTTTTTCCATGTCAAAAATGTTATGCTTCATTTCAATTTCAATTCTTTATTGTCATGTGTACAAGTACCATGTACAATGAAATGCTTGCTTGCATGTGCCGCTGCAGACAGTGAACATAGACAAGACAAAAAAAAAAAGAAACACACACACACACACAATAAATAAATGAATATAAATAAGTAAATAAATAAAACCAGAATCCTAGGAATAAATAGAGACAGTGGCAGAAGTATATGTGCAGGTAGCAGTGGAGGTGACACAAGGTTACTGATTGTTCGTGAGTCTGATTGCAGTTGGGTAGAAACTGTTCCTGAACCTGGAGGTGCGCATCCAAATGGACTTTAGTCGCTTCCCAGATAGGAGAAGGGTGAAAAGTGACAGTGCAGGGTGACTGGGGTTCCGTCTGATACGGTTCACTTTCCTGGGATAGCGAGTAATGTGGCTGTCATGGATCGCAGGGAGCTGTGTGCCCGTGATCTGCTGTGCTGTGTTCACCGCACGCTGCAGAGCTCTGCAGTCCTGAACTGAGCAGTTGCTGTACCAGGATGTTATGCATCCAGTCAGGATGGACACCACAGTACACCTGTAGAATCTGCACAGGGTTGTGGGGGACATCCGGGCCTTACTCAGTATCCTGAAGAAGTAGAGGCGTTGTTGGGCTTTCTTGACTACTGCCGCAGTGTGGCTTGACCATTTAAGGTCATCAGTGAGGGTGACTCAGAGGAACCTAAAGCTGCTGACCTGCTCCACAGCCTCACCTCCGATGTAGATGGGGCTGTGCTCTGTTGCCTGTTAATGGAAATCCACAATCATCTCCTTAGTTTTGCTAACGTTGAGGGTGAGGTTGTTATTCTGACACCATTCTGACAGGAGTCTGACCTCCTCCTTGTAAGCCATCTCATCGTTCTCGCTGATCAGACCTATTACAGTGGTATCGTCAGCAAACTTGAGGATGGTGTTAGAGCTGTACTTAGCTACGCTGTCATGGGTGTAGAGAGAGTAAAGCAGGGGGTTCAGCACGCTGCCATGTGGGGTGCCAGTGTTGATGGTGATGATGGAGGAGGTTTTTCCACCAATATGCACTTGCTGAGGTCTACCAGTGAGGAAGTCCAGTACCCAGTTACACAGTGAAGAGCTAAGCCCCAGATCCAGCAGTTTAGCGATGAGCTGGGATGGAATGACAGTGTTAAATGTAGAGCTGTAGTCCACAAACAGCAGCCTGGCATAACAGTTCTTGTTCTCCAGATGAGACAGAGTGGTGTGAAGTGTTATGGAGATGGCATCCTCAGTGGACCTACTGCAACAGTAGGCAAACTGGAGAGGGTCCAGAAAGTCATGAATAATGTCCTTGATGTGTTCTAGCATCAGCCTCTCAAAGCACTTCATGGTTATGGGAGTAAGTGCTACTGGGCGGTAATCATTAGGGCAGTCTACTTTATTTTTCTTTGGGACAGGGATGATGGCTGTGTGCTTGAAGCAGGTGTAGACAGATGAAACTCTCAGAGATGTGTAAAGATATCCGTAAAGACAGCAGCTAGCTGGTCGCAACATGTTTTTAAAACGTGACCTGAGACTCCATCTGGGCCGGGTGCTTTGCGGATGCTGAGTTAGGAAAAAGTTTTCCTCACATCACGTCGGCGTGTGGGGTATCGCACAAGCCTGTCCGTGTTAGCGAGCTCGAAGCAGCGGTAGCTGTGGCCGCGTGTGTCCGGGGTTCATAGTCTGTGATCAGCTGAATATCCTGCCACATCCAACGAGCATCTGCTGTGCTGTTAAACTGAGAGTCCAGTTTGTGGGCGTACTGGCGCTTTCCGTATTTAATGGCTTTTCAGAGATCATACCTACTCTTTTTGTATGCCTGTGTATCCCTGGAGTGAAACACACTGCTGTGCTCATGGATCCGCCAGAGTACTTTAGCACACATCCAGGGCTTCTGGTTGGGAAATACGCGTACAGACTGTGGGTACGCATTCATCCACACATTTCCCGATGAAGCCTGTGACAACTGTGACATACTCATCCAGATTCTCAGAGGACTCTTTGAAAACATCCCAATCCACAGATTCAAAGCAGTCCCTAAGTTTCTCCTCTGCTTCCGGGGTCCAACAGTGCACCTCTCGCAAGACCAGCTCTGTGTGCTTCAACTGCTGCTTGTAAACAGGGAGGAGCAGCACAGAACGGTGGTCTGACTGCCCGCGGAGCAAGCGATACACGTTTTTGTGTGCGGTGCAGCAGTGGTCCAACATATTAGCACCCCTGCTGGGACAGGAGACGTGTTGGTAGTATTTGGAGTAAACAGACCTTAAGCTTGCTTTGTTGAAGTCCCCGGCAATGATAACCAGACCTTGGGGGGGTGTGTTTTCACAGTCCGTATTTAGGCCATACAGTTCCTTAAGTGCGGTGCTGGTGTCTGCTTGCGGAGGGATGTAAATAGCCGCCATGTGTACAGCTGTAAACTCCCTAGGCAGGTAAAGAGATGGGCACTTGATGATCAGACACTCCAGGTCCGGTGAACAGCTTTGTGAAATGACTTCCACATCCATACACCATGCGTTGCTGATGAGGAAGCATACACCACCACCTCTCTTTTTCCCAGAGGAGACCGACCAATCAGTGCGGTGGATAGAGAAGCCGTCTGGCTGGACAGCCGAATCCGGTGTGCAGGCAGTGAGCCAGGTTTCTGTGAGGTAGAAAACACAACAGTCACGCAGATCTCACTGAAAACGAAGTCTACCATGGAGATCGTCCAGTTTGTTGTCCAGAGACTGGGCATTGGCCAGGAAAATGCTAGGCAGTAGAAGTCGCAGTCCTCGGCATTTCGTCCTCGCTTGGATCCCGGCACGCCGGCCATGTTTTCTCCTCCGCATCTTCCGGGCGTGGTCATGTGGGTCGCGTCCGCCACCTTGGTCTTGAGTTATTGTGGTGAGCAGCCCCTGGTCGATAACTTCAACAGTAGCGACTTGTGCCTTTGTTACTCCGATGTTTACCAATGTTGTACGGTCGTACTTAATAAAACAGCAAACAGCCAGTACATACAATGACAATAACAAAAATACAGACACAAAAATGAAAAGTGTGCGAGGAGCAGCACGCAACAAGTTGCCTGTCTCCAGTGCCATGTCATTATTTTTTATCCCCTTTAAATTTAATCCATTCTGTGTTCTGTATTTCTTGTCTGTTTACACATGGTTTTCACAATTTTACATTATATAGTGTCATTCATAATCAGCATTACTGGAAACATTAATTTTTACTGAATGAGACATTAAAAAAAAAAAAGATGACAATTAAAATAGTGAAGTTTCACCCTGAAATACCTTATATCACCAGGCAGAATTTGGGGGTTTAGGGTTTGAAAGATTAAAAAATGTACATTTCAAAGATGGAGTTAACTTACTGCTTTAAAGGCAATGCGGTACCTTCTGAAAATGAAAATGATCTGTAGCAGAGTTACTTGAAATGTTATAATTAATTAATTAATTAATTAATTAATTAATTAAAAACTGAAAAAAGGAAATTTCAGAATATTACAAACGGGTCTTCTTCACGAAACAACTAATAAGTTACATCCTACAGATGTTCTACAACAATTAAAGTAAAGTAAGCCTTGCAAGCTGAAGCAAACCAGTTGTACAGGTGGCCCAAATTCTGTTGATTACTAAAAAACCTTCTGTCTTAAAGCAGAGTTGGAACAGACACCTTCTGAAGTACTACTTGGATGATATTGAACTGTCAAAAATTATAAATTCCAGTGATAATGGCAAGAAAAGGGCAATTAACAAATTAAATGAGACACGTCATTATTACCCTTAGAAGTGTAGGCCTTTCATTTAGAAAAATTGTAAAAAAAAATCAAAATGTCTCTGAGTACAGTGTCCTACACAATACAAAACCGATTGGATACTGGAAAAAACTCTGACAGGAAGAGATCTGGCAAACCCAATGTCACAACCCAATCAGAAGACAAGTTTCTGAAGACACCTCACAACACAAGCAGCTTCAAACACAGCACGACAGTGGTCAAAAAAAGTTTCTACTGTGAAGAGGAGACTTTCTGCTGCAGGTCTGACAGGGTGAGTGGCAGTAAGAAAACTATTCCTTAAAATACAAAATAGGGCCTTGAAATACAGGCTGTGGACTACAGACTGGAAGAAAGTTCATCATGCAGGGTGTTTGTGCACCATTAAGTTGGTGAAAGAATGGTTCATCAGTGTGTGGCATCAACTGTCAAGTGTGATGTTCTGGGGTTCTTTAGCTGGAAGCAGAGTTGATTACTTGCACAGAGTGAATCAAAAGGGTTACCTTAGTTTGGCTGTTATATCAGCAAAAGGTGGCTACTTTGATGACTCAAAAATTTGGTCGTTACACGAAATTCACAAATTAAAAAAAAATCTAGAACAGAATGAAAAGACTTACTGGTAAGAGTTACTTGTTACCTAAAACTGTTTCAAAAATATGTTATTTGATAATTATTAACATGGCATTAATCATGGACCAAAGGGGACATGGTGTACTGAAAGTGAATGTACTATTAGCATTACCTGTACTTCTTTTGTATTTATTAGCCAAAAGATGGTGAAAGTTAAAGCAGCACACACATTATTTTGGATAAACTGATTATTTAATTTACAGATTTCCTGTTTGACAATAGAATGAAATCATTTATGATCTTTGGGATAATCTGATCAAATATTTGTAAGACTCTGCAAATAGATGTACTTTAAATTCTTAAATGGGGAAGCTTTTAGTCTGTTTGCCTTATATTTAACACAGTAATGTAAAGTAATTTCTACTTGAAATGTACATTAACTGCTTTCTCCTTAGTTACTTTGGTGCAGTTAGGATTTGAAGGCAACAGAATCTAATATATGTAAATTTTAAAAACAAAAATAGTTAAAAGAAAATTAAAAATTACCAAAAGTGTTGTAATTTTTATTGAAAAAAACACAGACAGGGGTATAGAGACTCTCATACTGGTAGTACACTGTACATTATAAAATTATTTGTATTTTCAATCCACAAATGAAAACGGGGTAATATATTGAAATATTTAAAAAAAAAAAAATCTAAAACATTTTTGTGTTTTTCATTGACACACAACAAACGTACTACATCTATACTTTACTCACACCCTTATGCTGAAATACAACAGCGAACATTTGGTAAAATTAACAAGCAAATGCCCTGATTTTCATTTTTCATTGGGGTGGAGTGGCTCTTCCCAACCCTCTTACACTGGAGGTTTTCTTGGCGTGTGCATTTCACAGTTAGTTTTATAATAAATAATTTGATTTATCATTCACAACCTGATTTACCATATATGCAAACAAAATTTACTTACATTTTCTGTTCAGTTAATGAAAAAATAGTACTGTTCGAAATCAATATTTACAAAGTCAAAATCCACACATCAGTGTATCAGTGCCATATTAATTAATTATGACAAAGATTATTCTGGATACATTCATAGGCAACTGTTGTTTTTTAAATGAAAATTAAAGCTGCTTAGCATACTTTTTAAATTTAGGTTTTTAAATAAGTCACTCTGACAGTTTTATAACATTTGCTGTTTTGAGATTAATGTCTGCCTCCTTACATGCAAAAAATAAATTAGACGGCTAATTGCACTTGCTGCAAAGCAGCATTCAATAGACAAGTCAAATTAATAAAAATTTTAAATGTCACAAAATTTCTTCTGTTTCCATATTGTACATCTCTCCCTCTTTCTTCATACAGTATTTGCCCATACTTCAGGCTGTCATTGTGGAAGCAGACTTATAAACTAAAGATTCAATACTTCAGAATACCTGTGCAAACTGTGTTTGGCATGTTCTTTTAGGAGATAAGATTTTTGCTAAAACATTAAGTGTTTGGTAAATTATTTTCAGGCAGTAAGAAAAGTTGTTTTAATATCCTCTCAACAACACGGTTCTGGGATTCTATTAAAGGAAGCATTCCGATTGACATTAGAAGCTAATCCACAAAAATGCCAAACCAATGTTTAAGAAATTGTGTTTTGAAAAGAATATATATGGTAAGAGAGTTTGCTAATGCCTAAAACACAACCACTTGGGTTTAATTTGTTATCAGATTTTTCTTACTGCAGTGCCTATATGGAGTCTCCTTGTTCTGTTCTGTAATTTCCAACAATGGCATTACAGTCGCCAACAAAACATTCACAAATATGATATACTGCGTATGTACCTTTACTACGTTCATAGTTCGTTATATGTTATGGGTTATACTCATGAACATTAGTTGCCTTTAAAAACCAAACAAATGACACATGTTTAACATTTGTAGATTCACATTCAGTGTGCTGTTTTGCATAACTGCACATCTCTGCAATGTTTTTCTGTTAATGCAGTATATGTCATATTACTAGAGAGATGTGCATTGTGCTTTGAAGCAATGAAAAACTAAATAAATTTTACTGTGATATATACCAATAGAACAGCTCATTTCATCGCCGATGTCAAACTGCCACTTCCTTTTAAACTTGCCTCTATTTTTACTTGCTGTTGATAACAACTGTTGTTAGCGCTGGAAGTGGTCAATTTCCTCCCATATCCCACAGTCATGCACACTAAAATGTCTATGGGCAACACGCAGTGAAATTCTCCTGCCTCAAAAACAAAACATTTCCAGGCGGTACTTGCACTATTTTCCTTTTCGGGATGTGTTAATACAGTGCAATGGTACTTTCAGTCATTTTCATGTTTAGTTTATCTTCATGGTTTAAATCACTAGCTACAGTTTTTATCACTTAAATTATGAGATGCCATATACATTTTACATTACTTGGAAAAAAAAGTTGTACAAACAAGCAGAGCATTATCTTTCTTGTTTGCCTTGTTTCTCTCTCAACAGAAAAGAAGAGGCTTGAACACGCTGCACTTGAACAAACAATATAGGAAAATAACCATAACAACAATCAGCACATTGGCAAAGGGAAAATATATACACTCACACAGAAGGCAAGTACTGTTTTTAGGTGTGTACGTTTACAGGGTCATTACTGTCACATGTACAGAGCACAATGAAATTCTCAATTGTATGTGCTTCACCACTCTCCAGAACCATGATTAGTGAATACAGGAGAGACACCATATTTGCTTGAATAGATGTCAAGGTTGTCTTTACATATGTCATAAAAGGATTATTTTATGTTACACTGAGGACAACCTGATACAAAGAAGATATTTACAAATTGTCGCCCTAATAAGTACTAAAAGTCTCTTTTACATTGACACTCAATTTGTTAGATTAAAAATACAACCAGGTAATCACTTTTTGTATTTACAAAACGGAATCCTTTAAGACAGTATTAATACTATAAAACTACACTACTGTTTGCAATTCTTATTTTTTCTGATAGTTTGGAGTTTTTTGTAGCTGACACTTAAACTTTTTATTTTAAAATGATTCATTTCTCACTGATGTTTTGCCTTTAAAATATCAGTCAAAAACCTTTAGAACAGTCACTTATAGGTTCAGGTATTAAAATATCATCTTGATCCTTTCCTCATGTGCAGCTTTATACACCATACTTACTGTTGTAGACAGAAAAAAACCTTAATGTATTTGCCAAATACATATCAAATTATTTTTGTATTGCCAGCTTTAGTTGATTGCTTTATTTTTATTTTCTCTCAAGTCTTGCTGGATTTTCAAATGTCAACATAAAGGCACTATACATGAGTAGAGGAGTAATTTAGCAAACTAAAATTACCAAGATGCCAAATTCAAAAACTAATATTACTAAAATGACACAAGGGAAAAATACTTATGTTCTGTAAATGATGTTTCATATTCAACAATAAAATATTTCTCATCTATAAGACCTTTTTCTTTCAAACAATACTATAAAATAGAAAAGACCTCCTCCGCAGTTGTGAAACAATGGCAAAGGTCACTACTGACGCAAGTAGACAGCTCAGCATCTGGAAACATGTCAATGATTCCCGGAGAGAAATACAATTAAAAGCTACCTTATTAGTACAGGTCAGACCTACACTACTTTAATATCTGATTTTAAATCATTTTCACACAGTAGGTATTCACAACATTGCAAAAAGGGGGTGGGGGCAGTGGAGGTGTAATGAATGAAACACAAACCAAGTAAGACAGCCAGTACAGCATACTGTATATTAGGCTAAGCCTGAAAAGCAAATGTACACTACCAACTACCCCGCAAAATGTCAGAAGTACAGAAGTATATTATACTTAGGACATTTCAATTACTTTAATTTCTTAGGCTAACTGTTTGATAATATAAACTTTGTTTAACTTGCACAAAAAATTATTAGGTTTTTTACTTAATTACACTAATCTTGAATTATTTTCTTCTAAAAGCACATTCCCAAGTGAACTCATCAAAACAGAGCCAATTTAGTCACCCATCAACCTAACATGCACACATTTGTGAAGTGGGAGGAAAATCCACGCAGGCACACTGAGAACATGTAGCAGTGCTAACACCTGTATCATCATGCCATTTTTAAACCCACACATACTGCACCAAAATGAGTCAATAACACTAATAACAGTCATGCAGTTAAATGCAGTTGTATTTTCTTCAGCTGGAACTAAGAGGCAGAAAGATTGCAACAGCTGTGATCATAGCTATATTAATGCTTCTTTTTAAAATGATTTTGTATAACACAAATAGCATACATTACAGTGGAGCTCTGTATTACATTTACAATATATTTTTCATTTATTCATTTATTTAATTTCCTCAATCACCTTTCTCTATTATTTATCACAAAGAATTGAAATCTTGTAGCATTTGGTGTACTGTAGAATCAACCAGTACATCTGATGCCAGTCCATCCATCACATGGTATATCAAAACGTCAAGATCTAACCTACTATCTGCACACAAACATCTGCTTTACACAAGAAAAATGAATCTTGCATTAATCAGTAAAAGCTGGAAGGAATGCTAAAATCTAATAACGTGATATCAGTGTTCACTATATTATTAATCAGACACCCTCAAACTCGATTAAATTTTTATGGAAATAATTTAGAACATTTACACAGGTAATACATGTTCATAAAACTCTTTATGACAACATAGTTTTACTTTATCACAAAGTTTTTAATCTTCATTTAATTAAATAGCCAACTTTTAGAAACAGAACACTATACGATTATTATTTAAGCACCCTGGAAAACCATTATGTTATATACAGATAAATGTACTCCTAACAAAGCTAATTTATGAGTTAATCACCAGATCATTACTGTACATTTGCAAACACTATGCAAATGTATCCCCAAAGGTAATGAAGCTTTAAGTAGAACACCTGCAAACAAATTAAATGTTAAATGTTACTGCACAGTAATATAAGTGAAAAGAAACAAAGCAAAAACAACTTTTTTCCAAAATAATGTAATTGTCATACAGTACATATTTAGAACAAACTATGTTTACCATAATGAAGTGAAAAACGATGCAGAAAATCATCTCCTGCATATTCCTAAATAATAAATAGGCAGCTCTTTGAACAAACACATTATATACAGTATGCAATATAAATTATACAATAGATTCAGATTACAGTATTTTACTTCAGGTTGCTCACAGCATAGAAGAAAACCCTTTTAGCAGTCAGTTTAGACTGAAATTACAGAAGGGCTGTGATGGATAAGCTAGGGATGTTCAAGTGTTGGAGTCAAACTGTCTAAAAGTGATAAGGTCATTCTGGAGCAATCCTTAATAAGTGCTGTGATATGCAAGGTGCCCCACAGAGAAACTTAGGTGTTAGTGCTGGCTAAACAAGAACTATTCTTGTCATCATAAGTTAAAAACTGCGCAGCAGGACAGTTAGTGATTAAAACAGTATCTTTCTACATACTCTTGCTTAAAAATAGACTGTTAAAAATTCTGAAATATGCTGGCATTCCTTGATACAATTTTGTCACAATTCTTGTGGGTAATAATGTTATAATATTAGTATTTCATCATGCTTTGCACTTTATTAATTATTGTGATTTGACTGAATGGATTTTTTTTTAATTGACTAAAAATAAAAATTAAAAGTATATTTTGGCAAAAGAGTATCAATAAATGACATTAAAGAAATAATGACCAATACAACCCCTCTTTAAACTGAAAATACCGATGAGTGCATAGGTCTCCAGGAGTTCTTATCAGTGAAATTCAACAAATCACTTTTTGCCATGAATTTACTGGGTTTGCCAGTCACCTTGTTTTCCTGCAACCACACTATGCAGCCATCTTAGGCACACATTTTTTTTCCTAGCTCCCCATGATGATTAGTGAGGCTAGCATGTTGTTGTAGCAGCCAATTTTGGACGGGGATGTCACTACCCAATATGCACTACCTGCCCAATCTACAGTTAGGTCCATAAATATTTGGACAGAGACCACGTTTTTCTAATTTTGGTTCTGTACTTTACCACAATGAATTTTAAATGAAACAACTCAGATGCAGTTGAAGTGCAGACGTTCAGCTTTAATTCAGTGGGGTGAACAAAACGATTGCATAAAAATGCGAGGCAACTAAAGCATTTTTTTAACACAATCCCTTCATTTCAGGGGCTCAAAAGTAATTGGACAAATTAAATAACTGGAAATAAAATGTTTATTTCTAATACGTGGTTGAAAACCCTTTGCTGGCAATGACAGCCTGAAGTCTTGAACTCATGGACATCACCAGATGCTGGGTTTCCTCCTTTTTAATGCTCTGCCGGGCCTTTACTGCAGCGGCTTTCAGTTGATGTTTATTTGTGAGCCTTTCTGTTCGAAATTTAGTCTTCAACAAGTGAAATGCATGCTCAATTGGGTTAAGATCAGGTGACTGACTTGGCCGTTCAAGAATTTTCCACTTCTTTGCTTTAATAAACTCCTGGGTTGCTTTGGCTGTATGTTTTGGGTCATTGTCGACCTGTATCATGAAACACCGCCCAATCAATTTGACTGCATTTAGCTGGATTTGAGCAGACAGTATGACTCTGAACACCTCAGAATTCATTCGGCTGCTTCTGTCCTGTTTCACATCACCAATAAACACTAGTGTCCCAGTGCCACTGGCAGCCATGAATGCCCAAGCCATCACACTGCCTCTACCGTGTTTTACAGATGATGTGGTATGCTTTGGATAATGAGCTGTTCCAAGCCTTCTCCATACTTTTTTCTTGCCATCATTCTGGTAGAGGTTGATCTTGGTTTCACCTGTCCAAAGAATGTTTTTCCAGAACTCTGCTGGCTTTTTTAGATGTTCTTTAGCAAAGTCCAATCTTGCCTTTCTATTCTTGAGGCTTATGAGTGGCTTGCACCTTGCAGTGCACCCTCTGTACTTACTTTCATGCAGTCTTCTCTTTATGGTAGACTTGGATATCGATACGCCTACCCCCTGGAGTGTGTTGTTCACTTGGTTGGCTGTTGTGAAGGGGTTTTTCTTCACCATGGAAATGATTCTGCGATCATCCACTACTGTTGTCTTCCGTGGACGTCCAGGTCTTTTTGCGTTGCTGAGTTCACCAGTGCTTGCTTTCTTTCTCAGGATGTACCAAACTGTAGATTTTGCCACTTGTAATATTGTAGCAATTTTTCGGATAGGTTTTTTCTGACTTTGCAGCTTAAGGATGGCTTTTTTCACCTGCATGGAGAGCTCCTTTGACCGCATGTTCTCTGTTCACAGCAAAATCTTCCACATGCAAGCACCACACCTCAAATCAACTCCAGGCCTTTTATCTGCTTAATTGATAATGACATAATAATGGACTTGCTCACACCTGCCCATGAAATAGTCTTTGAGTCAATTGTCCAATTACTTTTGAGCCCCTGAAATGAAGGAATTGTGTTAAAAAAAAATGCTTTAGTTGCCTCAGATTTTTATGCAATCATTTTGTTCACCCCACTGAATTAAAGCTGAAAGTCTGCACTGCAACTGCATCTGAGTTGTTTCATTTAAAATTCATTGTGGTAATGTACAGAACCAAAATTAGAAAAAAGTTGTCTCTGTCCAAATATTTATGGACCTAACTGTACATTGCAAATGCACAGAACTTTTACATATGTATACTCTAAGTCTACTACGCACTTTATGGCACTGCCCAATCTGCTTTGTGCATGCTTAAAAAAATTTATGCTATATACAGTCATGCATGAAGTCACTACTCAATTAGTATTCCTGTCAAATTTGCATCCAGCAAGCATTTAAGACACAAAAAAAAACTACACTCAACATTACATTTTAATGGCAATGCCCTGATCTGAACTGCGCCTGTGGGCCCAAAACTTGCAGTATTTTTATATTACCATTTTGAGAATATTATGAAAATACTTTTGCATAGGTTCATTGTACATTGTGCCTTCCCTGCTGGATTAAATAGATCTGGTAGTGGCAGGGACAGCCCAGCCACCCTCAACGCCACAACCCTGACCACCCAGAGTGTATATCCCTTCCATCATAGGCTATGTGGGTGTTAGTTAATTGAAGTGATAGGAACAAGGGAAACACAAAGAGAGACAGTGAACATGAAGTATAATTTTATCTCAGGGAGGTATGAAAGTGGTCATATTTGGTCATATTTTTGGCCACAATAATCCGTCCAACATAGTTGGCAGACACTTCCTTCACCTTCAGGGATACGGCAGCAATATAATCCACTCAAAGCTCAGTTCCTACTTCCCCTTTGACTTCAATGCATTTCATTGAGTTTGCTAAAATTATCAAACCATTCCATCTTTTTACTGAACTTGAGAAGAAGAAAATTTAGGAGGGTTTGCTCATCACTACTTTCCAGTATATTACTCCTTTAAACTGGCAAACCGAAAGGCTGATTTTATACAAGCTGACATGATTAAAGAGAAAGTGGAGCAGTGAGTATTTTGCAGTGTGTCTCTCATTCTGTCATTTTGTTAACACAATGTGAGATTTTAAAGAAAAAAGAAGTCCTGGAAAATTGTTTGTGTTTGCCAAATGAATTATATAAATTTGCTCACCCCTATAAATTCTAGAGGTTAGGCCCATTATTACATCCTGGGTATCATAGCATTTAAAAGAGAATGATACTTTTATGCTGAATAATGTTACTGTATCAAGCAAAGAACTGATTTAACTAGATAAGTAACAGACACATATCTAAAATACAAAAGTCGAATTAAACACATTATCAATCACACACAGCGCATTTCAAAATAATGGATATCTGCATACAATACATTACACCCAGTATTACTAACAGTTCATCTGTCCATTAACAAAACTAATTAATTCATTTCAGTGTTATAAAGAGGTGGAGTCTATATTAACAACAGTTCAACACTGGCTAAGTCTGGTTTATCTTTAAAAAGGAGGAGAGATTAGAATGTATAGCCACATAACCACCTGCTTTGGTATTTAATTAACAGGCAACTTTTATTTGTATTGGAAACCAAACAATTTTAAATTTGCTTTAAAGTACAGGGTGGTCCAGATCTAATTATTCAGATCCAGATCGTCTGGATGACTTTGATTTATGAGGGGATGATTCCAGTTCGGTGCAAAGACAATTCTTCATGTCGTCAGTTCGCACACTTCTCAATGGTCCGGGAATTCTTCGGGTCATTTTCTATGTAATAAACTTAAAAAGTTATAGCGTAATGAAAATTGCATAATTACATCTGGACCACCCTATATAATAATTTCTATTGAAAGCTTTATGTTGAAAGCTTCAACTATCTCACATGTAAATGAAGATATAGGCTCAGGCTAGGGCCTGAATGATAATCGTTGATATACTGGACTGATATTTGGTTTCCACATATGAATCAGTATTGGTTGAACCGGGACCGATATTATAATGCTGAAACTCTCCAAAGCAGCACACATTTATTATGCTATTTTTCAAAAGATACTCCCTTTGACTGATAATCACAACAAAGGTAAATAAATTGAGCCTTAACAATATACATCCAAAGAATTACAATTTGCTTCATTGATTTATGTACAGTTATACATGAAATTCACTAAATTCTGTATATCATGTTTTTGTACGTTTCCCCCTACTGTAGCAGGTGACATGCCCCCCGACTGACAAAATGGCCAGTGCCCAGCCTATTTCTTGGATGCACAAGGTTTTCACTCAGTAAGTATAATAACCTTTGTTTCAGAGGCTGAGCATTTTTCCAGGTAAAAACAGCAGAAGTTTTACTTTAAAATGGTTACACAATTGTCTCTGTATGACTCAGCTATTGCTTTGTAGAGGGCTTTTACTTTGAGGGTTCACAGATAAGCAATTGCCACTATATGAGTCTGTTTTCTTCTCAAAGTGATGAGCAGTGCAAATGGTTATTCAGTCTGATTTTCATAACACCCAATCTGTCAACTTTCAAAGAAGCAGAGGTTTAACTTTCCAAGGCACAGATAATTGCCTCCATATTGTAGTCATTGCTTGATAAAACAATTTGCCAATAAATGCAAGCCACCCTGCGATGTTTGGCCCTAACTCAAAAATGCATTTTCAAACTGGCAGCTCATTCTCCTAAAACATAACTGCAAAGAGTCATACAGGTTACTCTGGCTATTGTATGAATCACACTTCATATGAAAGCAAGCTTCCCAAAATGCCTACTTGGACTTGTCAAATGAATATTCATTTCTTTGTGTGCATCAAAGAAATCATTCCATTATATGACCTTACAAAGCACATATGTCTACTTTTACACATAACCATTTGTATATTTCATTTAATTACGGACCTTTTACAATGTGTAAGAAAAAACATTTAAGAATTGACCAACTTGTTGTAATATAAAAAAAATACATATACAAGTCAAGAGACTGCAGAATTAACAATGAAAGCTTTTATGTTTATACCATTAAAATGCATTCAAATTATAGTTTTTTTCAAAGGTCACTTGAAAAAACATCTTGTTTTCAAGCCTAAATTCTTTGGTTGTGAGATTCTTGAGAGATATACAAATTTAAATGTTCTAGTAGCCTATCAAACAGGTATTATTTCTTTCAGGAATCAGAATATACCATACTATTTTCTAAATAATACTGGTAAAGCATAAAAAAAAGACATGAAAAAATAAAATAAATAAAGCTGGACAATCATACAGCAAGCCCACTCCTAGTTTTATAACAATAATCTACATTAAATGGTACATATTACATGCAGGTATATACAGATAAATGCATTTCAATTTAATTAATTTCATTAATACACTCATCTCTCAGGATATATACGTGAGCACTGATTTACTTCTTTCTTTCAGTAATCATGTAAAATATATCCTACTTCATATAATTATCAGATAAGAGTGCGTAATAACTTTCTTGTCAGTGAAGTTTACTCTTCACATTTAAGTCAACATGAAATATATTAGTATATCTATTAGCATCGACAATTACACACTTGTGCTCACAGCACCTGCAGTATACACCAGAGAGTGTGGCAAACAAGAGATCTCTGCTTTGTGATCATTAAAAAACCACTATCATGTAACCAGAAAAATCTAAAAAGTAAACAAATCAGCAATATCACTACAATAAGTATCAGCATCTTTACTGCCCAGATTACCAATAACTTTGTTGGTCTAAAAACTACACATTGCTTGAGCACTTATTGTAACCTGTGTTTGAATGCATCAGATCAAATATTTTTAATAGTAAACATTGTGATGAATGGTTTGTGGAGCTCAGCAGGATTTAAAATAAATAAATAAATAACAATGACACTCATGTCTTCGGGTGTGGTAGCGTGTCAGGAGCATCTTCAAAGTGTGATGCGGGAGCGGACGGTCTTGCACTTTGTGCACTTGTGCAGGATCAACCATGACCCAAATTAGCACTGAAGCTGTGATTGCCACAGGTGTGCCTCATCCCTCTTTAAAAAATAAAACAGGAGTGTTACAGGAAAGAAAAAGAAAGAAGAGAAGAGAAGAGAGAAAGGGAAAAGAACAAGCAAATGGAGATTAAAGAAAAGAGTTTGAAACAGACAGGAAACAGGAACAGATGGTGTAAGAGTGAGGATGTAGACAGCCAGGAGGAGCCCCAGGAGGACAGAGTGTGGCCAATGCTCGAGGTTTCAGTGATGGTTCACTTCAACTGAACAATTTAAGGGAGTGGGAGGAGTAAAGCTCTGCCTTAGTACGGGAAGGCAGCGGGAGTCAGCGACAGAGGCTCCAATGATGCACCTTTCCTTGGTCCATGGAAGGGAAGGACCCAAGCCTAGGTCCAGATTGAAAGCCATGTGCACCACGGAAGAAAGATGGCTGTGATGGCCTCAGCTGCAAGGTCTGTAAGGATAAGCTGGAGAGACAGTGATTTTAATGGACTACACTAGGGCATGTGTTTAAAGGGACAGTTTCATGCACGGCTGGTTTTAACCTCTGGTTTTTAAAGGAATATTCATTTGATTGGATTTTAACCTCCACAGAGAAAAGTTATAGAGTATTTATGTACTTATTCGACATTTTGCACTGCATGTTTTGGACACTTGTTTTAGTTGGTTTTTAATAAAAGAACTGAGTACCGTTTCACCATCCCCTTGCTTGGTGTGTTTGCCCTCATTTTCTCAGCACATTATGTTCATGACTATCGCCAGTGGTGGGTTGAAGTAGCGTGGGGCTAACCCGCACCATGACAAACATTCAAATTTCAATTACTACTTTCAGCCTCAGCCCTACATTAACCTCACAAAATCTCTTTCAATTATTATGACTTAAAAGTATCTATCTATCTATCTATCTATGTGTAAGTATGTGATTTAAAATACCTTACTTTACATTAGCTGAAACATTTGTAGCACAAATCTTAAAAATACAGAAAAAGGAATTATATTGGAGAAAAGGAAAAACTGTTGCAATTACCACAATTATTAATATTTAAAATGTATTGTGTGCACATAGCACTAACAAACATGCCTTCAGCCATGACTCCGCCACAGTCTATAGCAGCACAGTGTCTAAAGGCAGGTCTCCAGATGCTGTCAGTAGCATCAGTATCAGAAATCAGCTAGGTGTTTAATAAACATAAAGCACCATATCAGTGGCATTTTAACGCAAGTCATTGTCTTCATTCAGCCATATTATTCATAACTTAATAGATACACTCAAGTGGCACAGAAGCACTTCCACTTCAAAGGGACTCCAACTACAAGCAAATGATAATAATAATAATAGTAATAATTCTTTACATTTACATAGCACTTTTCTCACTACTCAAAGCGCTTTACACAGAGAATGGGGAGCCACTTCAAACCACCAATAACATGGATCATCCACACATTAGTTGTTAGGTGGTGAAGGGGTGAGAGAAATAGCTAGCCAGTTAGAGACAGGGCAATTTAGCCAGGACATCAAGATATACCCTACTCCTAAGGAAGGATGTCCTGGGATCTTTAATGACTACAGAGAGACAGGACTTCGATTTTACGTCTTATGCAAAGGACGACACCATTTTTACAGCACAGCATCCCCCTCACTGCACTGAGGCTGGGATCCACATTCAGACCTACTGGCCTCATCAACACCTCTTCCAGCTGCAAACTAAGTTTTTCCTGGTTGGTCTCCCATCCATGAATTTGCCAGGACCAAAATGTTTAGCTTTAGGTAGATTACCTGTTCTGAAGTGAATGTGGTATGACAGACTGGCTGCTTAAGTGCCTCTCTTATTTAATACAGAAATTATATTAAAAAAAAAAAATCTTACTACTGAGTAAAAATGTATGTACATTACATGTAAATTTGTGTGGAAGGGTGTGAATTTTAGGCTATTAAAATGTAACATCTATAGCATGACTACACACTGAGAAAACAAAACAAATGAAAAAGTCTCAAAATTTGAATATATTTACTTATTTAACTCAAAATGTCAAAAATCATGTACTTTTTTATATCAGAAATCAGTTAGGTGTTTAATATTAAAAATTTAGTTTTTTTGTTTAAAATTCTGCTTATGGTTTATAAAGCCTTAAATAATCTCGCCCCATCTTATATATCAGAATGTCTGACATCTTATATTCCAAATCGTAACCTCAGATCCTCAAATGAGTGCCTCCTTAGAATTCCATGAGCAAAACTTAAAAGAAGTGGTGAAGCGGCCTTCTGCTGTTATGCACCTAAAATGTGGAATAGCCTGCCAATAGGAATTCGCCAGGCTAATACAGTGGAGCACTTCAAAAAACTGCTGAAAACACATTATTTTAACATGGCCTTCTCATAACTTCACTGTAATTTAATCCTGATACTCTGGATATCCAATTCATTATAATAACTATTCATGGTGGCTCTAAAATCTGTACTAACTCCTACTCTCTCTTCTGTTTCTTTTTCCGGTGTCCTTTTGGTGGTGGCGCATCTACTCAAAGCACCGTGATGTGACAACAGTGATGGATTAAAAGCCAGAAGTCTGCATGACCATCATCAAGTCCGTCCATGAGAACCCTAAATACAAAGAGAACTATTTCATTTATGTTAGGTAGAATGCCCAGAGGGGACTGGGCGGTCTCGTGGCCTGGAACCCCTGCAGATTTTTTTTTTTTCTCCAGCCGTCTGGAGTATTTTTTTTGTTTTTTCTGTCCCCCCTGGCCATCGGACCTTACTCTTTTTCTATGTTAACTAATATTGTCTTATTTTAATTTCTTATTTTGTCTTTTATTTTTCTTCATTATGTAAAGCACTTTGAGCTACTTTTTTGTATGAAAATGTGCTATAGAAATAAATGTCATTGTTGTTGTAATAAGCATAAAGCACCATATCAGCGATATTTTCATAAAGAAAATGAGAAATAGAACTAAAAATATTGTTTTTCGTTTTACAAGAAGAGAACTGAAATTAAGGCAAACAGAGAAACTAAAACTAAATAAAAGTAAAAATAAGTGATATGTGAACGAACTAAAACAAAAACTAAGTAAAAACTAAAAAAAACAGCAATAACATTAATGTACAATCCAGTTCAGTCGTGCACAGGGGTTGTTTGTAGGTTGCCCTGAGCATTCAGTTACGCTACACTGTTCATTATGAGGTGCTTATATCTTGGGCTTACTATAGTCACGTGGCACAACTTCCATAAAGGACCATTTGTTAGTTGAGCACATTTGGCTCGTCGGGTTGCAGCAGTAAACGTGTGGTTGACGATGTCGAGCTTTGCATAGATGTTTACAGGTGGAAAAATCGAGAAAGTAACGTGTGGAAATACTTTAATTACGGCGCAGATGATAATAAAAGCAAATGTAGTGCACGAGAAGAAGTCTCAGAGTTTCAGTGCAGGACCACATGGATCAGTCCTTAGTGGAAGTCCCACACTTCTCTGGCACCAAGACAGCACTTCAATACAGGGATGTGCTGTCAGGGGAGATAGGTGAGGCTGAGCCACCTGTCATCATGAAAGGTAAAAAAAATCTAATAATGATAACATAAAATAAATTTGCCCACTGGTCTATGTTATAAATTTGTTCTCTGTAGGGTTCCAATAATTTTGATCATTTTTATAGTCAAAATCACTGAATTTGCACGTTTCCTGTTCAAATACAGTGGAGAAACGCAATGTGCGGCAGCAAGGAGCGGATCCGAACCTCAGACTGCGCTCTCCCTCACACACTGGGTTGATGCATGCAATTGGCACATGCCTGTTGCTGTCTTTCTGTATGCCGCCAGTGCTTGTTGCTGCTGTTTTTCAACGCAGAGGCTGAAGGCGCCAATAAGTTAGCAATATCAGAAAGTCAAGTGCACTGCAGTGGTCCGTTTATTTTTATTTTTTGTTCTGACTGCCAAAATGTAAGATTAAGACTTTTAAGAATTATAAAAGGAACATAAAGAGGACTTTTACAAGAAATTGACAGAGATTTTCATGGAGAAGGATAGGCACATGGATTTTATTTATAATTAAAGGTAAGATCATAAACAGTTTTCAATTTTATAAAGAATGGGATCACACTAAGAAAAAAAAATCCAATATTTAAAAACTAAATTTTGACCTTAAATAAAATATTCTTTTGTTTTTTTTGATATCCTTTTGTTGAACAGTCTGTATTAAAATTGATTAAAGCATCAGAATTAAAAGCTTTTAAAAACAACTAAATATTTCAATTAAGGTCAAAACTGGAAGCCATTTTTTTGAACATCACTCTATACTTTCGTTTGTATTGTATGAGTATGAATTGTGAAATTGCAACGGCAAATTTAGAGCACATGGAGGGTGCAGAGCAAATGCGCTCTCTCTGATGTCTCTTGTCGCTATAAATGTAATGTTCTTTCTAAGCTAAATATGTACCTTACCTATGTGTGTGTAAAGAATGCTGATGAGATATAAAACATAACTAGTAGTCAATTTGCATGCTGCCAATTGAATAGTGAATAAACTACTGTTTTGGGTTCATATATTTGTAACTCTGACTCTGAAGGAGTCAGTGCCTCACCAGCCATGAACCTCACCTCACGTCACTGCTTCAGTAATGGCAGCAGAAATCGTCAACATACAGTCTGCTGGCACCAGTAGCTGAGGACCTCATCTAAGCACCTGCATTACAGGCATTCATCGAGCAAATATTTTCACTGTGTGGCTATCTGTGCAATGGACGTCGATGAAACATGAACAAATCTCCCGAAATGTATGCTTGTTTAAAGCTTACTAGCAACGTGCTTTCACAGACTGGTTTTTTGGGTTGAAACATTTGATCTTGACTACACTCATCAGGCCACTTAATGGGTTTGATCACGGATAGCCAAGCTGAATTTAACAGCATTATGAACTGTGAGTATATTTTGTTTACTGAAACATAACTTGCATTGAAATATGTTTAGGCCAGCATTTGTGGTCTTGCAACAGGAAAAAAACTAAAATTGTACTAATATTATGTAAAAAGGCCAGAACTAAATAAAATAAAAACAAAAATTTTAAACAAAGAACTAAATAAAAATTGTTGACTCCACTGAAAACTAGAACACAAAAATAAAAATTAATTTTATAAAATAAAATAAAAACTAAAACTACAATTAATATCAGAACTGAAATATCACTGCACCATATATGACATCAGGTTACACATACTGAAATCGAGCTGATCACTTAAAGTAGCAAAGCTGGATACTGTTAGCCTTTGTATTATTAACAGCAGCAATGTCACACATACAGAATATATTGAAATTTTACTTGCATATACAACCAACATGCAACTCACAAGAAAGACTCAATATTAACTCTAAACCATTTTTCCTCTACTAAAATATGTTGCCCCTTTAATTTGAGAGTTCATAATCAAAAATTTCCCAATTAATATAAATGAAAAAGTAATACATTGTCATTCAGATCAAAGTCTCATGTTGGTAAATTCCAACACTATGACAAAAAAATTAACTAAAAGTTTATTGAATACAGAGTAAAGACTTCTTATGTTTTATAAAGAGATGGTTGGTCGATTTAGGTCAGTTCAACCAAGAAAAAGTGCACCCTCACAAATGCATATATAAATAATACTAGATTCTATTTTTTTTTTATTAAACCAGTGCAATTATGTTAATGAATAAAGATGATTATGTAGGTGTAGAGAAAATGTCAAATGATATATTTTTTTTAAATTTCATAAAAAGAAAATTTCAATTGTCATTGTAACTTTATATGTTTTGTATTTTATAGTATGATTAATATATTAAAAAAGTAAAGTTTCTCAGATGTTAGCGACACTGAATTTGTCTCTCTAAACTCAAATGTACTTGATCGATAAGGTGAAAATACCTGAAGAATGTTGCACAATGTAAAGGGTAGTAAGGGTTGACTATTAAGATGAAGATGATATTTTATATTTTAATATGCAAAAGATGGTTAGATTGGGATCGGGGTACCGTCAATGAAGTTAAAAAATGGGCTGCCATTGTTAAGTGACACTGTTCCGAGAATTACATAAAATACCACCTACAGCACCGTAAATTGCTTCAATCCAATAGGTGGCATCAGGGTAACACTGTGTGCTATACATCAAACCATGCTGTCTACAGAAAATGTTAGACATCTTTATATTGGCTTGGAGCTTTAATAAAAGAGCTATGGAGATTTGAATTGCAGAAGCAGCTGAAGCTAGCATAGGGAACTCTGCATATATGGCCATTGAAATTCTTTATAACCTATAAGACTCCAGAAGAACTTCCAGGGTTTACACAAAAATGATATACAATAGATTCAAAATCCCAGTCACGTTTATGTGAAGTGTGGAGCTCAGAGAGACAATGAAAAATCCTCATCTGGTGGAGAAAGACAGACAACAGCTTCAATAAATGTATGGTAAGTGAGACGGGAAGGCAGGACATCGATAGTGGAATATGTGTGCTACTCGCCTCACAGGTTTAAATTTAACACTCACTCTGGATTGGGCATGTTTTCAATTTGAATGTCATTTTATTCCTAACATCATTAATATGAACATTACTACTATTATTGCATATAATTTTCCCCACAACTGTATTTTGAAACTGCACTGCATGATTGTGACCATGCTGCAAGAGCCTCAATTGCCAGGCATGTTACTCAATGCTACATCACATATGACATTGTGATGTCTATCATATCAATGTGACAGTGTATGTTGTCCCATACCCAAGCTTTTGAAAGAAAAAACTGTTTACAAAGAATCACACTGTTTACATTGTTAGTGAAAGGATATTTAGCTACAATTAGGATCTGATTTTTTTACAGCATTTTGTATCTTCTTGGCTGTGACCCATGCCTTTTTTTGACAATTTCTTTGTTTACCCCCTTTAAACACTTAATTTCCTACTTACATTAGTTATATGCAACATTCAGACTGAACTTTTCTATGTTAGGTCTCTACAGAGTACCCCATCTAAATGGTAAAACACTACATGAAATGTAAAACACATATCATACCATATTACTAATCAAAATTTAATAAAAATTGATTTTAGAGGTATTTTTTCAGGTTATTATATGAAAAGTCATCACAGACATTCATTCACAGATGCCTCACAATAACTTCGGTGTAAACCGACTAACTTCATTTACCTAAATATTCTGAAATTAAAGTAGTTATATCTTTAAAAGGTGTGCTAAAAATGCACTTAGTATTCTGACAGCAGAATAATGACGGTGAAGCAAGGGAGTGTAACTAATTTGCATGAATAATGAATATAACATCTCAGCTCAACTTTTAGAATTCACATGTGACATTTACAGCTAACCTTGCTGATTTACATCTTATATTTGCCCTTTAGAGTTGACTTACAAATCAGACTTACTTTTAACATAGACTAATTATTCTAAACTTCCAGGCACCACATTTAGCATGTACCCTTGATATTTGTCATTTCTATAACAAATAGCGGCCACACAGCTAATATTTTCAATTTGATCAGCTCGGTACGCTGTTACACG
>JANRMT010062836.1:80-12896 GCA_026402145.1 Polypterus bichir lapradei
ACATACATCAGTTTCGGTTAGCGCAGGGAATCCGCCTACCAAATTTCGTGAAGATGGGGCCATAAATAAGAAAATTCAACATGGCGGACGTTGTCGACCGTTATTGACCGTTATGACCGTTACGTGTAGAATTTCGAAATGAAACCTGCTTAACTTTTGTAAGTAAGGTGTAAGGAATGAGCCTGCCAAATTTCAGCCTTCTACCTACACGGGAAGTTGGAGAATTAGTGATGTTTGGAAAATTCAATATGGCGGCTGACAGTGGCGTCATACCACTGAAATAAGTACGTACATCGATTTTGGTTAGCGCAGGGAAGCCACCTACCAAATTTCGTGAAGATGGGGTCAGCCTTCTACCTACACGGGAAGTTGAAAAATTAGTGACGCTGGAAAGTTCAATATGGCGGCCGACAATGGCGTCATACCATCGAAATAAGTACATACATCGGTTTTGGTTAGCGCAGGGAAGCCGCCTACCAAATTTCGTGAAGATGGTGCCATAAATAAGAAAGTTCAACATGGCGGACGTTGTCGACCGTTATCGACCGTTATGACCGTTACGTGTAGAATTTCGAAATGAAACCTGCTTAACTTTTGTAAGTGAGCTGTAAGGAATAAGCCTGCCAAATTTCAGCCTTCTACCTACACGGGAAGTTGGAGAATTAGTGATGAGTCAGTCAGTGAGTGAGTGAGTGAGTGAGTGAGTGAGGGCTTTGCCTTTTATTAGTATAGATTACACTGTGCATTCTATGATATAATTAACTATTTTTGTGCTTAAAAATCTTTAAAAAAAATAAATTTACATACAGTTCGTACAGTCTGGAACGAATTATTTGTATTTACATACAATCCTATGGGAGAAATTAGTTTGGGTCACGACCAAATCGGGTTGCAACCAGAGTTTTGGAACGAATTATGGTCGTGACCACTGTAATCTTGTCTAAGAATGGTCACAACCAAAAATTACTCTCTTAACACAAGTCATGATTTTAGAACCAGTCTAGAAACACTAATGAGCCCAATGCCTTTGGGGAATAGGGGGAAACTAAAGTATCCCTGAAAAGCAAGTGGTCAGGGAAGCACATGTAAATTCCACAGAAAAACCCATGACTGACCATCCATGACAAAGACCTGGAGGTGTGAGCTAACAGCCCTGACTTCTGTAGCTTCATGCCACCCACAAATTAGTCAGTGTAATAAAAGTCAACTTCTAAAAAAGGACAAATTACCTGGTACAAAATAACTTAAAATATTGTAATTTAGACTAGATCTTTTGCATGGTTTTACATGTTTAAACTTCAATGTAAAAGCATCAACTGCTATTTCAATATCTGGCATTGTTGGAATACCTAATAGGGAACTAAAGCCAATCTCACCATTAAATTAGTTTACAGAATACATCACTTTTAATTGCAACCAAAAAAGGGTTGACAATAAATTCAGAAAAAAACAAAACAAATGTCTTACAGTGCGTAGGAATTTTGTTAGAAGCAAGGCAATGCTGACATCTTCAAGTAAAAATGGGTTAAAGTTTAGTTTGGTGAAAACCATTTAAACTGTTAACACCCATTTAACAGTACATTTCCACACTAAGGTTTTCTTTGTCCTACTTGGAAGTATAGTGTGGCTTATTTAATGTGCAGTTGTCAAAGGACATTCCATTAGATGTGCATATAAAGTCCATTTTTTAAATTATCTAGATTTAAATCGATTAGCCAATTACTGGCCAATCAATTAGTGTTACCATAATTACAACAATAAATAAGATTTAATTCACAAGATACAATCCAAGGTATAAAAAATTCAAAAGGTTTGGTGCATTTATTACAGAGCTAAATTGTAAATTATTAATATCTACAGTATCACTGCTAAATCTACACACAGCAAAAATTCAGAATGTTTCTCGGAAGTCCTCTAACAAAACATTTAGATTACAGAGTGTTTGTACATATACACGGATACACAAAAATATATACAGTAATCCCTCCTCGATCGCGGGGGTTGCGTTCCAGACCCCCCCGCGATAGGTGAAAATCCGCGAAGTAGAAACCATATGTTTGTATGGTTATTTTTATATATTTTAAGCCCTTATAAACTCTCCCGCACTGTTTATAAATATTCCCCGCAGAGTTATACAGCATAATCCCTTTGTATTCTCTTAGATATTAGGTAAGATTCATTGAAATTATGTATATAAACACACTGTTTATATACAGTAAAACCTAAATATTATTTTAAAGATATTGAGTGTCTCTGATATCACATATGTTACAGCCATTACGATAGACAGGTCACCAGCAATAAATACGTACAATGCAAGAAAAATAGTATACAGTAAATGTGTGTACAGTGACACTAAACGAACGTACATGTACTAAGCACTGTAAGAAGAAAATTAATTATGGTTACTCACCAACAATGACACGATGACTTGTCCGATAACAATGAGTTTAATTTTACTGCACAACAAAGGAGAGCGTTACAGCCCTTGTAAAGGAGCCACTTCAGGCGATTGTGTAGCACTGCCGTTGTTCTTCTTCTGGCAGTCTTCAATCAAAATCCCTAAAGCAGATTCCATCCAGACTACTGCCTTATTACATCCACTTACAACTCGTTTTGCACCCTGGTTAAAAGGACACTGCAGCCGTAGATCTTATATTCCTTTCCTGCTTTTTAAATAAAAAGAATCGTAGCCTTCAACAAATCCAAAACGTTTACCTTTTCGGCAATCGTTAACATGTTCTTCTTGCGCTTGGGCACGGCCCCTGAAGCAGTAGCAGATTGTTTTGGAGCCATAATGAAGGGCTTGACTATGCACAAAGATAAACACTAAAGAGCACAACTCTTTACACAGCGAAACACGTTGATGCTGAATGAGCGAGATGAGACTTCCTGGTTCCTGGTTAACACTGCATTCAGCACGCAGGAGCTCAACTGCGTGCTCTGATTGGTTAGCTTCTCAGCCATCCGCCAATAGCGTCCCTTGTATGAAATCAACTGGGCAAACCAACTGAGGAAGCATATACAGGAAGTAAAAAGACACATTGTCCGCAGAACCCGCGAAGCAGCGAAACATCCGTGTTATATATTTAGTTATGCTTTCATATAAAATCCGCGATAGAGTGAAGCCGCGAAAGTCGAAGCGCGATATAGCGAGGGATTACTGTAATACACAAACACTCATGCACACTCCGTATGTGTTATACAGTACATGTATATAAGTGGTAAATGTGTGTAACCTAAATTTCTTCTACTCTTTTCAAACTTTATTTGTTATCACGATTTAGCATTTTCAGAAAAAGGTTTGAGTGTCCCTGTGAACCTGGAAGCTATGTTATCCGGAGTAGAATCTCCTGTAGAAACTCCCTAGGCAAACTGGTCCCAGGTGAGAGGTCAGACAAAATGATTCAAAGCCCTAATAATGTATCACTATAAAGATAAAAAGAAGAGTATTCCACCCAGTATGGGGTTACCGGGACCTCCTCTTGGGGCTAGGCTTGGGAGAAGTGCCAGCAAGTGAGCACCTGATGGCCAGGCCAGCACAGGGCCCTGTCAGACACAGCCTTAAAACATAATGTTGGCCCACAACCTGGAGGAGGAATATGTACAGGGTGCATTATGACCTGGGCGGCAAATGAATGCAGAACCTTGGCAGACTGGAACCCAGACACACAAACTGACTCTTGGGACATGGAATGTCATCTCTCTTGGGGGGTAAGGAGCTGGAGTTGGTGGGTGAGGCGGAGAGCTACCAACTAGATATAGTGAGGCTCACGTCCACTCAACCAATTGTTTCTAGAAGCAAACTCCTCAAAAGAGGCTGGACTCACCTTTACTCTGGAGTTGCCCAGGGGGAAAGGCGTTTTGGGGATAGGCTTTCTATCAAGTCCCTAACTGGTTGATGTCATGTTGGACACAGAACGAGAAAGCTGCCTCTGTGCAGCTGAAGGTCACAGAGGGGAGGACTCAGACTGACATATGTGCCTATGCACCAAATGTCAGTTCACAGTACCAGACATTCCTGGAGTCATTGGAGACTATCCTGGAAAAGGGGCCCAGCTAGGGACTCCATAGTTCTGCTGGGAGACTTCAATGCCCACATGGGTAATGATGGAGACACCTGAAGAGGCATGATTGGGATGAATGGCCTCCATGATTCAAACTTGAGCGGTGCTTTGTTATTGGACTTCTGTGCTAGGCATGGTTTGTTCATAATGAACACCAAGTTTGAACATAAGGTGTCTCATAAGTTGTACTTGGTACCAAAGCACCCTAGAACAAAAATCTATGATCAACTTCATAATCATATAATTAGATTCCCAGCCATATGTTCTAGACACTTGGGTGAAGAGAGGGGCAGAGCTGTCAACTGATCACCAACTGGTGGTGAGTTAGGTCAAATGGTTGGGGAGGCATCTGGACAGATTTGGAAAGCTTAAGTGAGAAGTGAGGTTGAACTGGGAACGTCTGTGGGAATGCCCTGTCCAGAATACTTTCAACTCCAACCTCTGAAAAAGCTCTTCCCATGTTCTGGGGGAAGTGGGGACATAGAGTCCGAATGGGTCAGTTTCCATTGTGGAAGTGGCTGCATAAAGCTATGGCCAAGAGATGAGGATTGCCGTCCAGCTAAATAAGGAGGCCTTCCATATAAAGTTAGCACAGGAGACTCCTGACGCAGAAGAGAGGACCTGACAGACCAAAAGGGCTACAGCCTTGATGGTGAGGGAAGCAAAAACCAGAGTGTAGGAGGAGCTCAGAGAGACCATAGAAAGCAACTATTGATTGGGCTCAAAGAGGTTCTGGCACACCATCAGATGACTCAGAAAGGGAAGGAAATAATTCAGCCAGGCTGTTCTCAGTAAGGTTGGAGAAGTGTTGACCCAGACTGAGGATGTTGTCTGGCAGTGAAAGGAACACTTTGAAGAGTTACTGAACCTGATGGATATGCCCTCTATGGAAGAGGCACAGCCAGAAGATGAAGGGGGAATCAATGGCCATTTCCCTGATAGAGGTCACTGAGGTAGTTAAGCAACTCTGTAGTGGCACCACTGTCTTGTTTGGTGCAAAAAGGGGATTGCATACAAGGAAAAGTGCCTGATACAGTAAATAACTGTGAAATATAGTGGTAGACCATTGATTCTTTCAGACTGCATTGCTGCATGTGGTCCAAGGCCTCTAGAAAAGATTACTATTGAGGAAGAATTAATTCACCTACACCATAATATGCCCAAAACCTGAATGTCTCTGCCAGAAGGCTGAAACTGAGCCAAGGATAAACCTTTCAACATGACACTAGGACCTCAAAAAACACAAATAGTTGCGAGAACACAAACCAAGTTTTGAAATGACCATCTTAGTATCCATATTTAACCCAAATGAAAACTTGTGGTGTGAATTGAGAAGGGCAGTCCACAAGTACAAACCCTTTAAAAGAACTGAAAAAACATTAAAGAACTGGAAATGTTTTTGCTTGGAGTAATGAACCTAGATGCCTCTACAAATGTTGCACAAACTAGTTAAATAACACAGAAAGACACTCTGTGTCGCTCTGTTTACACACACACACACAAATATGGAGTTTCTCCTCAATATTTGTGTGTTTAACTTCTACCACTTCATGCATTTGGACAATTTTATTAATAACTTCATTTTTACTTTCCCATTGGCAACTGTGCTTATTCATGGGCTTCACAACTATCACATGGACTAAGGGAAAGAAGCACTTCCGGGTCAGAAAGGACAATGGGAAATCCCAGTAGACAGAGCCAAGTTGGGTGCGAGTGTGACGAAGCTGCTGGGTGGAGTGGAGGATTTGTTGTTATTGATTTACTGTATTAGTGTATTGATTTATTGAGGATAGTGGAGATGGAGGTGCTTTGTGCACATTATTGGAAGAATAAATTTATTATTGGGACTTTTACCTGGTGTCTGAACGTGTTGTCTGAGGGTTCAGGGTTCAGCAGCGACCCCTATCTGTCACAACATACATACTGTATATATATACATATATACAGTACATACATACATACAGTGGATACAGTACACATCATTGTGATATTTATCATTCTTGCAAGTATTCAGACACTTAATTCAGTAATTTCTACAAGCCCTTTTGGCAGAAATTCTTGGGTAAGTCTCTACAAGCTTTGCACACTTAGATTTGGGCAATTTATCCCATTCTTCCAGGCAAATCCTCTCAACCTCCATTAGACTGGATGGGAAGCACCTGTAAACTGCCATCTTCAGGTCTCTCTTTAGATGTTCTATGGGTTTTAAAGGGCCTTTAGCTGGGCCACTCAAGTACAATCAGACACCTTTCCCCAAAGCCACTCAAGCACTGTCTTGGCTGTATGCTTAGGGTCACTGCCATGCTCAAAGGTTAACTGTAGTTGCATACACTCCGGAGCACTTTTTCTTGCAAGACCTAGTGCTGAGTGGTATGACCAAAATTCAATATCACGGTATTTTTCAAAATTATACCGGTTTCACGGTATTCGACTGTATTTTTTTCCCATGCATTAGTGGATGTTATCCATATTTTCCACTGCAATTACTGCAGTAGACTGGCTAAGAATAACCTATTCCACTGTCATTAGAATTGTAAATTGTACAAAAAACATTTTAATGTGCACACAAGTATTAACACAGGTTTGCATTGCCCCATAAAATGACAGTTTTCAAGAGGGTGGCACTAATGAAGAGAAGGAATCACATTGCATGACAGTTGCTGTCAAAATATACAACCTTTTTATTGAACAAATTTTGCAAACAATTTAAACTAAAATTTTGAAAACATATTTTTAACCCTCCAAAGAGGCATTTAGACTTGTTGTATTGCACTGAACATGTCTTAGAAAAGGAATAAATAGTAAATATTTTTTGTAAACCAACTACACTTTCAGTTAATGTTAACAATCTCTGTCCACTAAAACGTTAAAGTGACTTTCAAACAACTTTACCATCATTAAACTGCATATTTAAACTAATAAATAATAACAATAAAATAAATAATAGTGCAACTTCCAGTAATGATACCATTACTTCAAGACTTCAAGCCCAGGTGCATTACCCAGTATTCACCAAATAAAAATAAAATAAAAAAAGCGGAACTTGGTAATGACAACTTTACCAACTGAACCATCATTTAGGCAAATTACATTAATATGAACCTTGCTTCAAGCTAAGCTATATAGATAAATAATAAAACTGTAACTTGCATTTATAATGCTATTTGTGGTATAGCCCTATGGAATTGTATCAGGGACACGGTGAAGAAAAAAAAATACAGACACAGGGAAGGGAAAAAAAAAACTGTTGGGAATAAAGTCGACATGTTGACTTTATTCTCGACATTTCCATTTTAATCTCGATGCTTATGTCGAGATTAAAGTCAACATTTCCACTTTATTCTCACCGTTTATGTCAAGATTAAAGTCGACATTTCCAGTTTATTCTCAGTTTATTTTGGCATTAAAGTAGAATGTCATAAACTAAACTTCATCCTAAAATCAATGTTTAATTTACTAAATTTTCTCAAACCCCGTCATAAGTTAGTTAATGTAGAACATTAAATGCTTTGTGTTAAGTGTTCCCTGACCCAGTTGTTAATCACTACGCGCTTCCTAAACTGACTTCCTCTACACTAAGAGGAGACGCAGGCAGCGATTACCGCACATAATACATTCACTTTATGATATTCCTGCTCTCTGAAAATTTAGAATGCTAAGATATATACTTGATATCATTTTCAGGATGAAATGCATTAAAGTAGGTATTAAACATGCACGATAGTATGGCGGTAGTGCTGCTCCTTCACAGTAAGGGTTCCCCAGTGTACGTTCTGTGTAGAGAACTTTATGGCAGGTGTGACGAGGCTCCAAAAAACTGGATGTATTAATGGGTATTGCACAAGTTTAACTTAAATATTGTGTAAATGTTGGGTTCATGATCTCGTGGTTGGAGGCACGAATATATAATTCAATGGATGTTCTTCTAAGCGGGTTTTCTTTATTGCATGCATGCTGTCTCTGTCTGACATACCAAACTCCCAGTTCCTATCCTTCCTTTTTCTTTCTCAACATAACCAATCACCACATGATAAACGTCTTTGTGAAATTAAAACTAGTTATAAACGTTAAAAAAAAATCTTTGTCATACATGTTTAATTATGCCATCCATTCGGGGATGCGCCCATCCCAGCAAGCATTGTGTGCGAGGCAGGAGCAAATCCTGAATGCCAGCACATCGCAGGGTGAATGCGAGCAATACATACACTAGCAGGGTCAATATAGCATAACAAAACCCCACATCCTGCATAACTTTGAAAGGATACTGAAGCACACCGAGTAAACCCACCAGAAAAACATGCAAATTCAAGGCATGGCACATCCGAGACCCCCTCACTGCGAGGCAGCAGTGCAACCTCCATGCCACTGTGCCCCCACATGATTAATACATGCTTTAACGCATTTCATCATGAAAATTATATCAAGTATTTATCTTAGCATTCTAAATGTTCAGGGAGCAGGAATATCATGAAATTAATGCATTCTGTGTGCTGCCTGCGCCTCCTCTTAGTGCAAGAGAAAGTCAGTTTAAGAAGCAAGTAGCGATTAACATGTCTCGGGGAACACTTAACACAAACCATTTAACAATAGAATTATCAGGGCCTACGAGAAAACTCATAAATCCGGCCCACCTTAAATCTGTTCGCACCTCTCCATCAGCGTCTCTTGTCCTGTAAATGTGCCGATTAAGACAAGCAGCCTGCTATTCCATCTCCCAACAGTCGCAGAACGTTCACAAAGTTCTACCACCTCATGTCTTGTTTGATTATCTGGGAGTGAACTGCTGGAGTTTTAGAGTGGAAATAATAGATTGTTATTTGGAACACATGCATTTCATGTGTGTTCCATTTCTACAGTAATCTGTGTAAACACATTGTTAAAACAGAAACTTTTTCATATTTTAGGAATAAATGCTAAAAAATGTAGGCATAAACTATAGAATGTGTGAAGCCTGAAGTCCAAAGATCAAATAAACACTTTCACAAAAGGTTCAAGGACGATACAACAGCTTCTGGGGCGTAGCGGTAAGATTTGCTGACTTGTAATCAAGAGTCCCCGGTTCGATCCCGACTGCCTCCTATATTTGCTGTTTTCAGTAGTGAGCTGCTCTTATCTATACTAATAAAAGGCAAAGCCCTCGCTGACTGACTGACTGACTGACTCATCACTAATTTTTCAACTTCCTGTGTAGGTGGAAGGCTAAAATTTGTCAGGCTCATTCCTTACAGCTTACTTACAAAAGTTAGGCAGGTTTCATTTCGAAATTCTACACGTAACAGTCATAACTGGAACCTACTTACGTCCATATATACGGCCACAGCCTGCAGCTCGGT
Source organism: Polypterus bichir lapradei (assembly GCA_026402145.1). Lineage (NCBI taxonomy): Eukaryota > Metazoa > Chordata > Cladistia > Polypteriformes > Polypteridae > Polypterus > Polypterus bichir. The sequence continues at coordinate 9,481 of JANRMT010062836.1, forward strand.
CGCCGTGTGAGGCGGAGTTGAGTCCCACATCATCACGCCTCCCACGTAATTGAGTGCCTGCCAAAAATAAGGCTGTCCGTCAGCAGCAATCCAATAGACATGCTGCCGCTAAATATTCGCGGGTGAAGGACTGTGCTTATGCAAACGAAGACGCTGCCGCTGGCGTTCGTCATACCTACAACGAATACGATATTCGCAAGATACAAGTTTAATGAGAAGACGCAGGGTATAACTTTTGATCACTTTGTAACTGAGTTAAAATTGCTGGAACGGAGTTAAAATTGCAGGTGAAGGACTGTGCTTATGCAAACGAATAGGAAAGCAAGGTGTAAAGCTTAACTTTAAATTAAGTTCATAGACATGCTGCCACTGGCGTTTGTCATGCCGAGAGACTGTGTTTGTGGAGGGATGGATAGTTAAGGCGGGTGGGGGAGTCACGTCATCATCTCCCCTCTCATTCACGTCATTTCATTCACTTCATTTCGCTCCGAGCTCAGCTCCACAGCTGACGCCGGTCTTGCCGTTCTTTTTCCTTAGTGTTTAGTCCTCTCTCCTTTACTGATTTATATAAAGGAGAGTTGAGATCCGAGAGACTGTGTTTGTGTGTTTTTGGAGGGTTTGAGAGTTAAGGCGGGTGGGGGAGTCACGTCATCATCAACCCTCCCATTCACCTCATTTCATTCACTTCATTTCGCTCCGAGCTGAGCTCCGCAGCTAATGCGGTCTTGCGGAAACAAATTTATGACGCTGCCGCCAAATACTCACAGAAAAATCCACAACTTAATAGACACGCTGTCGCTAGAGTTTCTCCACACTCTGAATCCTCCAGGCACTCCTGAGCATAATCTAATTTTGAGGTTTGGGACACCAATGTTACTGAAAAACTTACAACCACCGAAACTTTGTAATGGCACGAGACTTCAGGTCATGTGTCTGCAAAAGAACCTAATTGAGGCAACTTTTTTTACTGGCAGTTGCTCAGGGGAGAGAGTTTTTATTCCTCGCATCCCCGTTATACCCTCTGATATCCCATTTCAATTCAAATGCCTCCAATTTCCAGTAAGGCTCTGCTTCGCGATGACAATTAATAAGTCTCAGGGACGGACCCTACAAAAGGTTGCCATTGATTTGAGGCAAGATTGCTTTTCACGTGGCCAACTACACGGACAACCGGAGTGCTGAACTGACAACGTGGTATACAGAGAGATCCTAAACAAATAATTATTGGTATATTTTCCCTCAGTTTAAAAAGGTTTACTTTTCTTATTAATAAAAATTTAAAAGCAGTACTTCGCCACTGCGAAGCGTGGGTATTTTGCTAGTTGTTAATATTATACAGTACATACATACATTTGGTTTGTGTCTGTAACAGACCGTGCATATTTATAGTACTGTACTTGTAAAAGTTACCTTTTTTTCACTTTTATTCTCTCAGTCACAATCAAGATACATACTACCACCCTAGGGATCTGACGTTGTTAGTTTTTATTTGAAACTGGGAATAACTGTAGGTGTGAGTAGTGTTTTGAGGCAATGGAACTGGACATTCTCTCATCTGGAGGGATAAAAGCTGACACACAAACGCTGGTGAATCTGCATTATTTGTATCTCACCGTCACTTTATTTTTTTTTATTCAGTTTTATTGAGTGTTCCTGCTCAAACAGAATTAGTATGCACCTTATGGTCCATGACAAATATATGGGACATTGGGTATAAATTTATGGTACTTATAAAAGTTAGCTTTTTTCAGTTTTATTCTCTCAATCACGATCACGCTTTAACACCCACCCACCCCCACCTCTCCAGATCTGACTCTGAGTAACAGCGCAGCATAAATTCACACCCGATCTGACACTGTTCGTTTTCAAATAATACTGCATTAGTGCGATGATGTTTTCTGATTGGTACTATTCAGGTCATAAAATGATTTCTTCAAAATGTCACATATATTTTCTCTTTCTTTCAGGTGTGTAATAGAAACCACAGCATAGAGAGAAGTGTGCACATTGCAACAAGTACACATGTCGTAAATGTAGGAAGGACAGTCCTTGTGTGTGTGTGAACTGTTAACATATGAATTTGATGATTGCATATAGCGCTGAACTGACCTTAGAAAAGGTCATAAAATGAATAATTCCAAATATATATACCTACGTCTCTGGTTTTTTTTTTTGTTTTTTTTTTTTGACATCACGGACCATAAGGTGAATACCAGAGGTGCCCAATGCGTCGATCGCAAAGGTAGTGCAGGTAGATCGCGTTGCATTCAAAAAAAAATTTTTTTTTAACGTTAGTCTATCATATATCCTCCCTATGGCATTTGCCACTTGATTGACATACAGGGCAGAGATCTCTTTTCTTCTAACACACTGGTCATCCTGCACGCACGATCAAACGCGCAACCTACTGCAAAACTCCGGCTGTGATCTATTTAGCCTTTCAATTTATAATCGACTAAAGAAGGGATTTAAAAAAAAAAAATGTTTGGGGAGTGTATGGGCTGGATGTTGAATTAGAAGAGGATTTTTTTCTCACTATGTCACAATCGAAGTGCGTTTGTCTGATCTGTCAATCTATCATTGCTATTTCAAAGAAGGAAAATGTGGAAAGGCAGTTTCGAACTGTTCATAAAAACTACGAAACTGACGTCCTTCCGAAAAGCGATCTGAGAAAGAGAAAGGAGAGGGAACTAAAATCGCAATTAATCAGACAGCCGTCATTTTTCACTAGGCTGAATTCAAAAGCTCCTTGACTGCATTATTCGGCTCTACTTATTTATGCAAGTCAGCCTTTTCCCACATGACGATTAATAAATCCAAATACTGTAGTGACCATAAATGTATTGAATTGTTATTGTGCCATGAAGGTCATTCACTTATGCAAGGTACGACAACATATATTTTATGTATAAAGTATACTCAGTATATATATATGTATATATATATATATATATTATATATATATAAGGCTTGGACGGTAATACGGTATCCCGCGGGATCTAAAAATAGCAACGGTATCAGTTTCAATACCGTTATACCGTCATAAAGTCAATGCACTTATATAGGAGACAAGGATTAAATATTAAATATAATTTATTTAATGCCTAAAAATACGTATGCATGGTTGTCATCACGTGACAGCGTGGAGGAGAAAGAGAGAGGTGGGGAAAGATGGTGAGTTGCGCACCAAGTGACCTGGTTTAGAAAAAGACCACAACTTCTGCAGTTTGGCAGTATTTTGGGTTTCAACCGAACGAGAAGGGAGAGGCGGTAAATACGGACGAGGCAATTTGCAAATTGTGCAACAAAAAGGTGACCACGAGAGATGGAAATACCTCGAACCTAAGGTCGCATATGCGAAACCACCATCCACTCACTGCTGCGAGGATGGACCCGAGTTCACTCAGTGCAACAGT
>JANRMT010062836.1:27896-48010 GCA_026402145.1 Polypterus bichir lapradei
CGGTGGACCTAGATGTTGTTGGTCCTGCATCGGGGGGCGTTGAAACTTTTGCACTGAGTGAACTCGGGTCCATCCTCGCAGCAGTGAGTGGATGGTGGTTTTGTATATGCGACCTTAGGTTCGAGGTATTTCCATCTCTCGCGGTCACCTTTTTGTTGCACAATTTGCAAATTGCCTCGTCCGTATTTACCGCCTCTCCCTTCTCGTTCGGTCGAAACCCAAAATACTGCCAAACTGCAGAAGTTGTGTTCTTTTTCGAGACCAGGTCACTTGGTGCGCGACTCGGCATCTTTCCCCACCTCTCTCTTTCTCCTCCACGCTGTCACGTGATGACAACCACACATATGCATTTTTAGGCATTAAATAAATTATATTTAATATTTAATCCTTGTCTCCTATATAAGTGTGTTGTTTTTATGACGGTATAACGGTATTGAAACTGATACCGTTGCTATTTTTAGATCCCGCAGGATACCATATTACCGTATTACTGCCCAAGCCTAGTACTTATATAATAATGTTTGAATTTTTATATTTAGAACAGTTTTAAGCAGCGTTTTCAGCTACCAGACAGAAAATGTCACAGAATAAATTTAGAATGTGCACATGCAAAGATAAATCAAGTAATTCATGACATACTGTATCATTCTTTACAAACCCTTTGCTGAAAGCTTCAAAAGATTTTGAGCCCCCCACATGTTGTTACACTAGGGAGATACCCATCTCTGCTGCACATTAAAATTCAAGCCTTGTATTGTATTTTGATGTTTGTGAATGCCAATACTAGTCTACCTAAGGGATAGTTGGGCAACTACTGGATGGATGTAACAAAATTTTAAAGCTGTTGTTACTGTTAGTATTTATATATTTTATACTGAATTACAGAAAAAGGCACAATACTGTTCACCACAAGAAACTGAGGTACTTTAAAAAAAGCCACTAAATGGAATTTTTGTTTTTGCCATAATATAGAAAGGTATTGAGTATAGTAAATTTTCATTAGTACTGGTTTCGAATTCAAAAATAATCTGGTACTGTGACATCCCTTTTCAGCTCTTTTTTATTTTGCACAATAAAATATACTTTAATTATATATTAATTAGATCAACAGACTCAAATCTTTCTTTCAAAAAAACAACTTAAAACTTATTTGCTCAGGGAAGAATTTAATTTTACCGTGATATTCCCACACTTTTTTCAGTTTCTCTCTCTGAGTGCTCAGGATGATTTGCAATTGTATCGCAACTTATGTTATCTCTTCAGGAATTTCTTGTAGTATTTGTATTTTATTGAATTCTAATGTAAAGCTTTCTCAGTTCTGTATTTATATTTATTTAGTGTTTAATGCTAGTATTATTTCGTATCCAATGTTGTGTATTTCACTGTGGTGGGCTGAAACCTTGCCCGGAGTTCGTTTCCTGCCTTGCGCCCTGTGTTGGCTAGGATTGGCTCCAGCAGACCTCCATGACCCTGTAGTTAGGATATAGCGGGTTGGATAATGGATGTTGTGTATTTCACCTTTTTTCTACTTTTACCCTATTTTTTTTTTTTACCCTGTTCCTTCTGGAATTTTGTAAAGCACTTTGAGCATACGAAAGGTGCTATATAAATAAAATGTAATATTATTACAGTTTGAATATCACTTATCTGAAACTCCAACAAAATGCTCCTAAGCCCAAAACTTTTTGAGCACCGACATGATGTTATATTAGTGTAAAATTTCACGTTAGGGGTTCTCTTTTATAAATTTTACATTGTCAATTTGAATCCAAGTAAACAGCAAAAAACATGAAAATGCATTAAGCAAAAAAAATAAATAAAGAAATATATAAAACCTAGCATGCACACTTTGCTACGCAATTTACCTTTGTAAATCTCAATCATCTTGTAAATGGTCCCCAGCAGCTGGGGAATCCTACAAAGCACAAAGAGCAGCAAAGCAGTGACACAAGATCAACGATATGGGGGTTTTAGTGACTGGGGACCCCCATAAAGCATCTGGCAGCACTATGCAATGAAGCACAAATGATAAATTTTGTCCTCTGTGAAGCGACACGATAACACCAGCACGGCAGTTGAAAAATGTTGTACGTCATCATTAAAACTACTACATACCACGTAGCTGAGAGGAATATAGATTGTAATGTCCCTTCTCTGTGTACTGGGGATTAATAGGTGCTCTTATTGCAGTAAAGTTCTTCCGTGCAAATTTGCAGAATTGGCCGTTTTAAAAGGGAACTAAAATAGAGTCTATATTTGATATTCATCACTTTTTAAGTTTAGTATGTGTGTCATGTCAGTGCACATTAGACAGCAGAGACTACCACGCATGCGGCAGTGCAGCACTAAGATGAGATAAAGAACGTGACAATGCGAGCCAACTACAGAAATGAGGACAGCAAGCAGGAGCCATGGTTTGAGTGTAAGCAGCCAAATCAACCCAATGAACGCAAAGATAGTAGACTCATCTGGAAATGGATGAGAGAGAAGGTGGTGTGTAGTAAATGGAAGGCGAGAAGTGTGGTAGCATGGTGTGGGTGAACGACATGAGTGAGGGTGAGAAAAACTCTCCGTTTTAGTAAGCCCTGTATAACCCCACATTTGGCTCTTCCAATGACAGTAATTGAGCTGCCAACGCAACTCTGTGAAGAGAATTCCCAAGCCCAGAACAGTGGGGAAAACTGTGCATAGCTCAGTTTGCTATTTCTTCTGAATCAGTTCTGCCCTTCACCATTGTCCCCACCCTTGTTTTGAACCTACTACACTAATAATCAGATTTTTTTTTAGACTGCATTAACTGCAAGCCAAACTGTGAAGAAGTGACTACAATAATAACTGCTCAGTGATACGAAATATTAAACACACGAGTCGCCATTTAGCTGGTTCGACCACATTTCCATTTTTGATCAAAGGTGTCCCTACTATATTTTATTATGCTTATGCAAATATTCTAAAATACCCAGAATCCAAAATATTTCTGGCCACTGGCATGTCAGATTAGGGTTACTCAACCTGTATTATCAATTTAGTTGATTAAAATGGTCCTTATGAAAAGGTGGAACTACCCTTTATTACCTTATAAAATTGGTCCAACAGATGCACCTAAATAAGATTCAATCTGAAAAGTATATGACAATTAATTTATATCATGATATATACCCTAACCAAGATACCCTGAGGTATTCCTTCATGTAACTCATCACTCGCGCCTTATCTACAGGGAATAGGTCACACTCTTTTACAGAGCAAGAGAAGAAAATGACTACTGATTTGGAACTGGTAACACTCATTCCAACCACCGAACTGTGAACTGTTTACAATCTAAAGAGGCTAAGAGGATATATAAACCCAAAGAGACAATCGCTAAGCTTTTGGTTCACCATGATAGGTTGAAAATGTGATACAGAAAAAGTCAATAAGATGCACCTTTGACAAAGTTCATATTCATGTCCACACTGAATATGCTCAACTGTCTGATTCAAAAGCCACTGCAGCAATTTAAAGTTAGTGTTTATCAAAGCAAAACCAATGTCACAAGAACAGTTTTCAAATCTCAGAACTAACACCAAAACAATGCAGAAGCAAATACAGTAACAGATAACCTAACCCATGCTGTTCTACGTCTGCTGGGCTGATATTTCAGTCCAGCAAATTCTTATTCTCTTTCATCAATACATTTTTGACTGCTCCAAGAAAGGCCCTCACCCTTTATTCACCTTCCGTGAATGAATGGAGGACTCTCACACTCCCATGTTTTTCTCGATCCCCTTCTCATCTGTTTCCCTCCCTTAGAGCTCACAGAGATGCTCCATTTGCATAAACCATTGCTCTTTCAGAAACCAAGTGTGCTGTTCAGTATATATCTCTCTGAATTGCCAGCATGATCACTGTAATACATCTAGTATCCTAAATATTTCAACATAAGAATATTTCAAAGAAATGAGCAAAATAAATTTGGAAAATTTTTCATGACAACTTGATAATTTTTAGCACTCAAGGACAGCTTAACACTAGAATTACCAGAGCCTACAAAAATTCGTAGATCCGTCCCACCTTAAATCGCTTCTTAAAACCACTCTCACCTCTCCGCCAGCCTCCTTTGTCCTGTAAATGTGCCGATAAAAACAAACTGCAAGCAGCCGGCTATTCCATCCCCCCACCGACTTAGAACGTGCACGAACTTCTCCGAGCTCATGCCTCGATTATCTGGGAGTGAAGTGGAGTTTTAGAGTGGAAATAATAGATTGTTATTTGGAACACACGAATTTCATGTGTGTTCCGTTTCTACAGTAATCTGTGTAAACACAATGTTAAAACAGAAACTTTTTCATATTTTAGTAATAAATGTCACAAAATGTAGACATAAACTATAAAATGTGTGAAGCCTGACCGCCAAAGAGCAAATACACTTTCATAAACGGTTCAGGACTTTTACAACAGCTTCCGTGGCGTACTGGTAAGATTTCGTCACTTAGAGCAGAGCAGACTTGCTGTACTTCAAGAGATCCGAGTTCGAATCTCTGCTAGGGAGAAAATTTTGTTTATTTTTAACCTTCGCTGTTCTGCCTGCCTGAACTCCCTGTCTATCTATATAGTAATAACAGTAATTTTATTATTATATAGGAGCTTCCCTGTCTGCCTATCATATAGTGCCTTTCCTTTCTATATATCTATCCCCTTAGCTGTTTTTTATATATCTATTATACAATGCCTTCCCTGTTTATTTATATATCTAGTGCCTTCTCTACCTGTCTGTCTTTCTGTCTGTCTGATTGCATATAGCGCTGAATTTACTGCTCTGTACTATTCTGTCTTCTGCATGTCCTGGAGTACAAAAGAAACACCACCATACAGCAACATGTGCAAACTGGCAAGATCGGGAAAAAACACGCGGTCACTGATTACAAACCGCAAGATGAATGAAAGAGACAATATATGTAAAAACATCATCGCACTAATGCAATATTATTTGAAAACAAACAGCGTCAGATCGGGTTTGAATATGCGCCCGATCTGACGCTGTTCGTTTTCAAATAATATTGCATGTACTGTGCGTTGAAACTGCTGCACTGAAAAAGCAGACTCTTTCTGTAACAGCGTCAGCGTGTATTCAAACCCGATCTGACACTCTTCTTTTTCAAATAATATTGCATGTATTGAACTATTTTAGAATAAAAACATACATTTGATTTCAGTCAGTCTGTAAGAGCCAGTGTAAATGCATGATAATTATAAAGGTTAGCTTTTTTTTAATTCAGTTCCATTCTCTCAGTCACGTCCACGATCCCCCCCCCCCCCAGTTTGACACTGCTTTTTTTCACATAAAGACGCGCTATAACTCAAATGTGATTTATTTGGAGATGCGATATAGCTCGAATGTGATTTATTTGGAGACGCGCTATACTCGAATGTTATTTGTATAGGGAAGAAAGTACAATGTCAGGTGCTCATTCAGTGTAATAGGAACCATAGCACAGAGAGATGTGTAGACTGCAACAAGTACACGTGTCGTGAATGTAGGAAGGGTGTGTGGGAATTGTTAATATTTGAATGTGATTTTATATAGCACGGATCAGAAATCAGCAGTTCTTAGCATTGCACCACGCAAGCTGTCGTATCAACCGCCTACTGTAACTTGCTTTATTTTTTCTTCACGTATAGTCTAGAATAAAAGTGCACTTGTTTTGTTATTCTTGTACACCAACATATGTTCCTGTGTTTGAGCGACACGGGCATGCTCAAAAAAATAGACGTGTAATGCCACGAAAAGTGCACGCAGGCTCTTCAGTTCGCAAGCATTGGTACGAGAATGCAGTCACAAATACGCTGCAGAGCTATAGCGCATCTTTATGTGAAAACAGCATTCTCAATTTGGGGAGGGGTGGGGTGTAGGGAAGGATCCTGAACACGACTGAGAGAATGAAAAGTGAATAAAAAAAAAACTAACCTTTACAAGTATCATAAATTACAACGGCTGTTACACACTGAAATCAAATGTATGTTTTTATTATAAAATAGTAAGAATAACAGCAGTTTACGTCTCAAAACAAAACTGAATTGCGCGGGATCGAACTCATGACCTTTTGGATACTAGTCAGCGGCTGATACCATTATGCTACCGTGGCAGTTGTAATAAGTAGGTGTCAATGTGGCATGCTAAGGTGGCTATTTTCTGCAGTTATATTTTTGAATAAAAGCATACTTGTTCTGTTATATTTGTACCTTTTGTAAATGTGTTTGATATTTGGACTTCAGGCTTCATACATTATACAGTTTATGCTTACATTTTGTCATTTACTACTACAATATGAAAAACGTTTCTGTTTTAAAAATGTGTTTACACGGATTACTGTAGAAACAGAACACACGTGAAATGCGTGTATTCCAAATAATGATCTATTATTTCCACTCTAAAACTCCACTTTACTCCCAGATAATCAATCAAGGCATGAGCTGGGAGAAGTTTGTGCACGTTCTAAGTCGTTGGGGGGATGGAATAGCCGGCTACTTGCAGCTTTTCTTTTATCAGCACATTTAGATTAACAAAAGACGCTGGCGGAGAGGTGAGAACGGTTTTAAGAAACGATTTAAGGTGGGACGGACCTACGAGTTTTTTCGTAGGCTCTCGTAATTCTAGTGTTAAAGTGTGTGTTTCTTCCAGATGTAAGTTTATTAGTGAAATGCACATTAATTAAAACAGTGTGTGAAATACATTTGTATGCATTTTGCATCACACTACTGAATAATAATGCTTGAACTAGTTTGTGTTTTTGTCTGTTAATCAAACAAGCCCAGGAAAGTGTTTTTTGTGACCGTGCACAGTGTGAAAATTCTGTACTTGTTAAACTTCGAAATAAATTAATCTTGGCTTTTGTTACTTTTACTGTAAATACCATTTCACACGTGTTGCATTCCGAGTCCCTGGAAGACATTGGGATGAGAGGGGGATAAATGCTTGGAAAAATTCTATATTGCTTCCTTTGGTGACAAGCCTTTTACTACCATTTTCAGGCAGGCCCTAAAATATCGTCAGGTTCAACATTTTCATTTGTCTTATAAAGTACTGTCATGTCTAACAACTTTCTTTAAGTTTTCAATGCCTTTTTTTTAAAAGCCTACTTTTCAATAAAAGCAGAGTAAAGCAATTTCAATCATATTTACTTGTAGGAAAATTACCTAATTGTGCATAATGTTGCTATCACACCATTAAAAATTTGGTAGTTAGGTACTTTATTAGTACCAGTATATGGCACAACACTATTTTAATCGTGACAGCAACCTCAGCCCCTGCAATGTTTCTAGTGTTGCCTAGTCATGGGTTTGAAATTCCTCTAGGTGTTCAACCACCTCTTAACAATATTCCCAGCTGAAGTCAACTTTTACTCCATCCATCATGAAAACAGCCTCAATAACATAGCTCAAACCTTTCCTAAATCATCAGATATCTCGCCAAAAATTCTTTAAGGTGGTCTGAAAGCCATTATGTATAGCCTTATCAAACTGAGGCCATATATGGGTCTTTAAATCAGCGATTGCTTTAGTTGCTACCTTTTCAGCATACAGGTACCTCTCACTGCACATTCTGCAGATCCTACTGCTAACACTGCATGTTGGGCCTCTTTGTTCAACAGCTTTCACTCATGTCCACCAACAGGTTGTCAGGGGGGCACCATACAAGGTGAATAAACCTTCCAACCGCAGCTCCTTTCAGCTGCCTTTACTACTAAAGTTTTCAACAAGCTCCTATCACACTTCATGTCCCAAAACTGTAGTGAAACTCATTCTAACCAGAACCATTGTCAGCATATCTTCACTATGTGATTAGATCTTATGGGTCTTGTCAGCTAATGTGCCATCAGTCTGAGCCATCCCACTACCAAGTGACAGCTGACAAACTGCTAATTACTCTACCAATTACAATGTATATCTCTGAAAATTGCTACACAATGGTTGAACAAGATGCAAAAGTAGAAAATTGATGCCACAATACCAAAATGAATACCTTTCACTACTTATCCTGTATTTTTGAATTCAGTTGCTTCTACATTAAACTTTCATATGAGAAAAAATACAACAAACATATTTTGGCATGATTGTGTGTTTCTGTTATTAATTTAATATGAACAGAGACAAAACATAGACAAGTGAACTTCTCCCCAAGGGGGTAAAGTAAAGATGCAACTCTTAAATCATATTGAAAAAAAGTACAATGAAATTAAAACTCTCAGGTACAGTAAACAGGAAAAGTGTTTTCACAGTATTTTAATTTTTACTTCATTAACAAAGCACAAGCCATTAATACTGAGAGCAAAAACACTTACTCATAGGCATGGCAGCACACTTTATAAACAGGATGTTGTACAGACGGCCTGTGATGTTTCATTTTTAGAATGCAAGTAATTGCTACTGCATTTTCTAGCATTGCCATATTAGTAAAGCAACATTTACAACAGGTAATTATTTTTTCTACCTCCATTTGAGACACACCTTTGAAAGGTAAAAGGTGGCAAACAGGTACAAAAGAGGAGACCATTAAGGCACTGAATTGTTCTGAATATATTTTGAACCAGTCATCTCAATTCCTCCATAATATCATTCAAATTTGGGTTGTGTGAGCCAAAACCTATTGCAGAAGCAATGGACATAAAGCAAGAAGTAATCTTGGACAGGGTGCCAGTGAATTACTGGCCAATCCCTTCAAAATAGAAAACATTAGTACTACTAGTATAACCAATAATTAAAATAATCATAGTAATAATAATATGAATGTTATGTTTAACTTCAGAAATAAAAGCACAGACAGAAACATGTTGCCTTGTTAAAAGATGCAGCCCTACACTGGATAATTTTTTGGGATGCTCTGTTCAGGTTTTTTAAGGCTGATACTAATCACCGATTTCATGTTACTAAATTGGCAATTCCAATACTGGTTCCAACTTTTCTTCCCTTAAAATAACTTTTTACACTAAGCTCCTGCATACCCATATGCATAAAAGCCTTACTGTTCTATATTAAACTCTTAACAGTGGTATATTTAATAATTAACTTATAGCCCATGATGAGTTACCTGTTCATTTTTTATTAACAAAATTAAATTCTGGAGGTGTGCTGTTCAGTGACTAAAATACAGTATACTGAAATAAAAATTAAAATATACTAAAATTAAATTCCATTAAATTGAATACTTTTTAACTAATAAATTATGTGCAGAAAATATTTATCCAAAAAGCTTATGGCATAAAAGAAAATAAAATGGTTCTCATATTTACAAACTATTGTACTATTTAATTTCTTCTACAATGTACTTATTTGAAACAAAACTTAACTTAAAAGAAGTAGTTTCCACTATTTCTCTCTCTCTCTCAAATGTGAAAAAAAAGATTTTGGGTCTAAATTTCAGACCAGCTTAATGCACTATGGGAATGTCCAGACATTTTTAAAATTATTTTTCCTGTATATATTTCAGCCTATGTTTAGAATGGAAAATAAACATGAAAAAGTTGCATAAGAAAAGTAAGGTTTGTGTTTTGAGAAAGAAAGGACAATGTAGAATAAATGAAGATTACTTAAAAATTATATACACATTCCCAAATGTACCATTAGGTACCCTGAAAATGCTGTTCAGACCCTTATACAGTTACTTTTCTGTTTATTGCTTCTTCAGAAAGCCTATATAGTTGCCTGAATAAAGAAATAAAAAATCAAAAAGTATGCATTGGTTACAAAAATGTGTTTCTAAGGCCTAAACATAGCTAAGCCAAAAACTCAAATTCAATTTTTGTAAATTTCAAGGGATTACATGCAGGGTCATCTGGACCAAATGTTTTGATTTTGTTACATACTATACTAATTAATGTACCACTGTGCAAACTCTGAGCCTGCTTGGTGGTTTAGTTCTTGAGCTATGGACTTCTTAAATCTCAGGAAAAAATAAGTCCAGATAAAATTAACAACCCCCACAGTAAACTTGCTATATCTTGGAAAGTATTGATCTTACACCAAAACAGTTTTGTAGGGCATCCATCCATCCATCCATCCTCTTCCGCTTATCCGAGGTCGGGTCGCGGGGGCAGCAGCTTAAGCAGAGAGGCCCAGACTTCCCTCTCCCCGACCACTTCTTCCAGCTCTTCCGGGAGAATCCCAAGGCGTTCCCAGGCCAGCCGGGAGACATAGTCCCTCCAGCGTGTCCTGGGTCTTCCCCGGGGCCTCCTCCCGGTTGGACGTGCCCGGAACACCTCACCAGGGAGGCGTCCAGGAGGCATCCTGATCAGATGCCCGAGCCACCTCATCTGACTCCTCTCGATGCGGAGGAGCAGCGGCTCTACTCTGAGCCCCTCCCGGATGACTGAGCTCCTCACCCTATCTTTAAGGGAAAGCCCAGACACCCTGCGGAGGAAACTCATTTCAGCCGCTTGTATTCGCGATCTCGTTCTTTCGGTCACTACCCATAGCTCATGACCATAGGTGAGGGTAGGAGCGTAGATCGACTGGTAAATTGAGAGCTTTGCCTTACGGCTCAGCTCCTTCTTCACCACGACAGACCGATGCAGAGCCCGCATCACTGCGGATGCCGCACCGATCCGCCTGTCGATCTCACGCTCCATTCTTCCCTCACTCGTGAACAAGACCCCGAGATACTTGAACTCCTCCACTTGGGGCAGGATCTCTCCCCCAACCCTGAGAGGGCACTCCACCCTTTTCCGGCTGAGGACCATGGTCTCGGATTTGGAGGTGCTGATTCTCATCCCAGCCGCTTCACACTCAGCTGCGAACCGATCCAGAGAGAGCTGAAGATCACGGCCTGATGAAGCAAACAGGACAACATCATCTGCAAAAAGCAGTGACCCAATCCTGAGTCCACCAAACCGGACCCCTTCAACACCCTGGCTGCGCCTAGAAATTCTGTCCATAAAAGTTATGAACAGAATCGGTGACAAAGGGCAGCCCTGGCGGAGTCCAACTCTCACTGGAAACGGGCTCGACTTACTGCCGGCAATGCGGACCAAGCTCTGACACCGGTTGTACAGAGACCGAACAGCTCTTATCAGGGGGTCCGGTACCCCATACTCCCGGAGCACCCCCCACAGGATTCCCCGAGGGACACGGTCGAATGCCTTTTCCAAGTCCACAAAACACATGTAGACCGGTCGGGCAAACTCCCATGCACCCTCCAGGACTCTGCTAAGGGTGAAGAGCTGGTCCACTGTTCCGCGACCAGGACGAAAACCACACTGTTCCTCCTGAATCCGAGGTTCGACTATCCGACGGACCCTCCTCTCCAGAACCCCCGAATAGACTTTTCCAGGGAGGCTGAGGAGTGTGATCCCTCTATAGTTGGAACACACCCTCCGGTCCCCCTTTTTAAAGAGGGGGACCACCACCCCAGTCTGCCAATCCAGAGGCACTGTCCCCGATGTCCATGCGATGTTGCAGAGACGTGTCAACCAAGACAGTCCTACAACATCCAGAGCCTTAAGGAACTCCGGGCGTATCTCATCCACCCCCGGGGCCCTGCCACCAAGGAGTTTTTTGACCACCTCGGTGACTTCAGTCCCAGAGATGGGAGAGCCCACCTCAGAGTCCCCTGGCTCTGCTTCCTCATTGGAAGGCATGTTAGTGGGATTGAGAAGGTCTTCGAAGTACTCCTCCCACCGACCCACAACGTCCCGAGTCGAGGTCAGCAGCGCACCATCCCCACCATATACGGTGTTGACACTGCACTGCTTCCCCCTCCTGAGACGCCGGACGGTGGACCAGAATCTCCTCGAAGCCGTCCGAAAGTCGTTCTCCATGGCCTCTCCAAACTCCTCCCATGCCCGAGTTTTTGCCTCAGCAACAACCGAAGCCGCGTTCCGCTTGGTCTGTCGGTACCTATCAGCTGCCTCCAGAGACCCACAGGACAAAAAAGTCCTATAGGACTCCTTCTTCAGCTTGACGGCATCCCTCACCGCCGGTGTCCACCAACGGGTTCGGGGATTGCCGCCACGACTGGCACCGACCACCTTGCGGCCACAGCTCCGGTCAGCCGCCTCAACAATAGAGGCACGGAACATGGCCCATTCGGACTCAATGTCCCCCACCTCCCTCGGGACGTGGTTGAAGTTCTGCCGGAGGTGGGAGTTGAAGCTACTTCTGACAGGGGACTCTGCCAGCCGTTCCCAGCAGACCCTCACAACACGTTTGGGCCTACCAGGTCTGACCGGCATCTTCCCCCACCATCGAAGCCAACTCACCACCAGGTGGTGATCAGTTGACAGCTCCGCCCCTCTCTTCACCCGAGTGTCCAAGACATATGGCCGCAAGTCCGACGACACGACCACAAAGTCGATCATCGACCTGAGGCCTAGGGTGTCCTGGTGCCAAGTGCACATATGAACACCCTTATGCTTGAACATGGTGTTCGTTATGGACAATCCATGACGAGCACAGAAGTCCAATAACAAAACACCGCTCGGGTTCAGATCGGGGGGGCCATTCCTCCCAATCACGCCCTTCCAGGTCTCACTGTCATTGCCCACGTGAGCATTGAAGTCTCCCAGCAAAACGAGGGAATCCCCAGAAGGTATGCCCTCTAGCAACCCCTCCAGAGACTCCAAAAAGGGTGGATACTCCAAACTGCTGTTCGGCGCATACGCACAAACAACAGTCAGGACCCTTCCCCCCACCCGAAGGCGGAGGGAGGCCACCCTCTCGTCCACCGGGGTAAACCCCAATGCACAGGCTCCGAGTCGGGGGGCAATAAGTATTGTAGGGCATCTCCTGAAAAACATGGGTACACCTGGTAAATTTTCCAGAATTTTTTGAGTCCAAAGTGCATGGGCCATTAGTTGATAAGACATGTTTTTACCCAATAGGAAGAAAAACAATTAAAATAAATGAACTACTAGGTACCAGAAGTTTTTCCAACTAAAAGTAATAGTAAGCTTCCCAAAGATCCTAGGAATTAAAAAGTAATACACACACTCCAAAATGTTCAAAGTAAATTAACTGCTAGGGCACTTCAAGGAGGTGAATACGAGTACATCTATACATAATACAACAAAAACATGTGTAGCTCACTGCATTGTGTCTGAAGTTTTTCACATTACTCTCTCTCTCTTAAAACAATTAAGATTTTATTTTTCATCTTTAAACTAATGACAAAATGCTGATTTCAAAAGTGGTGTCCTTCCAGAATTTATAGTGATACTACTCTTAATGTATGTATTAGATTTTGACAGCTGGTCAAGTTAATACCTGACATTAAACTATTTGTAAAGGTGGATATCCTAGAATGAGCAAAATAATTACAAAAGGACCCGGACAGAATTCAGACCTTTGCAGATGTAATGTATTATAAATAAGTATAAAGTATTTTGTATAAAAAGTAAAGCTTTACATATGAGCATACAACAATGGGTTTTAAATTTAAAATACTGATCATGAGAATGAGTAAGAAGTCATACTAGACTCATCACTTCCCACATCTAAACAATATGCAAATACAATTACATTAGTACAAAGTAACAAGTAAAAATCAAGAGAGTTTCTAAGTTATATAATGCACACGAGTGAACTATCATCTGTAATACTTTAAACAGGCTCCATATTACCAAAAAAAAGTAATGCTGGAGAAAGTATAAATTTGCAACCAATTAAACTGATTTTAGGACTATAGGGTAGCTATAAAGAAAAAAATTGAAAAGCTGAATCTTTTTTGTCTAAACACAGGATACGAGGACACATGACATAAGTATTCAAAATGACAATGGTAATCAATATACTGGATTACACCTGATACTTTAAAATTAGTTAATCAACAGGATCACTGATGGAAGCTGATTATGGATAATTGTCTCACATACATTCAAAAATGTTCCTTTGCTCAAAGAACCACAGAGAAACTGAATAAATACAAAGCAATATAATAGAAAATAGTACTTTGGAAACGTAGATGATTCTTTGCAAGAGTCAGGTGAACAGTGACTGACAAGCTATAATGAGCTAAATGGCTTGCTCTCACCAAAATTGTTCTTACTTGAACAAGTTCAAGACTTTATCCAAAGATAATGTTTGAAGAAAAGCAGTTAAGTGTGTAATGGTATAGCTCCCTACTAAATCATTGAATTTTAAAAATCATTATTTAATCTTTACAGATCCGTAGCTTACATATTAGCACTGTGATCATAACAGGTCAAAGGTCAGTAATGTGTACACTATAGTATGAAAAAGATCAATCACCTCTTGTAGCATGATCCATATGATCAATATTCTGCTTTTTCCCTATGGATTTGACCGTATCTGAAAGGCAGATCGGATATACCTATGAAATTACCAGCTACTCCAGTTCAATTATGTTAGATTTTTATATTATTCTCAGTGAAGGTAAAGCTGTTGTTGAAGGTTCATGTGAGCTTGTTTAATCTCGAAACATGTTCTTACCACACAAGCCACCATGAAAGTGAGGCACTTGGCATTTATCCTGATAAAAAAAAACAGAAGCTAGGTTTAAATGACCAGTTCAACCTGTACCAGGGTGCAGATAAGATAGAAAAACTAAATCTAAACATAGATATATCTGGAGGAAGCTTCACATGTATGGACCTGAAAATTCCTTGTTCACTTGTGGTCCTGAGACAATACACTTTACTCATGATACAATTCATATCGCAATTTACCCTTCACAATACAATATTCACAAATTATGAAATTTTCATTATAAAAGTACTGTATGTTTAGTGTTACTTATGATTATATATTCATAAATTGAAACACTGCAAAAAACTTCAAATCAATGTGCAAATACACAAGGTACATAATGTAGGTTTTTTAAAGCACTCTCTTTATAAGAAAATAATCTTAAATAGTAACATAAAATAATGACACTGTAAAAGTATAAGACATGTTGTATGTTAATTAGTACATACAAGTAAGAATATACTGGATTCTGTAGAAAATCATCAAAATTTAAACGTATCTTTTTATTTTCTGAGTTATCATCAAAGACTATAAAAATGATTGTCCTTTTATTTCCCTCTTGAATGCCTTAGTGACCTGTTAGCTGTGGGTTCTGACTGGATCTCTGAAGAGCTATAAATGGTAGATTTTCTTTCAAGAAAAATGAGAATGTCAACACTCTGAATGAAGCCGAGGCCTCTCCACAATATCACCTGCAGTTGAAACACACAATCACTGGGTACAGACATAGCTGCGACACACTTGTGATTTCATCAGAAAAGCAGGCGTTACAAATTTGACTCCTTTATCTCTTCTCCATTCTAGAGGACTGCTACTGAATGTAATGCGAGATCTATTTCTTTATAATTTCACCTTCCTATGTCAGCATTCACCGTACTCAACCGCATCAAATATTAAGTGTGTTAAAACACTTAACCTGCAATGCCAGACCACTTTCATGTATAGTGATGTCTGTGTATTGACGATTTCTGCCTTCACATTATTATACATGTGGGATATAAAGGTGCTGCCACATGCAGTTTGTCAGCTTATACCTTAGTTCTACTTTCTCAATCAGGTTTTTAAATATCTACTTTCAAAGAAAGACATTTTCATTTTCCATTGCATTTTATTTATGTCACATGGTAATGCTAAACAACACATGATACAAGACCACAACTTGTGTTGGCAACACTTTTTACCTTGAAATTCAATGCAAATAAATTTTCTAATATGCCTAATCACTTGGGCTCTATTACAATTTTGTTTCAGCCAAGGAATTTTATCTCCAAAATTTCGGTAGTTATCAACAAAATTCTCCACATGCTACGTATTTAAAGAATATTTATGAATGCACTTGAACATACACTGGTGCCTAAATCTGCATTGCTTTTATGTTGCAAGCAAACACATATCCAACAGAATTCTTTAAATTCTTTAAAGTAATTTGGTACAGAAGATACGTGCTTGCAAAACAAGACTTTGTATGAAATCATGCACAGCAGAATGCATTAACCCTTAACTACTCGCACCATTTCTCATCTCATAACTACTCGCACGATGTACTTTATGCAAAAGTGTTAAAATGGTTATTTATATGCACACTGTGAGGTTGTAATACAAAATATTTAAATAATTTTAAATCATACGTTTTTAATGTAATGTTTAATGTTCTTTGCAGACAAACTCATTACAAGAACATCTCATTGTTGTCATACATACATAAGTACACGTGCAGTGTACCAAATGCACCATATGGAACATGTGACTGTGCATCCTCTCATAAAACTGGCTGAGGGCACACTGGAGGGAAACCACTGCCACACCGTACTTGTATGAATCAAGCGGAGGATAGATGGCAGAAGCTGCCAGTAGGATTAAGAAAAAAATGCCTATTTTTATAGTTTAAACCCTAACTATGCCCCCAAAACACTTTAATTTCAAACTCAGCTTAATACATTACCTAAAAATAAAGAATGTAAAGGTAAACCTGTATACTGTACTGCTGTCTCCCGCAGTGCTACAATGTAAAACACCGAAGTTACCGCTATATGTACTGTAATTCACTCAATTGTGTTTTCATTGCCAGAAGCCTTAAGACAGTGCATCTTGTTTCGGCGCCATCTTGGGGCTTTAACCCTTAAACTGCCACATACTTGGGGGTTAATGCATCCCTGGACGCCAAATACTTTTTTGCTTCACTTTAAGTAAATGTCACAATTAACAAAGAAAAAATGAAATTTTAATGGAACACATTTTTTTCATGCAAAAAGCATCACAAATACTGCAACACTGATCATTTTACACATTGCTAATGAACTGTAAAAACTATTTAAAAAAAAAAAAAAAACTACTGGAACAATATGTACAAGGTGCAAATGACGCCATGGATGACATAGACAAACTATCACAGGGGAGCACAACCCCCAACAGGAGCAGAGAATGTCTGGGGGAGGGGAGAGAAACAAAGCAATCAGCCGAAAAAGGACAGGTGCTGCTTAGGCTTTCAAGTAAGCGTAGCGTCGTGCAAGCAGCACATCACGCAACAGAGCAGCCTCAAGTAAGCCCAGCAAGTATGGGAGCAATGTGAAGGTAATCTATCAGCGTTTTTTATGAGGGGGTTTTTGAGGAGCGTCTGTGTCTTCTAGGGGTGCGTTCAGCCCCCCTGCTCACAAGGGGCTGGCAGTGGATGGGTTCAGGAGCGCTCCTTTCTTTGCAGAATGGCCATGAATCCACTTTCAGTCCTCATGTACACAGGCAGATGGTAGACAATCCAGACACACTAACGGACCAGGACAAAATGAATAAGTACAGGTAACCCAAGAGTACGTGGACAGACAGGAACTTGAAACACAAATTACAAAAACCCTTTTTAAAAGCCGTGCTGACATCCTTTGACCTCAACAGCTCCAGCACCCTCAGAAGAAGACCAGTCAGAGACACTTGCAGGAATTGCTGGGAGTTGCAGTTTCAAATTCTATTAGCTACTTTCACCATCCCAAGCCGCAGTTTCTCTACAGTTGCTTCCTGTTCTCTCTACAGTACAGTATTGAAATGAAAAAAGCCATAAAAATTGTGGAGGATATTTGCGGTTTCCGCTAACAATTATTAGTTAGGTTCTAAGGAAAAATCTGCGAATTCTGAACCACGACTTCACAGGGGTCTACTACATTATATACTAGCAAAATACCCGCGCTTCGCAGCAGCGAAGTACTGCCTTAAAATTTTTATTAAGAAGAAAATTAAACCTTTTTAAACTGAGGGAAAATATACCAATAATTATTTGTTAAGGATCTCTTTGTACACCACATTGTCAGTTCGGCCCTCCGGTTGTAATATGACCAAGCTGTGCACTGAGCTTACTCTTGAGCATGCAACGTATAGTTGGCCATGTGAACAGTAATCGTATTTCAAATCTCACAGCTTGGATTGCTGCTGTCATAATCGGTTTGAGTTTCATGGTTTGTTTCAATTACGACAGTATTTGCAGGACTTGTGCTGAAGTGACATTTGGCATCTGTCAAGCATTGTAAGCATACAACCAGTGTCATCGATAACTCCACATCCAGCTTTTGAGAGTTTAAACATTCATAAACATCAAAGTGTCCACTACTGAAATCGTCACCTGTGAATGTAAGATGTTTAAGAGGCATTGGCGGTTGTCGAAAGGTGTAAAATATCTGGCCATTTCGGTACACTTGAATGCGACAACCAAACAATTCAGCGCCATTCATCAACTCACATGCAGAACCATAGGTGAAGGGCTTAAGCATTTCACTCCTATAGTGCTCCTGTGTAGTATAATTATCTCCTATACCGTCATCAGTCCAGATCTTGAACCGGTCCCAGTCGTTCAATTCATAAGACACAATGTTCCTCCGGATATCAAGAGTGAGCCTGATATGGCCGTGCAATATGTAATAAAGAGAATGGAAAAGGTAGATGCCATCTCCGGTCATGGAAACCACTGGGTAAGTGACAGTTCTTTGATCGATGGTGATCACCTTGATAGACATGTTAATGGGGGTACAGTTGGAATGATAAAGGAAATGGGTACCTGAACAATGTAAAGTAAGTCTAAAATACCTACACAATAACTATAATCATAATAAACGAACAATAAAACAGCGGAGAAGCCGTGGATTAAATAAAAAGGCTGTAATTATCAGCAGGGAGACGTGAATCCCGTGGGGAAGCAAGGAAGGGAATGTAGAGACCGGAGCGATGGACGGCCTTATATAGGCAGGCAGCCAACAACGTGGGAGGCGTTGGGATGGGGGACCCAACGCCGCCTTACACGGTGACCGAGCTGCAGGCTATGGACGTATATATGTATGTAAGTAGGATTCAGTTAGCGTTGGGAACCCGCGTACAAAATTTCTTGAAGATGGGCCTAAAGGTAACAAAGACCATTGAAAAGTTCAATATGGCGGCCGACAGTGGCATCATACCACCGAAATAAGTACGTACATTGGTTTCGGTTAGCGCAGGGAAGCCGCCTACCAAATTTCGTGAAGATGGGGACATAAATAAGAAAGTTCAACATGGCGGACGTTGTCGACCGGTATGACCGTTACGCGTAGAGTTTCGAAATGAAACTTGCTAAACTTTTGTAAGTAATCTGTAAGAAATGAGCCTGCCAAATTTCAGCCTTCTACCTACACGGCAAGTTGGAGAATTAGTGACGTTGGAAAGTTCAATATGGCGGCTGACAGTAGCGTCATACCACCGAAATAAGTACGTACATCGGTTTCGGTTAGCGCAGGGAAGCCGCTTACCAAATTTCGTGAAGATAGGGTCAGCCTTCTACCTACACGGGAAGTTGGAGAATTAGTGACGTTGGAAAGTTCAATATGGCGGCCGACAGTGGCGTCATACCATCGAAATAAGTACGTACATCGGTTTCGGTTAGCGCAGGGAAGCCGCCTACCAAATTACGTGAAGATGGGGCCATATATAAGAAAGCTCAAAATGGCGGACGTCAATCGTTATCGATCGTTATGACCGTTACGTGTAGAATTTCGAAATGAAACCTGCTTAACTTTTGTAAGTGAGCTGTAAGGAATAAGCCTGCCAAATTTAAGCCTTCTACCTACACGGAAAGTTGGAGAATTAGTGATGAGTGAGTGAGTGAGTCAGTGAGTGAGTCAGTGAGTGAGTCAGTGAGTGAGTCAGTCAGTCAGTGAGGGCTTTGCCTTTTATTAGTATAGATAGCAAAATACCCGCGCTTCGCAGCAGAGAAGGAGTGTGTTAAAGAAGCAATGAAAAAGAAAAGGAAACATTTTGAAAATAAAGTAACATGATTGTCAATGTAATTGTTTTGTCACTGTTGTGAGTGATGAGTGTTGCTGTCATATATATATATATATATATATATACAGTGGAACCTCGGTTCACGAACGTCCCGGTTCACGTACAACTCGGTTCACGACCAAAAAGCTCGCCAAACTTTTGCCTCGGTTCACAACCACACACTCGGTATACGAACAAGCCAGTTTCCCTTGCCTCCTAAACAGAGAGAGAGAGCAAGAGCGAGTAAGCACTTGCCTGCTGGGGAGGGGGAGGAGGAGGAGATTGCTGCAATGTTTGCTGAACAAGCCCGTTTCCCTTGCAAGAGCACTGCCTGCTGGGGAGGGGGAGGAGGAGGAGATTGCTGCAATGTTTGCTGAACAAGCCCG
>JANRMT010062836.1:60108-145445 GCA_026402145.1 Polypterus bichir lapradei
CATACACACACACACTCACACACACACACACACACATACATATATATATATACATATTTACATACGTAAACATATTATCTGTTCAATCTTACAGTCTTTTATTCTGGAGAAATGGGTACTTTTTTTTTGTTTCATTTCTAACAGTCTTTAGACTTAAAACAACATCCTTTTTAACACTGTTATGTATAACTAACAATCATCTTCAGTATTTCCTCCTTTCTCATTCTTACATTATTAACGTGTATATAAAATGCCATCATACATTAAGTACACTTCATTGTGTAATTACTTTTTTAATTACTTTTTTGCCTCTTATCCTATTTTGGGATACAATTAGCAAAAAGTCTTAAGCTTACTATTTAATTATTTTGAAAAGCATACCTATTCATTCTACAATTATTTAAATGTTTCAGAGCTGGGGTTTGGGTGTTTTAGAAGTCCATATCAAATCCATTTAATCAATTTGTTATCTATATATTCCCTTTTGCACTGTATCATTACAAAGCTGCTAACTTAATAGCAAGATTTCCCTGCACTGATAAACTGGTCAAGCTCTATTAATTATTGTGTAGACCCTCAAAGCAGGTGATTTGTTTAGCCAAATATCATGAATGTTTTGGATAACGAGGGGATATTAAGACTCTGCATGCAACCTTCATAAGTAATGTATCTTGTATTTTCAAAATAAGCCTCAACCATTATAGAATCCTGGCTTTTCAGGCAGTAATAAGTTTGCCCAATGATAACATGTATATATATGTTCATGTGATATGTGATATCTAATAACAACCAGAATTATTTTAAAGTTCAAATTACAAAAAGTTTTAATCCACGTCCAATAAAGCCCATGATATTTTGATAGACTGGCACCCTTTCATCCAGCCATTCTGTGATGGGCTCTGGTAAAAGTGTTTTGAAAAAATTAACATATGATTAACGATGGACAATTATTATAGGTAACAAAAACTGATATGCCACGTAAGGATAAAATTTAATAAACCTCTACAGCGTCAGATACCATCTTGACTGGCAAAGAACAAAATAAGAAAAACAGAACCTACACACAAAATATATGGTATACATCTCACAAGAATAAAAATGAGGTAGATTCAAGTGTATTAACAAAATGCAGTTAATTCAGCATACAGGATTCCATTATTCCCCATTATCACTAATTACAGGAACTATCATTTATGCAACACCTTTCATACCCCAGTGGTACAAAATACAATTCTGCCTTGCAATTGAACTACTAAAACACATTCATGCTTATTTTGTCAAGCAAGCCAAAAATTTTCACTGCATGCTGTTAACTGCAGCTGGCTAAAAGGTCAGTCTGATTGTAAAAATAACCAAGGAGGATGTAACCAGCAGAGCCATGCTTTGCACCAGTCAAACAATTTTAAAACAAAGCCAATCAGCCAAGCATCAATACAGAAATGTTCTTACTAATTAAATAAAATTAAGTACTCTAAAATACCAAGACATAAATGTAAACAGTTAAATTATTGTTTTTAGTTGTAGGGTTTAAGGTTTCTGAATACCGTGAAAATGATAAGGACTTGTTTTAACTATATTATGTCTGTGCAAAATTGAAAATGTCACCATTGACAGAAAGAGACAAATTAAATATTACTGTCTAGACCCAACACTTGGTAAGGTACAGACTACCAGCTGGATTTTAAGTGTAAAAGGCTTATGCAAAACCGAGGTTGTTTTGCATTTCAAACTGCCAGGGCATATATAATCAATGCACAATTTTTGATTCACACTCATCTCTCGGGGCTTTTTTCCCCCTTTCTGCCCCCTTAATTATAATATCCAAAGTGCTCAGCTATCACTGTCATCAAAACAAAGCCCCTAGGCAGGAACTTAATGTAACATCTGTTTGAATGGTTTAGTGGTAAATGAAACAATGGTGAATAGGCTTTTAAATCATTTTGTCAGGCCTTCAAAAAGAAAGGCAAGAAAAAAGACGCAGAAAATGCACACCACTTATGCACGCAACACAGGCTATCACCTCTAAAATATTTTAATTATAAATAGCCCACCTTTGTAAATGACAAAAGATAATAAAGGTGTGCAAATTTACTGAATCATTCTTTGTTACTGTTTAAAAGGGGTTAACATTAATGTTAGCATCAGAAGTGTCTAAACTTAAAAATACTTTATTAGAATATATATACAACATATAAAACATGCACACTTAATTTTAGAAAACCCAACAAAATAGTTCTAGAGTTGCAGTCAAGACCTCTGCTGGGGAGAGGAGAGAAAAAAAAAAAACCTACAGCAACATTTAATGGAAGTGGGCACACATTAAACCTCAAAAGGTATACACTTAAGTGTTTATAATTACAGTTCATTCTGCATCTTTGTTCAAAGATTAAAAGTTGTTGCCACATTATTTTGTCACCACCCTGTTGAAAGTAAATCATGTTAAACAAAATGTATATTTATAGTCTAATATTAGTCTTAAGCAAAGACAACTAAAAGCAAAAAAAAATTATGTGAACAGCTGGCTAATTCAATAGCCTGTAGGAAGACTTGCTATTGATGTTATAAAGTTTAATAAACTGGGAAAATCTTGACAGGAATATCAGTCTTCACACAGGTGTCACATTTTTTATGAAATATGTTGTTTGTATAATTCTACTCTATAAATTTGCACAAATTAGACAGCATTTGCAAAAATAACTGACTATAATTATAGATTTTATATAGCTACTGACACAAACACACATTTGAAATAAAATACATTGCTTCTCTTTTCAAACTTGATTTAGCTGAAGCGATTGCTAGTACCATCTCCCTTTTGTTGAATGAAATGCTTTATGTAAATCTTATTATGTGCCTCCTATAGCAAACAAACAGCATGAAAAGACTGCCAAGAAGCAAAAATGTGCAATAAAATAATTCCATCATAAGCAGCTTACCTTCAGTCACTTTCTTTTTGTGAAGCACAAAGCCAGTCGACAACTAAGAAAAGATAGAGGAACACAGAAAGGAGGAGCGAAGAAAAAGAGAGAGACAGAAAGAGAGAGAGTGAGAGGGAGGGGTGGGGAGGAACCAGCTCAGCAGCTACAAGCGTGAGTCACTGGTGTCGAGGTTAGAATTAGCCCAGCATGTTCAGTGACATCATCACTAAAGACATGGATGCAGGGGATACTATGGTAACCACTTCATGCTCTAAACAGTAAAAAGACTAATTGCTGTAACAACTTCCTGAGGCTCCTGTAACTGGACTTTGACTTCCTATGCAAAATGACTTTGTATAATAAGAACCTTTATTATTCAGTGCACTGCAAGTAACTCAGGTAAAGAAGTTTCATTATAGCAGAGCAGCATATAACATGCTTCACAGATCTCTTAACAAATTTTAATGCTAAATGCTGTTTTTCTTGTTTATTATATAGAAGAGTTAGAGCTTGTGATATTAAGTGTAGTGATTTGATTTTTAAGGTAGATGCTTAGTATGTATCGTTTTATTTGACAAAATACATCTAAATATAGGGCATCTCACTTACAATATGCAGAGAAAAGCTAAGAAGTCTACAAATCTATGTACTAGCTGTAGTACTGTAGACAAACACAGAAAAACACTGTGTGGGTTAGGTTGTTCATTTGAGGCAGGGATTTGTAAGCTACATATAGTGTACATGTAGCACAAATTAGAAGAAAAAAAAAAAGGAAAAGGAAACAAACTGTTAATCTGTAGAACTATTGCAATATTCCAGATTAGTACTGCATTAAGAAATTCAGGGTAATACCGAGTCAGCAAAACATGTGGCTAAAGCCATTCAGATTCTACAAATTTGTACACATTTCTGCAGAAATACTATAGAATTTCTGTATAATCACAAATGTCTCAATGAAATATTGAAACATCTTAAAACACACAATACTGCAAGAGGAAAACAAACTTAAATTTTCAAACTTTTTTCTTTTCCAAATTTTTTTGGTAAAAAAAAAAAAAACTATTACTGTACAATACATCACTTTACTACACACCTCAAAAAAGGTATACATGCTTGTCTACATGTACCACTGGCTGATTTAGATCTATAATAAGGGTAGTGAAGTACACCAATACTGTACACTGAACTTGTGACTCTTTGGCATGCAGTCCATTACCTTGGCTACCGGGCCAATATAACTAAAAGAATAATAATTGCTTTCCTTACTCTTCACTACTGCACAGTACAAGCTAGTATCTAAAGAGTTAATGGTTAAAACACCAACAGGAGCCTTTATTTCTGTTGTTGTCTCTTTGTGGTGTACACAAAATCATATTTATATAACCTGACATATGCACATTTCCATACAATGCCATTTCCATCTATATATATATATAATTCACTAAGGGCACGCAAGACACTGAGCACAAGCAAGACACTGAGGGCACGCAAGACAGTCAGCGCAAGCAAGACAGAGCCCCGCCTGCCAACTCTAAGACCATGGGATATGCTCGCCAGAGCCCCGCCCACCAACTCTAACCCTCCTACCACTTCATGGGATACGCACGACAGAGCCACGCATGCCAACTGTAACCATCCTCCGGAGTCCAGCGTCGCTCTCAAGGCACGCAACAACTCACCAAACATAGCCTCAGTCGCTTTCGTCTGTGCAAAAGTCCACATGCACCTCTGAGCCACGTTGACTTTACACTGCACGCAAGACAGAGAGCCACGATCGCCAACTCACACAGCCCCGCCCGCCAACTCTAAGACCATGGGATATGCACGCATTTAGTGTATAAATGGATATAAATAATTGCATGTAAACGATTCGCCAAAATCTGTTGTATGCAAGCAATACTGTTTAAAACGTTATTGTTTTTTCATCAGAAAACCCAGTTTCCACGTCTACCTGTATTAGTTTAAATGGAACTTTTACCGCTCGCAATAGGACGGACGCACCGACTTATCATGTCGACTGGGCAACACAGTGAATGCGGTGTCTATCTATATATGTCTATGTTTTCCGTAGCCAGCTACAGGAGAGTACTGTCTCGACCACTGGCATTGGTTTCGCTCCTTGCTATTTTCGTTATACTGCGACGGTAGTTTCCTAAGCTTTTGTTATACTGAATTCCTTTCTCACCGTTTTCCGTTCCTATTCTTACACCGCCGTATGCTACGGCGGGCTTCGGCTAGTACACTTATAAATTATAATCAGATTGTAAATGTGCATACATGAAGGCACCCTGAATACCATCCTGAAACATCCATATACAGCATTTTAATGAACTTCATGAATATGGAATCAAGATGCTGCAGAACTTCATTTGCTGGTAGATCAGTCTCCCACTTAACACACTGAGACACCGCCTCCTGCATTCAAGAGTTTCTGGTGGCACTCCGCACCCAAGAGTTTAAGATCAAGCAAGGCATTATAGCACCTGTCCTCTACATTCCGCAGGTCAGGGAATGGTATAAGGCACCGTCATCTGAGGGGGTAGCTAATATTACCTGCCACATTCAATGACATGGTTGCTGTTACAATGAATACAACAGGCCATACCAAAAACTGAGTTTTCAGCCAGTTACATTACCAACAAGCCAGCCACCACATATAGAATCATCACATTTGTCAAAGCTACTATGCCTCTAAATAAATGACTTAAGTTCACCCAGGCCAATGAGCCACATTGTCTGTCAGTATCATCTTGGCATTACTGAGGACTTATGCATTAATGGAATGTTGCTGCACACAGTTAAGAAAAGTAGTTTAATTCCTGCTGGGTGCCCTTATTATAATACAAGTACAGGAAAAATGCTCTAATTATGTTAGGCAAATGGGACAGTGCTGCAAATTGCCTTTTTATATTGGCAAAAATATTATTTTTTTATGCATGTGCACCTACACCATACAAAAATTGGATGCATCACCTCATCGGTGAGTTAATTGCCTCCAGCACAGCAGGCATGATGGAGTAAAACTTGGTCGAGTTATTTCTGACCAGTCAGCCAGTTACACAGAAGTGCAATATAAACTGACAGCCAATATAAACTGACGAAAATCAAAAAGGTTCGTCAGTGCAAATACGTAGCACTGGCACTCTTAAAAGGAAACTAAAATACATTATCATTTTTGAAAACAAAATTTGACATTTGAATGCAAAATAACAGTTGTTTTACCTAAGATGTGCTAAGCAAAGCTGCAGTACTTTACTGATCTGTTTTTGTGCTTTATTTCAACAATTAGCCCTTGCATAATTTTTAAATGCTAGCTTATTACCTTCATTAGTAAAACTTACAGCCAGACCCCTTCACAACATAGTGATTTTTTTCTGATCACTCCTCTGTACTTTGATATATAAGTGTACTCAAAATTTTTTGTAAATACTTCTGTGCTCTAAAAGTATCATTTTGCATCTGTTTCAGTCCCACTCACTCTTAAACATGAGATTACTAACTGCTGTTGAACGCTAAAACCTTCTCATTAAAGCAAGCAGAAAATAACTGTCATAAGTTTGATTTTGCTTTTACTAAGGTTTAAACAACCTCGTCACCCAACGCGCTTTGTCCCACAGTTAGTCTCAGTCTTATGTAGCAGGTGGTTTAACACATAATTCCTAAAACAATGAGGAGTAAATTTAAACTATGCAGGTCACCATTATTAGAATAACGCTGCGTCTATAAAGGAGAAAAAGTAGACAGATTTTACAGACTGTGACTTGATACTGTGACAATCATGTCTCAGTGAGATATTCCACAGGTGCTGAATGTCATGATATTAACTGTACTCTGCCGCTGCCCATTGGACACTTATGGAATAA
The DNA here is from genome assembly GCA_026402145.1 of Polypterus bichir lapradei. Lineage (NCBI taxonomy): Eukaryota > Metazoa > Chordata > Cladistia > Polypteriformes > Polypteridae > Polypterus > Polypterus bichir. The sequence continues at coordinate 66,890 of JANRMT010062836.1, forward strand.
TACAGCAAGTCAGTCTTCAGCCTGCCTGTCTCTTGCCTGTTTTTTTCACTTTGGTCGCTCTTCTCATTCGGTCAACGTCTTACTAACTAATCAGTATTTCTTGTGATTTAAAGCTGCTCTACCAGTGCCTGTTCATCAGAAAGACACATCTCAAAACGTCTGCAACACTGGGCTACAGCTGAGTGTAGCAAGCAGAATCCAAGCAACAGTGTCATAAGCACATCATGATTTGCATATGTACGGGAAAGAATAAATAAAAAAATTAATATCATTAATAATGTAGCAAATGCAATGCCAGCATGTGTTGTTCATATGGATTTCATGGATGGATTTCAGCTCCTTTTCATGGCTGCTTTCGTACCCAGCTGCTCAGGATTTTGATTGCTCTTATATTTAAGTACTGATAAGATTTTTTTTTTTTTGCTGTTTGTATTTGCTCTTGCTTTAGCAGCCAGTGCGGTCGTTACCATAATAAGCATTTAAAAAAAAAAAAGCACCTACAAACGTACATGTAAGTTTGAGTATATTCAAATATTTACTTATTTTAAATTTGAATAATCAAACCTTTTTTGGCCAATCTGTTAGACCTACTTTGTACTACAACACTACGAATGTAAAGCAGTAGGCAGAAAACTGAATATGCTAAAGCATAACTGCTGGAGCAATTTTAAAAAATGCAGCTCACAAATATTGCAATTATACTCACACTTGACTCTAAAAAAACCAAAGGACATCCTTGACACATATCAAGCAGAAAGTTTTCTTCATTACCTGTGGTAAACAGAATTTCAACTAAAACTAAAAAATGTGACCTCAACAGAGGTACTATGTTGACTAAATGCAAGGTCATTGATTTGTGTCAGGAGTGAAAAATTGGGTAACTTCTACACAAGACATTGTCCACTTGATACCGTAGAGCTGGCTCATTTAAGAAGAAACCTTCTAAAACGTTAGCATGATCAAACACTGGACTCTGGCCTGTAAATGCCATTAACATTTCTTCCACAGAATGTCTACCCAGTAGTAAGTTCCTTTAGACACTGAAAGGCCTGTCTGTATACTTTAGAGCACACACTCTCACTCATACAGCGCTAGATTAGAGTTTCTAATCAACTTAACCCGCTTCTCACTGGAGGAGAGATCTTGACACAGCCAATATCTGGGAGCAGAATTTGAGCTTGGACTCTGGAACTGCTACACAATTGCACTAATCACAGTGCCACTGTGCAGCTGCACATATGTATATTGTTTTGTTGTTAAATACAGTGCATCCGGAAAGTATTCACAGCGCATCACTTTTTCCACATTTTGTTATGTTACAGCCTTATTCCAAAATGGATTTTTAATAAATTTGCAAAAACCTCAAGTAAACTTTTTTCATGTTATCATTATGGGGTGTTGTGTGTAGAATTCTGAGGAAAAAAATGAATTTAATCCATTTGGAATAAGGCTGTAACATAACAAAATGTGGGAAAATTGATGCGCTGTGAATACTTTCCGGATGCACTGTAACAATTTAATGCAAACCTGTCTTTTTCCCTTTGACACATTTCAACAGCATACAGTGGAACCTCGGGTCACGACCATAATTCGTTCCAAAACTCTGGTCGTAACCCGATTTGGTCATGACCCGAAGTAATTTCCCCAATAGGATTATATGTAAATACAATTAATCCATTCCAGACCGTACGAACTGTATGTAAATATATTTTCTTTAAAGATTTTTAAGCACAAACATAGGTAATTATACCATAATGCACAGTGTAATAGTAAACTAAATGTAAAAACATTGAATAACACTGACACAAACACCCAGGCTCTCTGCTCAGCCTCTCTCTCTCCCTCTCTGTTCCTGCCTTCTCCTGCAACCTCCCGTTCTTTCCAGTTCTCTTCTTTTTCCCTTTAGCCAACTCACGCTTCTATTTATGATGAGGCATGGTAGTAGTGGCAATCAGCAGCTCCTGGGAATAATTACGGATGTGGACCGCTTCTCACCTGTGCACTTAGGTGAGAATCGCCCACATCACGAACTTCTCAGGAACCGCTTCGGCGCCACACCATCACGCCCCCTCGCTAAGCCGCGAGTGCAGTGATTATTTATTAAAACTGTCCTTTTTGACGGGAGCTGTGGACCCGCTATACCACAGGAGTAAGCTGGGTTGAGAGGAAGTTACATTTTTTGAGGGAGAGTCCCTCTGCGTGATGCACCGAGAACAATGTACAGTACAGGGAGAGACTGAACATATGCAGAAATCATCGGCGTGTAAGAACCAGAAGGGAAACGAAATAGAGCACAAAGAGTTCACAGCCAATGCACAGGGAGAGACTGAACATGTGCGGAAATCATCGGCGCATACAAACCAGAAGGGAAACTGGCTTTTTCATCAACCGAGTGTGTGGTCGTGAGCAGATGAAAAGGTTTGGCGAACTTTTTGGTCATAACCCGATTTGTATGTGTTCAGAGACATTCATGAACCGAGGTTCCACTGTAGTTCAAGTACTTTATTGTAATTGTGTAACACAATGAAATTACTTTTTGTGACAGCCCCAAGGTGCATTTAAAGAAAAGTCAAATAATTCCAAATATGTCATATACAGTGTTAAGTGATCAAGTAACCAGAGCAAATTATTATTGCTCAAAGTACAGCAGCATAAATTGTTATTGCACCTGTTAATGAATAGTACATTACATATTATATATTGTATTACATTAGTACATTGCACATTACCAATATAGCTTATTGCACATGTTCAATTAAAAATGATCTCAGACTGAGGAGATTCAGAGTTCAGAAAGTTTATGGCAGATTGGAAAAAGCTATTTTTTAATCTGTTTGTGCATACACGGATTGAACTAAAGCATCTTCCTGATGGGAGGAGCGCAAAAAAAGAATTTCCAGGAGGAGTTCTGTCAAAGAATGTTTTTGGCCCTTCTTACACAGTGAGTCTTATACAAGAGTTCGAGTAATGGCAGTTCAGTCCCAGTAGTGGCCTCTGCTGTTTTTACAACCCACTGCAGAGCTTCTTTAGCAGCCTTGGTGCAGCTGTTGTACCAGGCCATCATGCAGTTAGTTAAGATACTCTCTATAGTGCATCTAAAGAAATTAACCAGCAGCTTCTGGGGGAGGTCAGCTCTCCTTAGCTTCCTGAGAAAATAGGTGGTGTTGTTCTTTGCCTATTATAGCCAAGTTGTTGTCAGCCCAGGACAGGTCCTCTGAGATGGTGACTCCTAGAAACTTAAAGCCGGAAACTCTCTCCAAAGCATCTGCATTGATTGTTATCGGACTGTCATGGGTCTTTTTATACTCAAAAAATACACATAAAAAGTGGAGACTGTTACATGCTATGTCAAGTAACACAGCTAAAGAAGCAACAAAAGAATAATGTGTGTGTGGGACAAAAATTGGAAAGGCTTTCCTATTCTGTGGTAATGCACATAAAAAAGTCCTAAATAGAAAAGAATGACAAAAATTATAGCTATAGAAGAAACACTATCACTTGACGACAGACTGCAATATTACTATTGCATATTAAAGCAAAAATCACTATCACTGCTTAGAAAACGTTCATGATTACTGCCATTTTTGCTAATAGCATCCCTTCTTTGCGAACACTGATTTTTGAAATGGGACCTCAGCATGGGGTATTAAGTCATTTTTACATTTGAGATGGTCTGTAGCTATTACCCTTTGGGTCACAACCAGTGAATATTCTGGTTAGTCAATGTAAAAATTCTAATCTGTAGGCAATCAGCCTTACAACTGAACTGAAGCTTAAAAACTAGAGCAGAGCTGATTCATACATCTGCTTATTGAATTCACGTAACCTAGCTACATGGTCACAAAGCACCTGAAACCTTTAAAGACAGATTGGATACAAGGCTGGAACTTTTGCTTTGAACGAGGTGGCAGTACATCACATGCCACAGTCACACATACTGATATTGGGCCAATATACAGTCACTAATTATCCCAACATACACGTATTCGGAACGTGATGAGGAAAGTTACAGTACCTAGAGAAAAACCCATGCTTACTTGGCCTTAGAGATTCCACAATAGCTCTGACCATCCAGAAATTTAAATCCAGTCTGCTGAATTTGCAAGTTGGCAGCACTGAGTTCTGAACCACTACTGGAGTTATTTTCAATTTTTTGCCATACAGAAACTGTTACAGGATTTGCATTCAAGTCCAAAATGTTTAATGGTACTTTGATTAGAAAATAATTCTGCAGCAAAAAACAAACTCTCATTCTCAATTTAGTCCTTTATTGAATACAATTACATGGCCAACACACACTTAATTTATGGAATTTAAGGGGGAAGAAAACAGACCAAGTAAAATAATATAGTAGTAATTGAACAGAAATCAGTCATGTTATTATTAGGAAAAAAAATATTTAAAAAGGTTCTTTGCAGGTGTAATATGATATCAGCAAGCAAATAATACGTTGTTATTTGGAACACATGCATTTCATGTGTGCTCCGTGTCTACAACAATCTGGGTAAATGTAGGATGACAGGAAATGCAAGGCAGGAAATGTTGAACACATAGCTAAAACAAACTTTTTTCAGGTTATAGTACTAATGACAAAATTTTGACATGAAATGTATAATGTGTGAAGACTGAAGTCCAAATATCAAAAAAACACTTTCACAAAAGTTAAAAAGTATAACAAAACAAGTGTGCTTTTGTTCAAGAATATAACCGAAGAAAAAGAAATCGGGTTAGGGTACAATACAGACACAACCACTTGGCTGGTGCAGAGGTAAGAAATGCTGACTCATAATCAAGAGATTGTGGGTTTAATTCTGGGTCCTTCCTGTATTTACCATTTTGAGTAGTGAGATGCTCTTATTGTTACTATTATAGAATAAAAACATACAGACTCAAGTGGATATGCCTTCATTGGAGGAGACAATTCTATAGACATTGGTTGGAGGGATGGGTCCATCACTCCATCACAGCAACTATGTTTGAGGTTACTGCTGTAATTAAAACACTTTGTAGTGGAGAGAGTCGAAGATAGCTTTAGATCCCACCAAAAATGCTGAAAGCACTGGATATTGTTGGGAGTGTTTTGGTAATGTGTCAGTGCACAGACAGTACCTCAGGAGTGGCAGACTAGGATAGTGGTGTTAATTTTTTTTAAAAGTGGAACAAAGAATCACACATCTTAGCCACCCTGTGAAAGCCTAAACCAGGGCCTTTAACAAAGACCTCCTCTGAGTGTTGAACCTTAGATTCAACAAAAGCAATATGAATCTAGTCCTGGATGTTAAAAAGCAGACTAATTCTTTGTCCTTGCACAGATATATTAGGTGTCATGGAATCTACAGTATGTATGCTTTGTACAAATGAAAAAGACTAGATATCTAGTGGAAGCTGCTACAAGAGTATGTGATTTCCGAGTCCACCGATACATGGCATTCAGTCACTGTATATTTAGAGTGACAGACATGTCTGCATATGGGTTTTTACGTCGAAGTCTGTTGAATACTGAATGTGGGTGTTAGCCCCTGCCAATTGTGCATCTTACCATTTTTGTTTTTCACGACTTTCATGAACAGAATCTTAAAAATTAGTGGGATGCAGTTGAATAAGAATTAACATCTTTATGGTCACAAGTTCTGGGACTGCAAACAGAACAGGCCAAAATGAGACCTGCTGGGCTTACTCTCAGTGATAGAGTGATGAGTTTAGAATTATGGGAGGATTTCAAAATAAAGAAGTTGCTTCTCTGTATCTAGTGAAGCCAGTGGAGATAGTCTAACCATTTAGTTAGGATACTCCCCTGCATGTAGTTAGTGTATTCAATTTGAGAACCCTAAGGGTTGCATGTCTGCTTTTTTCAGATTATAAGCGATGAGTGAATCCTGTGGAGCTCGCTTCATTGCGAATTTGGTGAAATCACAGAAAATGTTCAGGAACTTTATCAAAGTCCACGAAATACTTTGAAGTCAATGGGGAAGTAAGAACAGAACTAGTTTTGATGGGTTTACAATGACATAATAGTCTTGTAAGGGATCCTGAAAGCTAGGGAAGCATCTGCCAACTATGCTAAACTGATAATTGTGGCCGAAAGTATGATCTGTGCTGTGAGGTAGCAGTACTAACCACTTGTGCACCATGCTTCAAACTACAAAAGATGCAGACAGAATGAGTGCCATAAACAAGATACAACAAATGGCCACACACTAGCATAAAATAAATAACATATAAATCATTGCATTCAAGGAATTTCAATCTTGGAGCACACGCTGACCGTACCATGAAGCAAACACTGGCTCATTCCATTGTTTGAAGTTTGAGGCTCCAGGTATAGCTGTAACATCATCTTTTGTTTCCCATATACAAATGAAGATGCTTTATATTTTTTTATTCCGTCAAGAAGAAAGACACGTCTTGTAAATATTAATAAAACTTTCACTATGTTTTTTTTATTTTGCCTGGTTTCCCCTGAAAATGATTCCGGAAGGGGGGGGGGGCTCCTTATTTTGACTGATAGCTAACACACATGGCTAATTATGCATGCAAATTAGCCACGCAGCATTGCAGTACTCTTAATATTCTCGTTATGGATGTATTCCTGAAATGAAAATACTACATTTTTTTAATTGTAAGTAGCATAGAAATTTGGCTTGAGTATTGATCGCGTCATGACGTCAGCAGATCAGTAATGATCTTACAGCATTCATGTGGAAAAGCCCTGCACATGGCTGCTAATGCTCTGTGATGATGGCCTCACGAATCATCATGAGGAACTAGGAAAAAACTGTTTGTCCAAGCCAGCCATATGATAAACCTCCAGGTAAATATCTGGCAAACAAGATCACTACAGAACTATACAAAATGTTTTGGCATATTGCAGTGATCAATGCTACAAATGATGTTGTCCTCTTGACTTCATCAGAATGCGAACTCCAGCATACATTGGAATGGTTTGCAGGTGAGTGTGATGTAGTTCAGATGAATGTGAAATTAAGGTCCTCTCCAGGAAATCTACCTCAAATTGCTTACTGGAGTCTGGACAGTGACTGAAACAGTAAAATTAACCACTGTTACCAATTATCAAGAGCCAGCTGAAATGAAATGGGCATTAGGATGCACCTTGGATGCCTCCCTCAGGAGTTATACATGGTATTTTCTGTGTTGCAAAAGACAGAGAGGCAGATCCAGGACATACTGGAGGAATTATATCTCTCAAATGTAATGGAACCATCTAAGTACAGTAGACACCTGCAAAGTCACAGTTCAGAGTTCACGGCCTCAGTCATTCATAAAGTTTTCCTTAGAACCTATCTAATAATTGTTAGCGGAAACCGCAAATATTCTCCGCAATTTTTATGGCTTTTTTCGTGGCAATACTGTACTGTAGAGAGAACAGGAAGCAACTGTAGAGGAAAACGCGGCTTGGGATGGTGAAAATAGCCAATAGAATTTGAAACTGCAACTCCCAGCAGTCCCTGCAGTGGCTCTGATTGGTCTTCTGCTGAGGGTGCTGGGGCTGTTGAGGTCAAAGGATGTCAGCACGGCTTTTAAAAAGGGGGCCGGTGACCAAAAGCAAAAAAAAGTTTTTGTAATTTGTTTCAAATTCCTGTCTGTCTGCCTTCTCTTGGGTTACCTGTACTTGTTCGTTTTGTCCTGGATCGTTTCATGGTTGGGGTCTGGATTGTCTGCCGTTTGCCTGTGAACATGAGGACTGTAAGTGGATTCATGGCCATCCTGCAAAGAAAAGAGTGCTCCTGAACCCGTCCACCCATCTTCACCATTTTAGGATCTAGCGGTAGGACTATCTTTCCATTCCCATTCAACATGCGGGTCTCTGGACTATCTATTTTCATCATTGCATTTTATCCGTTGCCGTTTTCATGAACATTTTTCATGATTTACTGTGTGTGTTTTGTTTGTGCTTTGTTGTATTTAATGTGTAATCACTGTAAGGGGAACAGGGGTGGTATCATTGCTTTCATTTGTTTTCATTACATTCTTTATTTGGTGTTTGATTACCGGTTTGCTTTGTTTTTGTCTCTGTTTGTGAGAGCATGCGGCTCAGGCCTAAGGCTGGGTGCTTCCCTGAAATCTCCATCATAAAAATAAAAAAAATCACCGTCTTCTCAACAGTGTGAATCTTAGCGGCACCGGACCGCTACAGCGTTATTCATTTCTCCTTGCTGCTGATTGACTGTGATGCATCTCCAGCTGAGTGTTCCTGTGTTTTCCGCTTTGGTCCTTTTAACCCTTAAACCGCCACAACCGGCTATAGTCGTTTTCCAGTGCCATTTGCAAGCATTGCAGAAGCTGATCAGTCAGTGCCGTACACTCATTGAGCACCCAGCTCATGACCACTGCCAGCCCCTTGTGAGCATGGGGGCTGAACACCCCTAGAAGACACAGACGCTCCTCAAAAAAACGCTGATAGACTACCTTCTCATTGCTCCCTTACTTGCTAGGCTTACTTGCAGTTGCTTTGTCACGTGATAGTCTTCTTACTTAAAAGCCTGAACAGCACCTGGGGCCTCATGCATAACGGCGTGTGTAGAATTCACACTATAACATGTCGTAAGCACAAAAGCCGAAATGTGCTCACGCACAGAAAATTCCATATGCATGAATCTGTGCATACTCCAACTTCTGCGTTCTTCCGCTACATAAATCCCGGTCAGCGCAAAAACTAACGCATGTGCACGCGCCTTCTGTCCCGCCCCGTCTCCTCCCAGAATTACGCCTCTTTGAATATGCAAATCAATATAAATAGACCTTAAGCTCCGTTATCTGTGAAAAGGCAATAGGAAAAGCAAGAGGGAAAATAGAAGAATTTCAGTGAATACCAAGTGGAGGCAAAGAAAAACGTACTATTTGTTGGTTTATACAGTGGAATAAACAAGAAAAGGAAGTTGATCGAGTGACATAGCGTGTCGGGAGAAACAAGCTCAAGTTCACAATGTCGCACAGTGCCTGACATAAAAAAAGAAGTTGTCAGATATCAAGTCACCGTGAAAAGGCGAGACATGGCCCACCGTCTTAATGTCATATGGAAGCTTATTAGGGTACAGTGTGGAAAAAAAAGCACAGAGTGGGGAAAAAAGCACGAAATGTTAACTTCAGTCTCTAAATATCCACTTTAATCAAGTAGTTTATTTTGTCATTAAAGTAGAACATCATAAACTTCATCTTAAATTCATTTAATTTACTAGTTTCTCAAATCCCATCATAACTAAAGTAGCACGTTAAATGCTAGGTTTTGTATTTGATCTTCTATGTGCTCTGTGTGTGAATCACTACGTGCTTCTTAAACGGGCTTTCTCTTTCTCCGACAGGACACAGTATCCATTACATTCGTGACATTACAACTCTCTGAATAATTAAAATACTGAGATGTATACGTGATATCATTTTCATGATGATTGGAATGAAAGCATGTTATTAAGAACACGATGGCGCAGTGATTGTTCATGTCTCACACAAGATGTTGCTGCGCCATGCGCGACCTTTGATGAAATACTTTATTGTAGCAGTCCTGTCTCTTTCAAACGTACTAACCTCCAATTCCTGTCCTTACTTTTCTTTACCCAAATACCCAATCGCCACACAATCAGCTCTGTAATAGACGTTAAGCCATCTGTAAGCTTACAAAGGCGATTCTTCAAAACTTTTAAGGAACATTGAAATATCTTCCTAGTGTTTAATTATTCTGTCCATCTATCCTTCCAGTGTCATGCCAGTCTCAGCAAATATACAGCACAAGGCAGGAACAATACGTGAACTTGCTAGCGCTGCAGCACCATGTCCTCACATGTTTAATTATTAACAATACAGATTATTTAAATGAAGTTAAAGTTTTATCTGTATAATAAACATTTTGCTGCATTTCATCTTACAAATGATATTGTCATCATATGTAAATACGTGCTTTATAAAGTGGCGCAGGTTGTGCAATATTATAACTGTAGTGCAAGTTTACAGTGAGGTAATTGTACTCATAAGTACAAACAGTTCTACAAGGAGCAATTGATTGAGTGCATTTATAGTTCTTAGGATGAAACTGTTTCTGAACCACGAGGTCCGTACAAGAAAGGCTTTGAAATAGTGCTGGGCGATTTGGCTTAAAATCAAAATCTCGATTAATTGAAGATTTTAACTCGATTACGATAAATGAACGATTATTTTATTAATTTTTTTTATTTTTTTGCCCTCATAGTTCACTGACAAGTTTTGTACAGTAAATATGCTCACATATTACAAGTGAGAGATTTTTGAATGAAGGGTGCATTACTTGATTTTAAAATAATTGAAGGAAACGCACTATCTGTGATTATTTATTGAACATCAATGTTGAACAACTGAAATTAAAGCACACATTGCCTAAAACAAACAGTCACTTTGTTCTTATAAAAAAAGTAAAAATAAATAACTTGCACTTTTGGAAACAAAATAAATTATTTTCAATGTTTTTCTTATTAAAAGTAGAAAATAAGTAGTATCTCTTCTAAATAAAATAACTCTAATATATCCTGTAAATAATATTTTAAACAGTGCATTTCTTGCATCTTCTGTAAACCAATATTTTAATGTGCAATGTATCAATGTAAACAACAGATTGTTGTAATGAAAATAGAACTCTCTAAACACTGTTGCATGAGGTGATCTTAGCGATCTTGTCATGTCACTATATGAACATGAATTTACTGGAAGTTCTTACTAAGAAACACGAGCATGTTAACCATTTCATGGTTTCAGGCAGGACCTGAGGCATGTAACAATGTTTCCGCCCGAACTGAAAACCCGCTCTGATGGGGAGCTAGTAGCTGGTATGCAGAGATACTTTTTTGCCACCTTACTTAGAGTGGGAAAGTGTACATGATGCTTCCTCCACCAGTCCAGTGGATTTGCCTCACTATCCAGCATGGGGGACACCAAATAGCTGCTCATCTCTGCACCGTTGTCTGTCGTAATGGCTGAAAGTTTTTCTTCCGCGAGGTCCCATTCAGAAAGCATATCTTTCAGACCTTGCGCAATTTTATCTGCCGTGTGATCGGCTGGAAAATATGCCGTCTCAAGGCATCTCTGGCGCAGCTTTCAATCGTCGTCAATGTAGTGCAAAGTAAGGCTCAAGAATGGGTCCATCGTCCTACTTGACCAGAGATCAGATGTGGCTGCAAAGTGTTGAATATTTTTCAGTTCAGCAGCTACATTTTTACAACATGTCTTGTACATGTCTGGCCGCGCAGTTTTAGAAAAATGTGATCGCGATGGCACAGTGTATCTTCTGTCGAGAGTTTTAACAAGGTGTTTAAACCCGCTTCGCTCGACTGTAGCCAAGGGAGTCATATCCTTTGCGATGTAACAAATAGCGTCAGTTATTTCTTTCCATCTTCTTGAACTCTTCTCATACTGTGTGGCATTTGTGAACGCTTGTATTATTGACATTTGCTTTGCGGAGGCACTTGTTGCTGGGCGCTTGTCAGTCTCTTTTTGTTTTTTTTGAGCCATGCATATTCAGTGACGTGATTGTGCTTCAAGTGTTGAAACAAATTGGTGGTGTTACCTTTGGGCGTCGAAACTGTTTTTCTACAGTGTCTACATCTGACTTCATTTTGTTCGATGTCATCCTTACTGAAACCAAAATGTGTCCAAATGAGACTGCGTTTTTCTTTGGTACAAGCTGCTTTTGTTGCTCAGTTGTGTCAGTGTTTAAGCTCTCCATGCTCGACATGTCGGCGGAATAATGAAACGGAGCGGGGTAACGTGACTCCACACGCGGTAGTGTTTTTAAAGGGAAAGTAATCGAAATAATTGACCTGGAAAAATTTGATCCATTATAGGTTCTGAATGTCGATTTCGATTACTTTTCGATTAATCGCCCAGCCCTACTTTGAAACGTTTTGCTGTGGCTTTGGCAGTGTGCGCTTGATGCTGTAATACCGATAATTCTCTTTCCGATCAGCTGCTGCTGTGATTCCCCACTCAGATACAGTGATATAAATACTTCGAGTGGTGCAGTGAGAGTAATATGGAAAAAGATAATCCGCTGTGGCAACTCCAAACGGGAGCAGATGAAAGAAGAAGAAGAAGAAGAAAAAGAAGGTGCAATGACAGTAACAACACTAAAGCAGTTATGGTATTTGGAATAATATGGCTATTCCCTGGATCAATATATTGTTACAAGTTAATTACAATCAGATGCATTACACTTATAAAAAATATGCAGTTATTTTCAGTGTATTTATTAAGCCGCATCAGGAAAATAAAGAGTAACCACACAGGAACAGTAGCACTGCTTTGACGCTGGGTGCTGCCAGTCTGCAAAACCGAGTGGAAAACTTGCGTACAACAAGGAATGAGGTACCGTGGAAAAGTACGTGGCTTTACGCCAAGTTTAGGTTTTATACATCGCAATTTGAACGTGGAAAAGTTCTTACGCAACATTTGTGTGTACGCACCGTTTATACATGAGGCCCCTGAACTTTTTGGCTGATTGCTTTGTTCTCTCTCCTTCCCCAGACATCCTCTGCTCCTGTTGGGGATCCCGCTCTCGTTGTGCTCCCCTATGATGTTTGTCTATTCTTTAATCGATAACTAACGCATACTGAGCTCATTTTATTTCTGAAAGAGACATGTTTGTTTGAAGTGTTTAAATAAAGTTTCTGCCTCTACAATCTCCTGTGTTTCTGTGCAATTCTTTGACCCAAGCGTGACACACTGCAGCCTCACTGTCTCTGGGATTCAGCTGCTACACTAGACTAGCCTGCAAGCATCAGTGCTTACCTCTGTGTGCTTGCATGCAGCCAGTTCAAGCACAGTTAGCTCAATGATTTACTGAATATCATCCAACAGCTCAGTTGCACCTTGTACATATTGTTCCAGTAGTTTTTTTAAATAGTTTTTACAGTTCATTAGCGGTGTGTAAAATGATCAGTGTTGCAGTAATTGTGATGCTCTTTGCGTGAAAAAAAATGTGTTCCATTAAAATTTCACTTTTTCTTTGTGAACTGTGACGTTTACTTCAAAAGTGTAACAAAAAAGTATTTGGTGTCCAGGGGTGCATTAACCCCAAGTATATGGTATTTTAAGGGTTAAAGCCCCAAGATCCCGCCGAAACGCCCTGCACTTTCTATGGCTTCTGGCAATGAAAACGCACTTGCATGAATTACAGTACATATAGCAGTAACATTGGTATTTTACATTCTAGCACTGCAGGAGACATAGCAGTACAGTATACAGGTTTACCTTTGCATTCTTTTTTATAGGTAATGTATTAAGCTGAGTTTGAAATTAAATTTAAGTTTTTTGGGGCATATTTAGGGTTTAAACTATAAAAATAGGCATTTTTTTTTAACCACATCCAAAATTTGCTGTTTTTCACAATTCGCTGGTGCTCTAGGAACGTAACCCCCATGAATTATGGGGGTGTACTGTATTCCCTAAGAAAGTTTTAGGGAATAAGTAAACCTAGTTAGTATACTGCTACCATTAGCCCACCAAGAAAATGGAACGAAAATGATAATAATGAGAAATCTCCTTTTATCTTAAGATAAGCAAATGAAAGTACCGTAGATCCCAGAATACAAGCCGACTCAGTATATTAGCCGACCCCCTTCTCTACCTACTAAATTACATGTATTTGCCGATGACCGGTATTTAAGCCGACCCCCTTCTCCAAGCAAAATTTTCTAAATTTCCATAAAAGTGTCTCTTCAGGTATATTTATCATGTTTATCGGCGAGAATTTGAGACTGCCGGCATTTTTGATGGAAACCAGGAAGTGATTGCGGAGAAGTTTGGTAAAATGAAGCCTTTGTGTTGAAACTATATACGCAAATACGGTACATCGGCGGGTGTATTTCTGGAGACTCGTTATAAATTTGACTAACTTAAATACGCAATACAGTGGACCCTTGACTTAACTTAATTTGTTCACGAAGGCTAACCCATAATGCGTTCCGAACCTCCCACTGCAACACTTACTTAACCTTTTCATAATAAAAAAGGGTTGTATAATGTGCATAATTTACCAAAACACCAATAATTTTTCTAATGTACTAACCAAAGAGTTATAAAAAGTGCCTAGCCTACCAGAAGTAGGCTAGATTAAGCTAGGAGCATGGCGGTGCGCAGCGGCTCAGGGCTCTCCTTTTCAGTGCACTTTTTTGTTGTTTTTGTACTTTTTTTTTTTTTCCTTGTTTGGGCACGATCGGTTCGGCGAACATCCGCTACACCCGTCAGAACCTTATAGACATCGGTGTCCAGAGCCAGACATCTGTTTCGAGTGTTTTTCATAACACGCACAACATCCCAGACAACATAGCGAGACCAGTGGGCTCTCCGTGGATTGTTGTCGGGTCTAGGAGACGACGCAGACGGAGGAGGGAAAGAAAGCAGAAGCGGGGCCAAAGATCCGGCGTTATGCTAAGGCTAAAAAAACCACCATACAAGCCCTATACAGAACTTTTTTTCTGCACTGAAGGAGCTGCTTCTAATCTCATTGTAGATGTTTATAGTGACAATAAAAGGCATTCTATTCTATTCTAGAAACAACAATTTCATACTGTACTCACCATTTAATTTGACATCTTTGGGCTGCAGGAAGGGAGGAGGAGGAGAATGAAATGGAAGGTGGTTATTGTTTAGAAGGAGCCTCCTTATGCAAATCTTTTCTTTGTAAAATTGTCGAGATGGTGGATTTCGACATGTTGCACATATTAGCGAGATCGGTCACACGAACAGCACTCTCATATTTCCACACAATTTCCATCTTCGTTTCGATTGTGATTGCTTTCTTTACCTTCTCTTCCTTCCTTAGCAATTATGTGTCTTGCTTGCATGGTCTTAGTGAATTATATATATAGGTAAACCACTGCAATGACCGAAATTACATCCACAAACACATGTATCTGGGCTCCAACTGACGCTACTAAGGGCTCATTTATACTTCACGCTCAGAACGCGTACGCACCCGCATCATGGCTGCCACGCGTCCCCAGCGTTCATTTCACGCGTCCTCTGAGCAGGTCCTCAAAAATTAACGCGACGTGTGCGCGAGTTGCAGTACCAGAAAAAAGTCGGGGGGCGCAGTGTGCTAAAAGTCGGAATGTGACGTCAGAGTCTCTGTTTACTATCTACATGTGACAGAAAGCCTCTATGCAGATCCTACGGGGATCGATGTGCGTGCTTTGCTGTTTGGTGAATGGTTCGATGTGGTGAAGCAAAATGCTGACATACAGATGCATTCGTGGTGATTTTATATTCAAGCGTCGCATATTCCCGATTGTAATGACACGATGCATTTTAAAAGTCTCACATAACATCTTTGTGCCGTGTTTTTTTTTTTTTTTTTTTTGGCAACTTAACAGCAGCAACATAATGTATATCGCTGTATTTGAGCCACTGAGAAAAAAAATAAAGGACACGGTGAAAACGTGTATTTTGTGATTAAAGTGGAAATTTCGGCTTTAATCTCAAATTGCCCACTTTAACCTCGTAGTTGACTTTATCATTAAAGCAGACGGTTGTAAACGTCATCCCAGTTTTTAATCGCTGCAAGCTTCTTGGACCTGACAGCTGCGGCAAGCAGCAATATATCACCACACAGAAAAATTAAATGTATGATATTTCAACTCTCTGCACATTTAGAATCTTTAGATTTGTACTTGATATCACTTTCATGATTAAATGCATTAAAGTGTGTGTGTTACATTTTACATATAATTTTGTTTAAATAATGAATACTGTTAATAATTACACACATGGGGGGAATAATTACACACATGGGGGTGACACGGCGGCAGAGCAATAGCACTGCTGTCTCGCAGGGAGTTATGTTGCTGGTATATCCTGCCTGTATTCCACACTGTGCTCCGGGTTCCTTCCAAAGATATGCAGATTTGGGGATATGGTGCCACTAAAATGACGCTAGTGTATGCGAGTGCTTGTATTCACCTTGTGATGAGCGGAGACCTTGTCCAGGGATTGTTTCTCAGTCGTGCCCAATGCTTGCTGGAATGGACACATCCCTGAATTTATGGATTTAATAAATAAACATCCTTTTCAGAGATATTGCGGTAAGGTGTTATCGGAATTTAATAGGTGTTTTAGGCAATTCACAACACAGAGAAGCCGAACATGTTCTCACCGTGATAATATCTCGCACTGCCACCTGGTAGATTCCTCCAGTTTTACGTAAAGTACGCGCGCAAGTATAAACACTACAACGCTTGCGTAGCAGGAGCGTCCTCTGCAGCAAGCGTCGCGTGAAGTATAACTCCTGCCTTACGCTCTCGGTTGTTTGTTTACAATCGCGCAAGCGAATACACGTGACCGCATTCGGGTCGTAACACAAGATGTTGGTCGTAAATCAAAAGAAAAATTTTTATTTTAAAACTTCCCGATAATTTATTATAAATTTTATTAATAAAATCAACAACTAAAACACTTTTTTGAATAAATTCTTTATTTAATTTAAAGTACTGGCATGCAAAGTTACTTCTTCATCTGAAAGATGGCTCTGTGGTTTTGTGATTATTTACTTCCGTATTGATCGGCAAAACCGGCACTGCGCTGGAAATCTTGAATCTGAAACGATGCTCGTTGTATAAACCGACCCCCAAACTCCAAGCCAAAAATCTAGGACGAAATTCTCGGCTTATATTCCGGGATCTACGGTATCTGATGAAATTTTACTGTATGTTGAAAGCAGTGCTTTGTTTACAGAAACTACAGGTGAGGTCAAAAATGCACACTACCATTTCACATTATGTTGAAGAATTCTTCTAGAAATGAAACATGAGTCAATAAAAATAGCATTTGTTAAAATAGCAAATTAACTTTAAAGAATACAGTTTATTTTCCCCTTATTTTTATCATGAGGTAATGTTTCAAATGAGAAGAGCCACAAAAAACATACAGGTGTCCATTACATTAGATTTCCTGTCATTTATGATTTAAAACAAATGCAGCATGAGTCAGACATCAAAACTTAAATAAAAGTATGTTCTATGATCTAATGGCAGAAAGGCATTAAGGGGTCATCAAAACAGGCCTATCTGTAACTCGGAAAGCTGAATACCAGCAATACAGACACCCTTATGAATATTTTAAAACAGTATGAAGAATTCAAACATTTTCTGTACAAAAAGTGTGAAATACAACAGTTACTAAAATATCAGTTTTTACAGAAAATACATTTCTACAAAATGACCTTCAGTTTCATCAACTGCAGGTTCAGTTTTTGCTTTGATATTAGGCATAGTGCACCTGCTTTTGAACTATAACAATCAAGCCTTCCTTGTAATGAATTTTGCATGTTAACATTAGCACAGCACTGTTGGTTTACTGTAGAAAGCCTACAACTGGCTAAACTAAATTGGCAAAATAATCAACAATGCTTACATAAATTGCTGACACATGCAACACACAGCTACTCTCAAGCATCATGGAATGTGTTAAAATATAGTGGATTCAGTAAGCATTCTGACCCCTTTACTTTATTTACATTTTATGCTGCAGCATTATGCTAAAATTATTTATATTTTTTCCCTGCATCATGCGACACTCAATAGCCTAGAGTCTTTGCTATGACACTTGAAATATGGGTAAGGTGCATACCATTTTATTGTAATCACTGTGATGTTTCTAGACTTTATTTGGAGTCCACCCGTGGTCAATTTAATTGAATGGACAAGGTTACAAAAGGCACACACTTGTCTGTTTAAGATCCCACAGTTGGCAATGTGTATCAGAGCAAAAACCAAGCAATGCGGTCAAAACAATTGCACACAAAGCTTAAATAAAGAACTTTGTCAAGGCACACATCTGAGGAAGGCTACAAAAATTCCTGCAGCATTAAAGGCTCCAAAAAGCATGGTTGCCTTCAAAAATCTTAAAAAACCAACCACAACTCTTACTAACACTGGCTATCTGAAACCAACAGAGCAATCATGACAGAAGGGTCTTGGTAAGAGGGACAACCACAAAACTGATGGTCACTCTGGCTGTTTTTGCTAATTAACATCTTTTGAACTAATTTTAATTGATTTGCTCTTGAAGACTCAGACCCCTTAATTGTTTCTTTTTCCTTAATTAGCAGCCAAACAATAATGAGATACAAAATGAGCCAAAACAACTGGTGTCCATCATACAATATCTGAAAATAAAGGAAGATGAAGGTCACAGGAATGTTGATCTGCTCAGGTGCCCAGAACATTTTAATAGTGCTCTTAGAAAAGAGAAAATCACCAATTTCATAAATGTCTACTAATGCACCACGAGAGTAGCAACAAGCCTCAAAATTAAAGAATGGTTTTAATTAACAACAGGAATTGGAACCTCATTAAGCAGCTGGTTGGAGTGAAATTGGTTGGAGTTTGAGGCCCTGAATTAGTTGGTCTTCTGTTGGCTCCCTCACTTCACATTTCATTTCTGTTTGGGTGTCATTTAAGGAAAGAAATGAAGCAATTCAGAGGAACGATGAAGAAACGATGAAGAAATTCAGGAGAACAAATCTTTAAAAAGCAATTCAATTAAAATGAATTCACAAGAAGTTAATTAACAGCACAAATAGGGCATTTAATTCAAAAGGGATAGAATGAAAACCTGCAGCCATGATGGCCCTCCAGGACCGAACTTGGCAACCCCTGGGCTGGACATTTACATGCATCTTTACTCATTAGAAGCTTTTATTGGATCTTTTTTTATATCCATAACCTATTCAGAAGGAAAACCTTTAAGTTTCATCCGTTATAAACTGTAGTAGTACTGCTTATGCTAGAAACTCTAGCAAATCACTGGCAAATATCCCTTAATAACCAAAGTTTAGTAATGGGTTTACAATGTGTCAATATTTCTTGTTCTAATCATAATTAAGAGGTTAAAGATTGTATTGTTGCACTAACTGTTGCTACGATGACAATAAAAAGATGGGAGCACTATCATACCATGATAATTGTAAATATTTCAGATGATTACTACAAATTCACAAATACAAAATATGCAGATTTCTCAAGCAGTCTGTTATTATGGTGATAAAATGGACTAAAATATGCCAGTAGTCTCTAAAACAGGCAACTCAGTTAACTGTCAATCTTAAAAGTTTATTTTAAATTTAAAATTTCATATACTGACCAATTAGTAGTAAATTTGATTCTGAATGGATATCTTTAAAATAAGTAGAGTATAGAAAATTAAATGGGATTTAATATTAGGTCAATGAATAAAATTTCTTTGCTAAAGAGCGTCCGTTACACTTCTTGGGATGCCATTTTCTTCCTTTATCTTCACGCATTCACAGATTTACTAGAGCACACAGGAAAGCTTAGTGCAGGAGTCTGTGTAGAATCCATCAACGGAAGTTACATAGGAATGCAAACTGATTATTTATGACCTAAATATGGTTAATGTCATATGACCAACAAGAAAACTCAAAGGGGTACAAGACACCCCAATGTAATTTTTGAAATTTTAATAAACCTAGCAATGACATTAATAAAGTGATTTTCTCAAAAGTGACAGCTAAAATTTTCTTAACCCTGGGGGATGGGAAAAAACCTACAAAAGCAATATTCATACACAGGCCGCCCCCCCCCCCCCAACAGCATTTTTATACCTGTGGATGTGTGCTAATGTCAATCAAGAAGCAACCTAAGGCTTGTAGTTGCTATGGTAACTGACAACTAAGGCAAGCAGCAAACCCGTGATTGCCAAATGACTGACAATTAGCAAAGATTCTGATGACAGGATTCTCTGTCAAATATCTGTATGCTTATCCCATTTTTAACAAATGCAAATCCAAGTGTATTTGCATTTGACTCAATTTCAGGACTGCAGAAATAATGCATCTGTAGAAATGTAAGCACTATCACAAATAATCCACTTTTTACTTCAGAATAAAGCAAACAAAACAAAAAATTACAAAAAAAATAAAAATCAATGAAAACTTCAGAGTATAAGTTCAAAATCATACTGTTCTATTATGTATAATATTCTTCTCAACATCTAAAGCAAAAAAATGTAAAGGGTAACTTTAATTGGTTCAAGTTGCTGAAAAGGTTATCAATAAAGGATGTGAATCTATTGTAACAATTATCGATTATATTATTAAACTAGTCCAAATAATGACATTAACAAAGTAATTAGTTGGAAAAAAAGCTACATTTCAAAAATTGACTTAACTGAACAGTAATGACCTAGGCATAATATTTCAAGTTCTTCAAAATGATAACTTTTATTAGAGTAAGACTAGCATATACCATTTCAAACTATTCAAAAAGACTCTCTAAAATAGTACTATATAACAGATGCACACTCTTAAGCTCTCCACATAAGAATGCCACACTTATTTAAGAATGTCTCCTTTCTCAGCAGCCTTATGTATGAACTAAATTACTGTATAACAAAAAATACAGGAACATATAAAATTCTTAACGACTGGTGTAACAAAATGTTATAAACTCGTTATATTTTACAACAGAATAAAAGAAAAATGGTTGCAAGCTATTCAAAAGGCTTTCTAAGTAAAAACAAATGAAAATTCACCTTTCTAAAAACTGTGCTCTTCAACATAATTAAAGGCAAAATACAGAGTTCCTTACTATCGTTCTATAAGAGAGTAATTTTGAGTTCTTCAACTTTTAGAGCACCTCACAACAAAGGACACCAGATGACGCCACAGAATCCACCAAAGCTCAACCTTTCTGAGCATGAGCGTGATTTACAATGAATATAAATGTACATTTTAGCTGTTTTAAAAGATAAAGATTAAAGTGGTGTAAATATGTCAATAAAACAAATGACAGAGTGTGTTAAAGCAGTCACATGGTAAACTAAGCCCCTTCAGGGCCAGTTACAGGTATCTTAACACTATCTCAATAAGATATTCCATCTGAAGGAAGATATTAACATCTGCATGATAAGGAATTATAAAATCTGACTTTCTGGTATTACTCAGTATTTTTATCTGTTTTACGCCAATCTATTCATCCTTCATACAGTTACTCCTAACTTGGTGGACTTTCCTTGCAAAGTACTTTATTATTCATTTAGATGTACTTGCATACAGTCATATGAAAAAATTTGGGAACCCCTTTCAGCCTGCATAATAATTTACTCTACTTTCAACAAAAAAGATAACAGTGGTATGTCTTTCATTTCCTAGGAACATCTGAGTACTGGGGTGTTTTCCAAACAAAGATTTTTAGTGAAGCAGTATTTAGCTGAATGAAATTAAATCAAATGTGAAAAACTGGCTGTGCAAAAATTTGGGTATCCTTGTAATTATGCTGATTTAAATGCATGTTACTGCTCAATACTGATTACTTGCAACACCAAATTGGTTGGATTATCTCATTAAGCCTTGAACTTCATAGACAGGTGTGTCCAATCATGAGAAAAGGTATTTAAGGTGGTCAATTGCAAATTGTGCTTCCCTTTGACTCTCCTTTGAAGAGTGATAGCATGGGATTCTCAAAGCAATTCTCAAAAATCTGAAAACAAAGATTGTTAAGTATCATGGTTTAGGGGAAGGCTACAAAAAGCTGTCTCAGAGGTTTAAACTGTCAGTTTCAACTGTAAGGAATGTAATCAGGAAATGGAAGGCCACAGGCACAGCTGCTGTTAAACCCAGGTCTGGCAGGCCAAGAAAAATACAGAAGTAGCATATGCGCAGGATTGTGAGAATGGTTATAGACAACCCACAGATTACCTCCAAAGACCTGCAAGAACATCTTGCTGCAGATGGTGTATCTGTACATTGTTCTACAATTCAGTGCAATTTGCACAAAATACATCTATATGGCAGGGTGATGAGAAAGAAGAAGCCCTTTCTGTACTCACGCCACAAACAGAGTCGCTTGTTCTCTGCAAATGCTCATTTAGACAAGCCAGATTCATTTTGGAACAAAGTGCTTTGGACTGATGAGACAAAAATTGAGTTATTTGCTCATAACAAAAAGCGATTTGCATGTCTGAAGAAGAACACCACATTCCAAGAAAAACACCTGCTACCTACTGTCAAATTTGGTGGCAGTTCCATCATGCTGTGGGGCTGTGTGGCTAGTTCAGGGACTGGGGCCCTTGGTAAAGTCGAGGGTCAGATGAATTCAACCCAATATCAACAAATTCTTCAGGATAATGTTCAAGCATCAGTCACAAAGTTGAAGTTACGCAGGGGTTGGATATTCCAACAAGACAATGACCCAAAACACAGTTCGAAATCTACAAAGGCATTCATGCAGAGGGAGAAGTACAATGTTCTGGAATGGCCGTCACAGTCTCCCGACTTGAATATCATCGAAAATGTATGGGATGATTTGAAGCAGGCTGTCCATGCTCGGCAGCCATGAAATTTAACTGAACTAGAGAGAGTTTGTATGGAAGAATGGTCAAAAATACCTCCATCCAGAATTTAGACACTCATCAAAGGCTATAGGAGGCACCTAGAAGCTGTTATATTTACAAAAGGAGGCTCAACTAAGTATTGATGTAATATCTCTGTTGAGGTGCCCAAATTTATGCACCTGTCTAATTTTATTATGATGCATATTGCATATTTTCTGTTAATCCAATAAACTTAATGTCACTGCTGAAATACTACTGTTTCCATAAGGCATGTCTATATTAAAAGGAAGTTGCTACTTTGAAAGCTCAGCCAATGATAAACAAAATTCCAAAATATTAAGAGGGGTTCCCAAACCTTTTCATAGGACTGTATTTGTTGTG
The DNA here is from genome assembly GCA_026402145.1 of Polypterus bichir lapradei. Classification (NCBI taxonomy): domain Eukaryota; kingdom Metazoa; phylum Chordata; class Cladistia; order Polypteriformes; family Polypteridae; genus Polypterus; species Polypterus bichir. The sequence goes on from JANRMT010062836.1 coordinate 89,600, forward strand.
CTATAATAGCACTTTCCATGATAGGAAACAAGGACATTCCCTTTCAGTTTCAATGTGAAAAGCCAAGAAATATCTGATACTTTATCACTTTTTGTTGAGACCTTCATCCATGCATTCTTCACCTTCCATCATATTGGCAAAACGTCAAGGATGTGAATTTTAGAAAAAGATTCTTTTTAAATTGAGTAAGTCAACTCAATCACTCATGACAGCCCTACATGGTTCAGTTCAAGCCAATAAGATGAATCCCTGTGCTCAGTAATGAACAAGACAAAGAAAGAAAAGATAAAGCACTTTCCTATGCTGTATATTATAAAACAAGAAATGCAATTATACAATTGGATAAGCCAGATGTGTCAAATTTCATTAAAAGTTCTTGTTTCTAATGTATATTCAGTTGCTAAAATGATTTGCAGACTAATCAACAGTTTCTTAACAATAAATAATATTCTATTCATGAAATCATGCTAACTTGAAATCAAAAATTTTATTAGGTTTTAATTGTAAACTTAGTACTCTTACGTTTTAATACAGAACATTTTTATTGTTACTACACTGTTTGCAATGGACTATACTGAAAGTTTAATATATGGGGATGTGGTGGGAATTGACAGAGTTACGTAAAATCCCCAGAAAATATCATTGGGAAAGCCACTTGCATAGTATGGAAAGAGAGTTTAACTGCAATCAATAAGAAAACGACTCTTGTCCTACAGGCAATAGACAATGATCAATTTACAACTGATATCACAGTCATAAAATGTCAGTCTTTATAAAATGACACATATAGATGATACAGTATTGCTGTTGTGTGCCCTACTTTGTATGCAACAATTAAGGCAAATAATCATAGGTATTCATAGTTTTGCAACTAAGAACTGAGCTTAAATTAAAAAAAACAAAATGGCTAAATACTGCTTATCATAAAATTGTATACAAAAGAACATATAGACCAAACTTATGTTTTATTTGTTTAAATGTAGCATGTATTGTTCTACAAAGACATTAAAGTGTAATAACAGAAAGGTGGAAGATATGTGTGGCTGCATTCCACTTGGATGATGCTTTATATCAATTATAACAATGCACATTTCCTACAGAAACTTTCAAACACATCTGAAAATATAGAAAATGTATCTATCAGAATGTTTGAGGGAAAGTAGAATCTAAAAATATTCTTTTAAACTGCCCACACTGTGTAAGCTGTGGCACAGTAGTTTTCTAATTTGCAGTTAGGCTGGCATACTTGCCCCTACAGTCACTCCCTTGTGCGTCCGAGATGCAACAAAATTAACTTTTTTGTTCTTAAAGAAACTGTTTCATTTGGAGATTCAAGATGGGGCCACTTGAAAGATGACTTTCACTTGTTATCATACTCTTTGTCCTCTGCTGTTCTGACTACATTTTACTACAGAAATGTGCATGCTGGTAAGCTATGATTATCTAGCAACTGCTGTACTGAAGGAAAAAAAATGGAAAAAAAAATATTTTCTTGAATTTATAATGGCTGACGACAGGACACCCTGCCTGTGAGGAGACAAACACTCTAATTGCTACCAATGGTCCAGTAGGAGTATACAAATCAACAAAGGTGGGAGGCAAGGTGCCCAGTAATACAACAACAAAGTTCAACAAGTCTGAACTTTTTGGGTTACATTCAGTAACAATGTGAAACCTATGAAGAGCACTGAAAAACCACCAGCACTGATGAATCTGGCAAGTTTGCTAGCTACTCCAAATAGTAAGCAAATAATGTGAAGGGCAACACCTTGGTAGAAATCATGCCTCAATGATCAGACTGACACACAAGTTGATATGTGAATTACACAAAAACATCTGCTAGCAGATGACCCACTTTTTTTTTTTTTTTTTATATATCACTTCATAGTTTTAATTTTTCCAGTATGCTGTTTTACATTGTATAAAGAGTTAGAGGATTGCTAAGTAAACCATAACAATCTGTATGTTTATGTTGTCCAATGTTGACAACTCGAACAAAATACATTTTACACTTGTGGATAATAAATGTAATTAATGTTTTGTGTTAATTACAAATGGGATGATTTGTAGAGAGAACATGCTCATGCAAATGTCAAACAACAATTTATAATAACCAATTTGCCAAAAATGCCCATCTATGTAACTAGGAGGAAACTGAGTGACTGGAATGAGAATCACACTTAGCTGCTAGGAGTTAAGGGGCAAGTGTTAACAACTTGTCACTTACCAGCTAATCCACGTACCAGTAAAGTTATAACATAAGCAGCCTAGTTCTGTAAATACATTCAGGCCTGTTGAGTTAAAATCTATGACATCTATATATAAGCTGTAAATGTTTGAAAAGACATCTGTGTGTTTATGTGTTGAATCAGGTCTGTATTATTTTAGTGACTAATTTACAGCCTATTACATTTTGTCTCTGAATATTTAAATAAAACAAACTACTAAAAGCTTCTATATACTGCTTAAGTATATAGAACTTTGAAGATACTCAAATACTAAAAATAACAAGGCATATGCTGACATTGCTAATTCTATTTTGCTCTTTAATTTTTCTTTTAAGCATGAAAATATTTTCAAGAGTTTCTCACTAATGTGAAATTCAAACTTGCATAATACTTCAATTACAGTTTTTAGAGTTTCTAACTGAGGTTACAATTATTTTGAACATTTGCACAACACTCAACTCTTAAATTGTACCCAGCATTATAACAGAGTTGTTTTGCTTCATTTTCAGTTCTTTTCTAGAAAGACAAAAAAAATTACCAATTTTGTATTAATATTTAAAAATAATGCACCACTTAGGTAGTGGTGACTTATCTGTAATAGTTGTGAAACTTCTGCCAACCATTCTCCAGGCCCCAGGACTCTAAGACAAACATGAAAAATAATACATTCTTAAAATTTAAACAATTTATGATACTGTAAGAGCAAATATAGTACTTATTAATACCTCTGCTGGCAAAGAGACCATTCATTTTCCAGTTTGCATTCAATTAGTACTTCCTGAGATCTGGGCATATGTGGGCTGTCAAAAAATATTACAGGTTTTTGTGTAGCCATTGAAAGCATGTCTTTATTTAAGTAGAAACAAGCTAATTCATACAATCTAATGTGTAGTTAGCAGGAAATATAGGAACTACAGATTTTATTGATCATTTGAATTAATTATTTGGATCAAACAGCATGACTGCTCCCTCACTTGAATAAAAACTTGTGGCTACCAGGAAGAAAAAGTAGTTTTGTGTAGCACCATTTCATATACATGCAGCAGGTTTGCTACTTTAGCACAGATCTCTGCAAGAGGAAGGACTGAATTAGAACAAGGTAATTATGTAGGATCAGCATGCCTACGGAGTTCAAATTATGCAGTTTCCTTAGTATTAGCCTAACGAGACTCAATACAAGTCAAATACCTGATATTTTTAAATTGCTTGCTTTTTTGTATACATGGTTTCCCTCTGTACTAAAATAAAGTAATATCTAAAGGCAACCACCTAGGATAAGATTGCCTTTACAAACTCAAACAGAAGCATTACTCAGATAATACAGAATTACAAAAATACTATTGTGCTCATAAAATGAAGTATCATTGTATTTTTGTGCATTTGCTTATTTATTTTGAGCTACCAAGAGACCAACATGAAAAAACATGAAAACATACATGCAGCTTGTATGCATATAGTGCAAAACATGTAATGTTAATATTTTGAAGAAGTTTTTCCCCTGTACTGCATGATATGAATGAAATATCTACATCACAGCTAGGGAATCCATTCGGTAATTGGGAGCCCGGGATTCCCAGACATTTTTCATTCCCGGGAATGAAACTGCTATAATTCCCGGGAAACCGGGAATGGCCAAGCTTGTATATATAGCATGTAAAAGTGTAAAAATCGATCAAGAAATAACAGAGTTATAGTTGAAAATAATTAAGTGGCATGGTTTTTTGGCCCACAGTGTAGTGTGTTGCCGATTAATTCGGTCAACAACAGACCAGCAGCAGTCAGTCTCCCGGCTCCCACTAAGACTGAGCACAGTGGACTGGGAGGAGTCTGCACTCTGTAGCTCACGAATGCCAGGACGGGGCAGACTTCACTGACGTCTGTCAGACAACAGCTTTGACCATCCATCCATTCATTATCCTTTGAACAGCAACTTGAAATTGCAATGCGTCAGTCTGTTGCATCCGCATTATCTGTGCCAAGAAACTTGCCATCACAGAATGATGACAAGAAACTGGATGCATTAGTAAAAGCTGAAATGGCGGTGTTTCAGAGCAACGGCAAACGCGAGCGTTGTTTAGAACAAGAGTATCAGTATCTGATGACTGTGCCGCCTACTTCAGTGGAGGTATAGCGTACTTTCTCAGCGGCTGGCATATTCTGCATGAAGGTGCGCTCACGCCTGGACAACCGCACACTGGACACGTTGTGCTTTCTACGCTCTTATTACCACAACTAACTAGATCGGGGGTGCCCAATACGTCGATCGTGATCGACTGGTAGATCAGAAAGGTAGTGCAGGTAGATCGCGTTGCATTCAAAAAAATTTTTTTTTTTTTTTTTAAATGTTAGTCTATCATATATCCTCCCTATGGCATTTGTCACTTGATTGACATACAGAGCGGCCAGTCTGAGATCTGTTTTCTTCTAACACACTGGTCATCCCACATGCACCCATACAATCAGATTGTGATCCAGACTACGAATGCCATGAATATAATTACCCCAATCTACATGCTGTCAAATAAACGAACCACACATCGTGGCTTTGCCTCTGACGTCCGAGGTTTAGTCCCCGAGAGGAGGTGCAGTGAGCGTGTACGCCTGATGAGCCCAGAATTAGGGCGAAACACGTGTCACGTACTCTTTGCATTATTTGACAGTAAAACTATGCAACATTCTATGATCCGCTTCTCGCAACTGAAGATGGCACCATGGGGGATGTTTGCCGACTTGCAGACCAACCACAAGCGTTACCTGGTAGGTAACCACCCATACAATCAGATTGTGATTCAGACTACGAATGCCATGAATGTAATTACCCCGATCTACATGCTGTCAAATAAACGAACCACACACCATGGCGCAACGTAAAGAGGCTTCGACGCTGACATCCGAGGTTCGATCCACGAGAGGGGGTGCAGTGAGTGTGTACGCCTGATGAGCCCAGAATTAGGGTGAAACACGTGTCGTATACTCTTTGGATTATTTGACAGTAAAACTATGCAATAAAAGTAGCTCGCAAGCCGAAAAAGTGTGGGCACCCCTGAACTAGATACATGTACTTATATGACAGCATGAACTGCTTGTAGATAAGGTTAGTCTTTTATTGGTGTCAACATATTGCAGTAGTTTTATTAAAAATAAGCGTCAGTCGTTCTAAAACCGTTCACATGTGAGATGCCCATGCACTGTGTCATCCCCGGGAGCCCGGGATTTACGAATTCCCGGGAATGGATAAACTCATCCGGGAATGGATTCCCTAATCACAGCAGTCTTCAATATTGTATGTTCAACATAATTTACTTAAGACACTTTATAGTACATGCATGCTTCACATATCCTGCTTTTATGGGTTCCTATAATTAAAAAGCTTGACACAAGTCAAACATACTTGTTGTTATGTATGGCCAAATGTAGTATGAATGCAGAAATAAAACAGTTAATAATAAGTTAAAACAATGGCATCACTCAATCAAATCACAAACCACTGGGCCTTAAATGCTGATATTGATCATAATGAAGAGCTTATGACTCGATACACATAACATGACCTACACAAACTGGAGGTGCAGACTACCTCGGCCACATAATTGGTTTTTGAGTCTTTCTCAAATCGGCGCAGCCACATGGCATTACTGACAGAGAAAGAACTACTGCAATCTCTGTAGACAGTGAAGTATCCTGCACCAAGTCATACACTCCAAGCACAACGAAAGTCAAACAACAGCCAAAGAATTAGCAGCGTAGCTTCGTCCGGCATGTTATTGGGTTTCACGTCCTTTGCACAGCAAGCGGCGGCAAAGCCACATGACATGGCTGAAGCAGCATGGCTGTCAGGAAAAGAACTGTGGCAATATCTGATGGTAGTAAATCACACTGCACAGGTTGACTGATCACAAAGGCAGCAGCACCATTGGCAGAGTGACCTGTGGGGTCTGGGGTTTGTGAGAAGTACATAGAACAGCTTTTTTCAAGAATCAGAGGGTCAGTTTTTACCTAGTGTATACACTGTATAAAATTCTTGGGATTTTAGAGAGGTACACTGCCAGGAGGTACACTAAACTATTAGTGTGTTATTTTAGTATTTTTTTTTTTTTACTTCTGTACATGAGTCTAAGACACAGGCTGACCAAATTAGAGAATTCTCTAAATCATCAAAAAAAATAAATAAGTAAATAAATTGGTAGGTAAACTTTTCTATTTTAACGAATACATGATTGATTACAGATATTTATGCACACATTAAAATGCCTTTATTTTCTGAGATTTATCATAATTTCACTGTTATGAGTGACATAAGTGAATTGCTCAGACATCAAATGTCTATAAAGTGACACAAAAAATACACAAACAATGCAGAATTATGCTAATACAATACATACTTACAAATCTCACCTTTCATTGCTAATGCACGGATATACCAATTTATTTTCCATAAAAATCAATTCAGAACGCACTGTAGAAGCATTCCCAGTTTCTCTAGTCTTACTTAATATTCATGCATCTGTAATCAGTCCAGTCTTCTCAACAAACAGGCATGCCTTTGGAATGCAGTTATTTCACCCATAGCTGCAAAACAATATGTTAGGCAGACTACAATTATAGAATACAAACTCAGCCAAATAGACAAAAGGTTATTTAAAAACATTCCACTGAATATTTATAAACAAAGAAAATCACTTTCATATGGCATGGTAGGGTTTACATCACACTGATTGAGAAATCTTTATTTTTCTTTCAACAACTATAATTTCAATATCTTTATCATGGAAAAAAACAGGTTACCAGGTGAAATCTTTTTCAGCTTGTTTCTTTAAAAATTAAACACAGAATTTTTTAATCTTATTTTTACAGATGTCCATTGAAAAAACTGATGTGTTTTGGTTGCCAATATGTTTGCCTGTAACATACATCACTTCTTTGATTCTGTAATAAGATACCACCAAATGTTTCTTGATCCAAGCACAGCACAGGGAGATGAGCTACGCAACAGCAAAAACTACTGTGAAGGAAAGCCAACTGCAAGAGCACATTCTTTTCCAACAGTACACACGGTCTGCCAACTGCTGCTATTACTGTCCTAAATTAATTGAAACCACAGTGGATTTTAGTTTTAAAATTCACTTTTCAGTGACCATACATTTTTAACAATGGCCACTTGACAGGATAAAGTATACATTTTCTTTATATCAACTGATATGACACAATATTATATTAGATTTAAATAACAAACATATAATAGATCAGATAATTAAAAAAACAGCCAATACTATCTGCAGGAAACTGTATACCACTCTTTGGAAATTTATTTTAAGTGTACTGTCAAAAAAAATTGCACAGACTTACCAAAGAATTGACTGCACTACAAATACTGCTTTTAATAACAACATTGTAAAAGTGTAAACATCTTGCACAGGATTTAAACAAAATATGAAAGAATAGTACAGTATGTAGTGGAAGTAGTAGTATCAATAGTATTGTCATGTGTATAGAGTACATTGAAACTCTTAAATGCATTTCCAACCAGCCGGCAACACCATTCTTGGTAAAATAAATAACTACATTTTATTTAACAGAAAACGCAAATCAGCTTAACAGATGTATTCATTACTTTTGTTTCCATATTACTTATTCAGAGCGTGTATTATGGTTTTATTCAAAGTGACTTAAAAATCAGCTGTGAATTCAGCAAATGTTTCAGTATTTGAAAAAAAATTTAGCCCCAAAAAAGTGATGGTGTTGCACCTAAGTCTAACAGAACAGAGGATTGTCTGCTACAAAATTTTGTTTGAAAAGCTAGTTATAGGGACCCAAGGTCAGCAATGTGGGCACGTCCTTGAGACATTCTGCTTGGTAGCATAAAGAGATGGAGAGCTATCGTACAAATAAAACTAGAAGGATATAACTGAGCAGAAAGCTTTTCAAATTATACTACTGTACACTGAAGCAGTACAGAGGTTGAAATATGCCCTCAGTTTCATTAAAGAGTATGCTTCAGTAAATATTAAATGAAATAAGCAAGGATATTTAGCCAGAGTTTGCACTCTCCAGGACGATGAACTAAGAAAAAAACAAAGATTTCCTAATCCTCCTTTCATTTTTATAAATTAAATGAGAACCTATGTATGGAAAACAGAGATCATTTATTGAGAATATGAATGGGGTGGTGACAGAGATTACTGAAAACAAATACTTGGCAGATGCAGCTTATTCAGGAAAGGTTTTATTTAAATGCTTGTTTATTGAACTATTTTTTATGTGGTGAAAGTTTTGCAATGATTTGCTTTGAAAACTGTATGGCTTCTTTTGTTTAATGAAACTTTCATTTACATTTCTCACTTGTATGTGTTTTTCTTTGTGATGCTGCTGTGCATTTGACCCTTCCCTCTAACATGTATAGTGGGACACTGAAAGCAGTTGACACAAATAAGATATGCACTGAGCATTTTACAATGATTTCATTCTCAGTCTCTAGGGGTCTAAGAAAAGAGTGGAATCAAGAGATATTCTTCAAAAATATCTATTCTTAAAACTGAATATCAGCAACTTTTTCAAACAAAAAACAATATGCAAATGAATGTGCTATTGTTAACAACCGAATAATTTAACCTGAATTTGTTATTAATGGATAAATTTGCAGTAAAGAAAGAAAACCAACTGTGCTATTGGTAGCATATTTTATTCAAAGAAGATCTATGGGGGGAGAAATAAGACTAACAGACTGAACAAAAAGGGAATAATTATATAGGCATTAATTTAAAAAATGCACATGTACAGACAGTAAACGTTAATAAAATAACCCCTAAATTTCTTTTAGACAGAGCTGAGGATGGCAAAATTACAAAAATTGTCAGATCACACAACTTCAAACTTTAAAAGTAGTTTTACAGCAATTTTCTAAATTATGCAATAACAGTAATAATAATTAAACATGTGATTTCATTTGCAATAAAAGTACATAAAAGTACAGGGGTTCCTCCGGTTTACGACACAGTTCCATTCCTATGACAATGATGTAACCCGAATTTTGGTGTAAGTCAAAACACACCCTAGCCTAAGTCACTTACCTATCCTAACACATTTGCAAAATCATAATCTATAACATATTAATACAACTAAGCCACAGAAAAAGGAAAAGGACATAATTATACTGTACTGCACACTGTACTAAAGTAACAGAAAAAATTAGTGTAAAAAAAATTCCTTACCGTTATTCCTTCTCACGTCTCAATTTTTTTAAAGTTTTTATGGAAGTGAGCGTTGTAAACTCGAAATGTTGTATGTCGAGACGTTGTAACCTGAGGACCCCCTATATAATGAAAGTATAGGGTGGTCCAGATCTAATTATGCAATTATCAAAAGGCAAACACATCGCACCCGCTGTTCGACTGACAAATGTCTCCCCGAGATTTTGGAATGCAGGGCAGGTGCTGCCATCTATCGGCAACAAAAAAATTTTTTTTGTGAATTCTCTATGTAATAAACTTAATAAGTTATAGCATAAAGAAAATTGCATAATTAGATCTGGACCACCCTATACAACATATCATTGTGCAACATTTATTAAAAAATCCAAACATTACCAAAATTAATAAGAATTAATTAAACAGGTTTACTATAATGCAGTGCAGCAGCAAGGTCCAAAAATTATAATTGCAAAACTATGGGCAAGACATAAAAACAGCCTTTGAAGGATAACTACGCTACAGAGATGGGACTAAGTCCTATATATGCAAGTCTCAAGCAGACTTTAAGTCCAGATCTTGAGGTTTCAAGTCAAGTCTCAAGATATTATGGTTACATTAAAGCAAGTCAAGTCTTGTTGCTAGATTTAATCAAGGATATCAAGTTGAGTCACTGGTTTTATTTAAGCAAGTTATAGTTAAGGAGACCCGAATAAAAAAGAGGTTACATTTTCACTATCTGCAATTAAGCTATTTATGACAATGTCTGATGTATACAAACATCTGAGCTTATAATAGACCTTCTCAGAGAAAACAATTCTATGCAAGTAATTTACATATTTACTATCGATTTTTCACAATTTCCACACAAGTGTAGTTTGTATAACACATACAGTACAGTATTTAAAAAATAAATTATGATAAGTAATGTCACATTAGAAAATGGATGAATGGATGGATACTCTAAACATGCTATACTTTGAGTCAGAAGGGCCACGGAGAAGAAAAAGCCTATCCCAGGTAGCATAGGGCACAAGGCTGAAACAACCTCTGAACAGAGTGCAAGTCCATCAGAGGGTGATCATACTCATACAGATCAATTTAGCATTGCCAATCTACCTAACCTGCATGTCTTTAGACTGAAGGAGGAAACCAGGCACCAGGAGGAAACCCAAGTGGACATGGGCAGAACATACAAACTCCATGCGGGGAGGATCTAGGGTGTAAGCACTGGCCTTCTTGTTTAGACTCAGTAGCGCCACCATTGTGCCACTGTGCCATCCACTTCAGAGTATAGTTACATAATCAACTCTTATTTAAAATAAATTCTTTAAATAATTTTGCAGATTTATGCATTCATCTACTTTCTAACCCACTTTATCCGGAGCAGGGCCATGCGGAAGCTGGTACTGATCCCAGCAAACAATCCCAGGACAAGATGCCAGTCCATCACAAGGCGAACATACACACATACATGGGCCAATTTACTATACCCAGTGCATCTAACCTGTAAGTCTTTGGACTGTAGTAAGAAACTGGAGAACCCTGAGGACAGAAGGAGAACAACGTGGCTGCATTATCTACATGACTAAACACCTACTCTACAAAGTAACTGATGCAGACAAGTACTCCAAAAACCACTCTGAACAACAGTTAACGTAAAAGCTAAAATTCTAATAGTCTCTTGCAAAAGAAGCCTCAACTTCTTAATCTTTCTTTACACAGTAGAAAGTTTGTTATATAAAAAGCACTGCAACTAAATTACTCTGAAGCTTAGAAAAGCAGCAACTGAAAAGATCAGTTTTTGTGATCTGCCAATTTACCAATCAGTGATCAAGTGATTTTTGTGAAAATCGGAGCATCCCTATTTATGGGCTTAAAAGTAAAAGAAAGAGGAGAGCACAAGCATTCCACAATTGCTTTAATACCAGATACAAGTGAAAGCAATCATAATTACAAGCAGCATTATAACAACAAAATGGAAAATAACTTCAAATACTGGAAGAACTTTTTCAGTTCATTAAATTCAAAGGATATTCTGCAAAGTTGCAATGACTATTATACTGTGCACTATGCGGAAAGCATTAAGAAATCAAATATAAAAATGATCCAGCAAATTTAAGGATTGAAAAGGTGGAAAAGCACAGTGATATTAGACCATTTACTATCCTAGTCTGCATGCAAGATCTAGAAAATGCAATGTAGTGTAGCGATGAGTCATTTCATGAAATGTACAACTTAGAAACAAAAAATGTACACTGAGGCAGCAGGTAATTATTTTCAACTGACAGTACTTGCTGCCACTGAGAAAATGACCTCAAATATTCAGCAGTTTGTTGATCACATGCGATGGCTTGAATGTTCCAACAGTGCTCCTGCCAGAGATTTTCAACATTTCAGCTTTAGAGGCTGGAGATTAACCTTTCGGAATCAGAGGGCCATAACTAATAACAAACAGATCTTGCCTTATGAAATATGAGAGAGCATGAGAGGAATTTTATAATAAAAGGGAAGCTCACCATTAACCAATATTTGGTATTTGGTATACAGTATTAATCCCCAAGCCCACAATAGGGCTCACCTTTCTCTCTGGAGGCTTCTTACCACTAGCTCAAAGATTGCAGAAAAGTGTGAACACACTTTTTCAGGTGTAAACCTCATTTTTACTAACTTAAGGACCCACTTAATGGTCTAACAGTGGCACACTTTAATGCAGCTGTATATATAGATAGATCTCTGGCTGTGGTCAACTATATGTGTGACACTGTAAAGGACATACTGCACTTCAGAATAACCCTGAAGTTCAAACGGATGTTTTTGACAGAGAAACTAATTGGCAGGGTCTAAATTAAGCCTGAAAACAGAATTTGAGAATATGAATGCAGTATTTCAGTTCATTTTTGATTTTATATTATTGTGTACTGTACTTTAGGAAAAGGCCACACATCAATATGACATAATGCTTTAAAAATTCATTTTTTTGTTAAATATTCTCTTTGATGATGCTGATTGCTTTTATACTGTGATAGAAAAGTGCCATGCACTCATATACAACAAAACATAACAAACATTGCTGTAAAAAGTTGCAGGTAATCCTCCACCCCATATATAAAGCTTGGCAACCAGAAAATGTTCAGGTTTACAAAGTGGGTAGCCCAGAAAACTACCCCAGCAGATATTCAAGTAGTGGATCAATTGAGCTAAAGTACTGTACCTTTCTGCTTTTTTTTTTTTTTTTTTTTTTGCTTTTTGATGGTACGTTGCAAACAGCTCTGATCCACTACTTTGGCCCTTTTCTTCATTATCATCTCTGGTACACTAAAGTATATAGAAAAAGTGAATATAGTTATTAAAAGATGCTATATAAAACAATACATCTTAACACTGTAAAAATATGACATGCCTGCTATAGATTTTGCTCTATTGCTGTTGCATTCCAATACACTAATTAGTCTTGATAACTAGTGCAGGTATGCGTGTTAAAAATATATTAATGGAATGTACATTAAAATAATGAATTTTTTAAAATAATCATTGTACTAAAACATGGGACTTTGTAAGTTAAGTTGTGCCATCAATAAAACCATCTAAGACAAGTAAGTCAGTTTTTTTTAAATTATTGTCAAGTAAGCCACAAGAAAAAAAAAATTAAGACTTGAATTGCCACCTCTGCTACGCTACATTCAAAGGAACCTACATGGAATCAAATTAGAGTCACCAATTAACCATACTCTAAAATCTTTCTTGGGTGTTAGAAAAAACTGGAGTATTAGGAGAACACCCACACATAAAAAGGGGAAAAAGATACAAACTTTAATATCCAATTTTATTGTTTGACTTCTCAAATAAATTTTGCAAGTAATTAAAATCCAGTATTTGTGGAATAAATATCTATTGTATCCTGAATGTGCATGTTCAAAATTAAAAAACAAAAAAAAAAGTTTGTTAGACAGATGCAACCAAACAGACCACCATGAATACAACAATATTCTGCTATTTCAGTTACTTTTTTTTGTGAATGACAACTACAAATATATCAACTCATAATATCAAAGAAGAGAAAAAGAAAAATGAAATATAATTCAGGAAGTTGTCCCCTGAGGCAGAGCAGGCTCTGAGAGACTGCTTTGGAACTACGGACTGGGATATCCTGCAGGAGTCACAGAGTGAGAACATTGAGGAGGTTGTTGACTGCACTACTGACTACATCAGCTTCTGTATGGACATTGTAGTTCCAGTAAGAACAGTACACTGCTATGCTAACAACAAGCCAAGGATTTCAAGTGACATCAAGGGCCTTTTGAACCAGATGAAAAGGGCTTTTAAAGGCGGTAATCAGCATGAGCTCAAGTGCATGCATAACGAACTCCGTGTCCAGCTCAGGGCGGCAAAGGAGCAGTACAGGAGAAAGCTGGAGCAGAGGTTGCATAATAACAGCATGAAGGAAGTGTGGGATGGGATGAAGATCATCACTGGCTGCAGCTCAAAGCAGGGTGCCACCATCAAGAGAGACATGGAGAGAGCAAACCAGATGAACAACTTCTTTAACAGGTTTGACCACCCTAACCCACTCTCACCTCAGAATACTGCACCCTCCACCCATCCTTCTGCTGATACCAGCAAAGGAGAGTTTTTCCCCCCACCTACAATTACAGCAGCCCAGGTAAGCAGAGAGCTGAGGAGACTTCGTGCCAGCAAAGCAGTGGGTCCAGATTGAGTATCGTCACGACAGCTGAAGGCCTGTGAGTTGGAGCTGGGGAGTCCTCTACAGAGCATCTTCAACCTGAGCCTGAGACAGGGGAGTGTCCCCAGGTTTTGGAAAACATCTTGCATCACCCCAGTCCCAAAGGTATCACGTCCTAGTGAGCTGAATGACTTCCGGCCTGTCGCCCTGACGTCACATGTGATGAAGACCATGGACCGGCTGCTGCTTCACCACCTGAGGCCACAGGTCCGCCACACCCTCGACCCTCTGCAGTTCACATACCAGGAGAAGGTGGGAGCGGAGGATGCCATCATCTATATGCTACACCAATCCCTCTCCCACTTGGACAGAGGCAGTGGTGCTGTAAGAATTATTTTTCTGGACTTCTCTAGCACCTTCAACACCATCCAACCTCTGCTCCTTAAGGACAAGCTAACGGAGATGGGAGTAGATTCATACCTGGTGGCATGGATTGTGGACTATCTTACAGACAAACCTCAATATGTGCGTCTCGGGAACTGCAGGTCTGACATTGTGGTCAGCAACACAGGAGCGCCGCAGGGGACTGTACTTTCTCCGGTCCTGATCAGCCTAAATATACATCGGACTTCCAATACAACTCGGAGTCCTGCCACGTGCAAAAGTTCACTGAAGACACTGCTATCGTGGGCTGCATCAGGAGTAGGCAGGAGGAGGAGTATAGGAATCTAATCAAGGACTTTGTTAAATGGTGCAACTCAAACGCCTACAACTGAACACCAGCAAAACCAAAGAGCTGGTGGAGGATTTTAGGAAGACTAGGCCCCTCATGGACCCCGTGATCATCAGAGGTGACTGTGTGCAGAGGGTGAAGACCTATAAATACCTGGGAGTACAGCTGGATGATAAATTTGACTTGACTGCCAATGCTGATGCTCTGTGTAAGAAAGGACAGAGCCGACTATACTTCCTTAGAAGGCTGGCGTCCTTCAACATCTGCAATAAGATGCTGCAAATGTTCTATCAGATGGCTGTGGTGAGCACCCTCTTCTACGCAGTGGGGTGCTGGGGAGGCAGTATAAAGAACAGGGACGCCTCACTCCTGGACAAACTGATGAGAAAGGCAGGCTCTATTGTAGGCATAGAGCTGGACAGTTTAACATCTGTGGCGGAGCAACGGGCGCTGAGCAGGCTCCGGTCAATCATGGAGAATCCACTGCATCCACTGAACAGGATAATCTCCAGACAGAACAGCAGCTTCAGTGACAGACTGCTGTCACTGTCCTGCTCCACTGACAGACTGAGGAGATCGTTCCTCCCCCACACTATGCGACTCTTCAATTCCACCCGGGATGGTAAACGTTCACATTATACAAAATTACTGTCTGTTATACCTGCATTTTTATCACTCTTTGATTTAATATTGTTCTTTATGTATGCTGCTGCTGGAGTATGTGAATTTCCACTTGGGGATTAATAAAGTATCTGTCTATCCATGTCTATCAATGTACCCTCATCAAAACAACAGTACATAACTAAACTTTACTGGCTCAAAACTAAAAAAGTATGCTTATAATACTCTACTAATGTACTGAAAAGCTTACCAAGTTTTCTTTCATAGATATAGCTAGTGTTACTTGCAATTATGTAGCTTTCAGGTAAGACACCAATCAACCAAGAATCACGTCTGCTTATGCAGAGTTATAGTTAATGATAGGTTAATTTACCTAGCTAACAGATTAGCTAATGTTAGCTAAAATGTTATGACAGCATATACCATTCACACATAAACAATGGCTCATTTTACTGATAAATTGAAAGACACAGATCATTGTGCCTTAAAGTAATAAATCAACACTTTATATGCTTAACAATGCTGGGTGGATCACACATTTTTTAAAACGACTCATCGATACTTTTAAATGAATAAAATTAAATATGTTAAATCTTTGCTTTCTCTGTAATTCCAACAATGTAACCATAGTGATAGTGATCTATACATGTAAAATTTAAAAAAGTATAAGTAAATGTAGGATCTTTAACTAATATATATGTAAAATAGGAAAAGTTCCTACAACCCTAGAATAATTCAAGGTACTTTCTTTTTGCATGTCAGTCATATTTAAAATTGCTCACATTTTATGTGCCATGATTGCAAGATACCTTTATTGTCACTATACAATGAAATATCATTTGCTGCAAGCCTATAGATGCCTTAGATAAAAGTATATGAGTAGATAATAAACTTGGTATGCATTAAACTACAGTATTAGAAGCACAGTTATTATTAAGAGTTCCAAATATACACAGAGTAAAATAAAGATAAACATGTAAGTATAAATAGATGAATAATAAATGATGTCACACATAAATTAAGTCATAGTGAAGATTACAGTCAATGTAATGGTCATGAGTTCCACATGGGTCATGTATAAGTGTGCGACTATGTGCGGATGATGCAGAAGTTCAGTTTGATCAGTGGTGGTCTCTGTCATAGGAAGGGGCACTGATCGTTATGCATATAATAGGCCAATTGCTTTTGGGTAAAAGTTGTTCTTCAACCTCGTTGTGTGGGATTGCAGGGCTCTGAAACGCCTGCCAGAGGGCAGAGGAGTAAAAATGCTATGGCCAGGGTGGGTTGGATCTTACCAAATGTTTTTTGCTTTTCTGCTGTAGTGGGTAGTGAAGAGATCTTCCAGCGATGGTAGCCGAGTGCCAGTAATTCTCTGAACCGCTTTGTTGATATGGATGGAGGGTCTTCTTGTTCTCAGAGATGCAGCCAGAGTAACAAGCTGTAAGGCAGTATGTGATGACAGACTCTGTGATGCACCTGTAGAAGTTAACCAGCAGCTGTTGTGGGAGTTGTGCTTTCTTCAGGCTCCTCAGAAAGCAGAGCCTCTGAAGACCTTTTTTGGGCCACTGCTGTCATGCTTGTTGTCTATGACAGGCTCTGGCTGATGTAGACTGCCAGGAATCTGAAACTCTGGACTGTCTCCACCCTCTCGCCGGTAATGCTTATGGGATGGTGTCCACTATAGTTCAGTCTCCTGAACTATATATCCAGAATGAGTTCACTTGTTTCCTTGGAATTGAGTGCAAGTTTGTTGTTCTGGCTTCAACTCCAGATTTTTGACCTGGGGGGTATTTTCCGTAAGTCACTTAAATCATCCGAGATCAGATGCCTCATCTTGGATGAGTTAATACCACTGAAGCTCATCCGGGATAAGTCTGTTTTTCAAACGCAGCCGTGTAGTAGATTAGTCTAGCTGGATCTAATCATCCGAGATAAATGCGCATGCCCGCGCTGATTGAAAAGCCCATATATATTGAGTCTAGAAAACATGATCAGCAAGTCTTTGATAGGCTGCAACAAAATGACGAAAGAACGGGCACTTTTTTTTTTTTTTTTTCACACAAGCGGAGCAAGACCTTTTATTCGAAGGATATGAAGAATTTCAAGATTTAATATGCACAAGGGGTAACACTGCAAAAGCAGCCCAAACTAGAAAAGATGTCTGGTAAAAAGTGGCTGACAAATTAAATGCTAAGTAGTGTGCATTGTACTTACTGAATGCAACGTTTCATTTCCTATGTGTCTGATTATTATTTAATATGTCATAATTCCAGATCAAACGTGAGCACAAGGAGAACATGGGAACAGGTTAAAGTGAAGTACAAGAATATACTTTAAACTGGTAAATATTGGTATATAACTATTTAAAGAATTGTTGACATAAAGAACCATATATAATATAAAAAACATTCATTTTAAAGCTAATAAGAAGGCAGACAAGCAAAAACAGGTGGAGATCCACGCGGTCCAGACCTAACCCCTGCAGAAGAGTTGACTCTCCAGCAAAATGCCCATCGCCCTGTTTCTGAGGGCATTTTTTTTTTTGTTGGGTCAGTTGCAGGTAATGTCATATCCCTAGAACTTGTGTCTGACCAACAAGATATTGACAAAGGTTAAATATTTGATGAAGACACTGTGTCTGATTATTCATCAGGAGGAGAGGTAAATTTTCCAAATAATGTTTGATCAAACTCCACTCTGAGCAGTCCCATGTGCCCCAATCACATTTGGAAATCCTGAGTAATGAGAATGTTAGGCTAATTGTGAGATTCTTTATGGAACTGTGGGTGTTTTGCCTGTGTACCTGCAATGGCATGACACGCCTCTTTTATTGTCTGCACACGCAGGTGTCCAGGAAACACTATGAAAACCCGAAGGAAATATTTCAGCGCCAAACAGACTTTACGAATTGCCTGGCAAACTGCACTTTCAGATAGATTTTTCGCATCACCTACAGTATATAAAAAGGTGCCGCTTGCAAAAAAACTCAAAGCAATGCATACTGTCTGTGTGGTTTTGAGAGCCCAACTTCGCCTAGTTTGACTTCGAATATAAGGTGCTAATAAATCTTTGAGGTACAATATTCCCCCCTCGGCTAAAGTGGCATCTTTCGAAAAGTATTTTCTCCGGGAGCAATAAAGGATCTTGCCGATCGCTTAAAACCCTCTCTATATGAAATTCTCTTCTTATAATTTGCGCACCAATATCAATTGGTCACTCATTCATGAACGGCAAAGCCATGACTGAATGAATTCCATGCATGGAAACTGATTAAGTGTGTGAGCTAATCCTTGTTTACACAGAACAAACCTGCTCCGAGCAGGTTTGAGGATTTGGATGTGCTGCTATGACAACACATCCAGCAAGAGTTTCGAAAAACCGAGAAATCCAGGATCATGCCAAATCGTCAACAATTACATCCGGCTAAACAAGTAATCCACATACGAAAAATACACCCCTGTTCTCTATAGGCTGCTTCGTTGTTATTGGAGATCAGGCCTATCACGGTGGTGTTATCTGCAAACTTCATTATGATATTAGTATTATGGGTAGGTCTGCAAACGCTTATGAAGAGGGAGTAATGGAGAGAGCTCAGTACACAACTCTAGAGAAGTTGCTTACCCATGTGCCCTGTCTGTGGTCAGTTAGTGAGAAAATCTAAAATCCAGTTACACAGGTGTGAGTTGCGACGCAAACTGTTTAGTTTGATAGCCAGTTTGTTGGGTAGGGGGTGGCGTTGAAGGCAGAGGTTTAGTTAATAAACAGCATTCGTACATAACTGTCCCTCTGCTCTAAGTGTCATAGGGCAGTGTGAAGGATCAGTGAGACAGCGTTCTCAGTTGATCTGTTTGCCCTGTAAGCAAACTGGTATTGGTCCAGGAAGGTGGAGATGTTGCTCTTAATGTATCGTAGGACAAGTCGTTCAAAGCACTTCATAACAAAAGGGGTCAGGGCCACCGGGCGATAATTGCTGTGGGACTAAACCACTGCCTGTTTTAGAATAGGGGTATTGAGGGATAACGTGACCCCAATTTGTTGATTCAATGTTATGTAGCAATGCAGGGATTACCAAGTTCAGTCCAGTTGGGTGACAGTAGCTGTGGGTTTTTCTTCCAACTTAATTTCTTAATTAGAAGCCATCAATCAATTAATGTTCAAACAATATTTTGTCTTCATTTAAGTTAACTCTGTGTTAAGTTTCTCTGTTTTTTTTTTTTAAGTCTTAAACAGCTAGATTCACTGATTTACTTACTCTCAAATAACTAGTTGCTAATTAACTATGAAACAAAATGACAAGGGGGCCAGCGGCTCACTATCTAACTTGGTCTCATTTACAACTGTGTGTTTGTCATAAAGTGAAATGGAAGAGAAAAAAAATAAGAATTGAGAAATAATAGTATGCTCCAGGACACATATCCTAGCTGATATCCTCAGAAAGAAAGAAAAAAAAAAAAAATATATATATATATATATACACACATACATACACACACATATATACACACACACAATATAATAATGAAAACATTAACAAACCATACAACAAGATATCAAGTTCCATTACTGGCAAAGATCAAATGGAACCAAAACCTGCCATCATTGTAGCCTTCTAAGACTGATCTTGAGAACCCTACTATAATTTTACAAGAAAACAACAAAACCATTTAATGAGAGGAGGGCATACAGAATTTATCCAGATTATTAAAAGGCTTTTGATAAGGTAACATGTAAGTGATCAAAATAAAACTGGGAATTCAAGGTACATTATTAAGATTGGTGGAAAACCGGTTTAAAACATAGGAAGCAAAGAGTTTTGGTGCATGGGACTCTTTCTAAATTGGGGGATGTTAACATTGAGGCAAAAATAAAAACAGAATGAGAGCAATATAATTTAAATTTGGGCAGATATTTGGCACATTACATTTAATGTGAATAAATGCAAGGTTTAACACACAGTAAGTAAAGAAATATTAGATTTAATTACACAATAGGGATCGAAAACTTGCAAGCACTCCTTATGAAAACAGCCTAAAGGTCACAGTGAACTAGTCCCTTTCTGTGCCAGATTGAAATTAAGAGAGGTGAAGGAATATTGTGAAACTTAGAACTCTGGGTCAATTACAAATCATTGAAGGTTATGTTTAAGGTGAACAACACACTTGTGAAGCCTCAGTTTTAGTAAGATAAAAACCACCACCCAAATCTAATGTTGTGTATGCACTACTCTTCATAATTTGTTGTTTCTACTTCTTTGTACAGTTCAGAATGTTTTAAGATATTATGATTTCGCCTTAAACGTATCAATTTTATATTATTCAATATTTTTGGCATTTTGGATTTGTTGATAGAATTTTCACACTGTTCATGTTTTAACTTGCTTTTAGGTTGTCTGATTTGTCCTTAAATATTAGACTACCCAATTCAAAAATGCTTGTGCTTTATTCCAGATAAGATCCAGATTTCAGCGTTAAATTTTCCAGACATCAAACATTAAGTCAGCTGCAAAAACATATCAGGATAAAAAAAAAAGAGACAATGCTTCACAAAGCTGTACGCTCCCTGTAATGTCAGTGAAAACAGCCAACTTCAAATGTATACATTTAGTTTCTATGAAATGGTCAATAATAGCATAACAGATACTTGCAAAATAATCTTACATCACAAGGTTATTTACTTATAAATAGCAACCTTTATTTGCCAAAAATGTGGACAAGGAAAGACAGACTGAGCCATTATAAAATTATGCTAAGCTGCAATGATGTCGCTTTCAAATGATCACATTATTCTTTCATAACTGCAAAATATTTAGGCCCTTATTGAACTGCACATAGTAAAATATATATTTTAAACAACAAAAATGATATGCCAACAAATGACAACTGAAATAAAAAATGGAATTTAAAATCATAATTGTAATTCCTCTATGCTATAGTTTTTTTTGAAAAAAGAAAAAAACACCAGACAGATCTCAACATATAACACAAAACCCACCTGCATCCTACGATCTCTTCAAAGAAAAGTGAGCACACTCAATTAGAGGCCACTGGCACATTCTTCAGATTATAAAAGATTTATCATTTCTCAAAATTTCAAGATTTGTGCATTTGCTTGCCTTCAATTTTTCTTTTATTTTTTCCCCAGAATTACTTTAGGATATCGTTAAGTAGCATGCTGATTTGTTGTCTATTTTCTGTGCTCTATGATAACTTGAAAGTCATAAGCAATATCCGCAAACATAAATGAACTGTTATGTTCATGCTGAGTAACTGTTTAGATTAAAGTAAAATTATATTTGATCAAGGTGCCACTTTTTAACTTTTCCATAATAAGCAACCTACCTATCTATTAAGCAACTTGGTAGATAGCAGTAGACACATCTTGCTGAACAATACTTTCATACGGTTAAGAATCACTCAATATTTAAAAATTTTGACTAAGTATTGTCTGCAAAATCTAAGACATTAGAACTGACATCACTAACATCTATACTAAACACATTTTGCTTTCTTTGTTTTACCCAAGAATAGTCATTGAGAGTAAATGTAGCAATTGATAATTATAATTACATGTTTATCCTCACCCTGAATATTTACATCTGATAGACCAAGACATTTTTCAGTAGAAAATCAAATCATCTTACATTTTTTTCAAACTCTTATAGAGCAGAAATAGTCATACCAATTAATCATTGCACCTTCAACATTATTAATAAGCCCTGTGGTACATTTGTTTTACCATCCAAGTTTACACATCCTTTCAAGGCATACTTCACCCATTTAAGAAAGGCTAATTTAATTAAATGGAAAATCTACTAATACTTGCATGTATTCATTCATTCACCTCTCATTCTTTTCATTCTTATTTTCCATCTGCTTGCTCTGGTGAGGGTCGCCGTGGTAACAGGCTGAGGCAGTCTGATCAGACCTCCCTTTCCCCAGCAACAGTCTCCAGCTCTTCCTGGAGAATTCCCTAGAGCTCCCAGGCCACCTCAGAAACACAAACCCTCCCGTATTTCCTCCCACTATGTTGTGCCCAGTATACCAACACAATTGGTGCCAAAGGAGCATTCATCCTAGATGCCCAAACTCAATCAGCAGTTACTGTTCTCACTCTGACATTCCCAAAGACTGATAAACTAAATCACCATAAAGCAGAGAGTGAGCCCTACATTTCTGAAGTGGAACCTAATTTTAGCTGCTTATACTTACAATCTCATTTATTTATTAGCCAAAGCATATGATTAAGATAAAGACAGTCATCAGTCCAAGAACAGAGGTAACAGTGTCTTTGGATTCGTCCTCTGAATGTATAAGATGTTGCAACAGTTGTCTGTCCAGCCATCCATTTTCCAGTTCATAGTTTATAGGTAATTAATGCTTATCATGGCAGCACTAGACATTTGGTGGGAATGAACCTTAGATTAGATGCCAACTCACTGCAGGATAGAGACACACACATACCCACCCTTATCCATACAGGTACAATTTACAGTTGTCAACCTATTCAACATTCACATTTTTAGTATGCAGAAGGAACACTCACAAGGTCACCTATAAACCTGGAACCTTTACATAGGCAGTGGTAGCTACAGATGTAGCAGGTAAAAACTATGACATTTTTAAAACAAAGAGGCTGTACTTATGGCTACAGTGACAAAATGTGCTTGCTCTATATAGTCATTCCAAAATAAAATGACTGGTTAAATGTTTCCAAAACACCATGTTTGCTGCATATTTGTGTATATCTGTTCAAAACACCACTTTGAAACACGATAGGTAACTCTAATGATAAGATTTCATATATGGTAATAGCAGAACATAATCACAGTGGTGCACTTAGCAGGGTTACTAAAACACTTTAGTAATCTGATGAAACTAAATTAGCAAATTTATTATGCTCATTGTGTTTTTGAAGCCAAACAACTGGCCTTTAGTACAATGACAATCTGAAAATACAATCAAACCACAAATGGCACATAAGTGATTTGGAAGCAGTCTTAAATTAGAAGTACATTATCAAAGTTCTGCTCTATGGGTAATTTTGGATGAACCCAATGGAATAAGTCACAGCAAACGTCTGACTGCTTACGTGAGGGGAAAAAAAGACAGTTGTTACAGTAATCTGAGAAGTTTCACTGCATAAAGTCAGTCTTACAATGACTTTTTTTTAACTAAAAAATGGAAGAAGAAGAGGAGGAGGAGATTGGAAAAATTATACAATCAGTAGTTTTTGAAAGCTGGAATTATAAACAGTTTTTTTCATTAAGTGTTGTTAAGCAGTTCTAAATCATAGAATAGAAAACATCATAAACCAGAGTCCTGACAAACTGATGTGTTGACAAACTGGAGGTTAAAAAAAAAAAGTTTTGTGTTTTTTTTTTTTTATAATTGTGAGGTTTTAAATGAAGGTTTACTGAAATATCTTGTTATTTTTTATTTCTGGCTGTACTGATATAATGTACATTTAAGCAGTACTGTATTTGTTTTTCCAATTACTGAACACAAAATGAATAAATTGAGTATGTGCACATGAGTGAGGTAGTCCTTGATGATTACGGTATATCAAACCTACTCTGAAATAACCCCCAAACTAAGAAACCCCCCCTTTGAAAATACATGGGAGAATCTCCTCTTGTCCAAAATAAAATTTAGCCCTTGTCCTTTACCCTTAGTGATGATAGAAGCAATTATACCCTAGAGCAAATAAACTATTATATCTGGTGTACCATCTCCCAAACTACCTGAAGAGGAACCTAGAGGGGAAGATTTTAATATTAACCCTTTGAAAATATGATACGGTCACAAGCAAAGGAGACAAAAAACATAAGCCTATGGGAGTGCTTATTCACCTTAAACCGATTTGATTTGATCAATTCTAGCTCTACAAATACAGAAGGTGCACAGCAGTGGATTGAAATACAGTAATCCCTCCTCGATCGCGGGGGTTGTGTTCCAGCCCCCCCCGCGATAGGTGAAAATCCGCGAAGTAGAAACCATATGTTTGTATGGTTATTTTTATATATTTTAAGCCCTTATAAACTCTCCCGCACTGTTTATAAATATTCCCCGCAGAGTTATACAGCATAATCCCTTTGTATTCTCTTAGATATTAGGTAAGATTCATTGAAATTATGTATATAAACACACACTGTTTATATACAGTAAAACCTAAATATTATTTTAAAGATATTGAGTGTCTCCGATATCACATATGTTACAGCCATTACGATAGACAGGTCACCAGCAATAAATACGTACAATGCAAGAAATATAGTATACAGTAAATGTGTGTACAGTGACACTAAACGTACGTACATGTACTAAGCACTGTAAAAAGAAAATTAATTATGGTTACTCACCAACAATGACACGATGACTTGTCCGATAACAATGAGTTTAATTTTACTGCACAACAAAGGAGAGCGTTACAGCCCTTGTAAAGGAGCCACTTCAGGCGATTGTGTAGCACTGCCGTTGTTCTTCTTCTGGCAGTCTTCAATCCAAATCCCTAAAGCAGATTCCATCCAGACTACTGCCTTATTACATCCACTTAAAACTCGTTTTGCACCCTGGTTAAAAGGACACTGCAGCCGTAGATCTTATATTCCTTTCCTACTTTTTAAATAAAAAGAATCGTAGCCTTCAACAAATCCAAAACGTTTACCTTTTCGGCAATCGTTAACATCTTCTTCTTGCGCTTGGGCACGGCCCCTGAAGCAGTAGCAGATTGTTTTGGAGCCATAATGAAGGGCTTGACTATGCACAAAGATAAACACTAAAGAGCACAACTCTTTACACAGCGAAACACGTTGATGCTGAATGAGCGAGACTAGACTTCCTGGTTAACACTACATTCAGCACGCAGGAGCTCAACTGCGTGCTCTGATTGGTTAGCTTCTCAGTCAGGAGAACTCAACTGCGTGCTCTGATTGGTTAGCTTCTCAGCCATCCGCCAATAGCGTCCCTTGTATGAAATCACCTGGGCAAACCAACTGAGGAAGCATATACAGGAAGTAAAAAGACACATTGTCCGCAGAACCCGCGAAGCAGCGAAAAATCCGCGTTATATATTTAGTTATGCTTTCATATAAAATCCGCGATAGAGTGAAGCCGCGAAAGTCGAAGCGCGATATAGCGAGGGATTACTGTACTCTAAACCCTACAAAATATCTTTTCCAACTTGGCCTTTTCCATCCAAAGCCCTTGACCCTTACAATATCCACGCAAACAGTTAGTCAAGTGTTCAACAGCCAATAAAGGCTGTGCATTATTCCTTTTAAATCAGATATCAGAGTAGCAGTTGGAGTCACATTTCTTATATTTTACTGCTGACCTTTCCCCAAAGTGTCTGAGAAGAGAAAACACACTCTCTAGTCCCATTTTTGGGAAATGAAGACAACTACTGTAGTCTGCCAGTCCAGTTGCACCATTGCCACCTTCCACACAACACTAAAGAGTCACACTGACTTTCTTCTGGAATCATTATACTGGAATAAACAGAAGACCTTGTGCTTCACAAAGATCCTTAAATTTGTGAGGACGCCTGTAGCCCTAGTTAGACAGTCTTTAATAAACTGATCAAAAACAGAGTAAAGGCAAGCAGTGACTTAACATTGATTGCTGGATGACTTTAAAAAACACCCAGCCGAACCTAACTAAGAATATGAAGCAGACCATTATTAACTCCAGAAGCCAAACACAGGAATGGCATTCACTGGATAGCACTTTCTGGCCTTGTGACCTACACAGTCCAAACAAGATCAACAAAATGAAACAAAATGGAGTGCGGAGTTAGACATGCACAATTCAGTTAAGTGGTGCATGTTTGTAGAACTGATCTTGCTGGTTTAGAATATGGCAGTATTGAAATGACTAAATTAGTGTCTTATTCTACATGTGCACATAAGACAGAAATGTGCAATAGATTAACATGTCTTACTTGATAAAGTTGGCAAATAAGAATGAAAAACGTTATGATTCTTAACCATATAAAAGTATTGCACAGCAAGATGTAACACCTAAAAAATTAAACAGACTGCGCATATGTGCAGGATGAGGAACTGCTTTCATAATCCAATATTTATTAATTACATTTTGCTATTTAAAATGTATTCTTTTCATTTAGCTTCTCACCTACTTGAGGCTGCAAATTTTATTTTAATTTGCAATTTACTGGATTACTTCTGAAATAGCTAGCAAAGTTCATCAATGCCTTACTTTTGGTCAGGCTTAATTATGTTACCTTTTATAATATACTGTAAATGGCAAGGGTATAACAAAGTAATTTAGCAAGGCTAATAAAGATGTTCCTTATATCCCCCTAATAGCAGCCACTAAAGCTAGTTAAAAGGAAATCTGATGCCATACAATGCAGTCATTCATAACTACCAAATGTCCACAGACAGAAAAACAAAAGATTATATTGTTATAAGGAGCAAACAGACATCAAACCTTGTCTTAGATTTTCCACCTCTAGTCAAAACATAAGGCTTTGTAAAACTCAAGTTCTATTGTTTGTATCTGGAATAAAAAAGTGAAAGGGTTCATCTGTATTAAATGGATTCAGTGTATCTTTCGATTACTTTGGTTTTTCACCATCAATTTGCGACCAACAGGTCTTTCCCCAAAATGTTCTTACAGCAAACCATAAAACTTTTTGGCATGGTTGGTTCCCTCTTTGAATGTGGAGCCTGAACTGGCCACATAATGTCCAAGTGAAGCCATGCTAATGCTGTAGTCACTGTCTGGTTAAAGCCTGTGGTGGTGCATAAATGACAAGCCTGCAACTACAATTTTACTTGCCATTTTTAAACACTTAATGTTTTGTTTTGTACAACACTTCCTGGTCATGCAAATCAGAGCATTATGTCTACTGGACGGCAAGCAATTAGTGATCATGTTCAGAAAGCCTCTAGACTGTAGCAAATCACAGTCAAAAGACAAATATCTTTGGGATTAGTTGCTGTTCAAAATATAGACAAACATTGTAATAAAAAAAAACCTCAAGCCTTCATAAAAACACTGCATGAAATTACTCCTTACCTACTAATTTGGTTAAATGAACCATAGGCCATATTTAATATGATCAAATTTACAAAAAATACTTCCTTTATTGTTATTGCTTTTAATCATAAACTCCTGACACTATTTACCTCATTGTCATTTTAGTTCCTTGTCCTACTGGAAAATGTATTTCAGTCACCTGGTGCTGATGTAGCACACACCACTACCAAATATTTTATATTTCTTCCTGTAATATTTTTAATCAATAATAATATAGTCGTATACAGAACAGAATCGTAAATATTTTTTTTAAACAGTTATGTCCGCTGTGGCTGAAAAAAGTGTGCTTTAAACCACAATGTTGCCAGTTTAGTCCACGTCTCCAACTGCGTAACCAGAGGCAAACCGCGGCTCTCGCTATAAAAATACATGTCTAGAAATGGGGCGGCTGGGGTGTGGCGGTCGTCACATCGTGTTTAAACCACAGCAGGGATACACTAATGTTGATTAATGAGATGCGAAATACCTGTAAAAAATGTGCTAAGGAGTAAATATCCATCCACCCATTTTTCAAGAGTGAAAGCCACAGGACCGGACTGAATTCTGGTATCACGTGCCCGTTTTATGGGTTAAGCTCTGCCAGTGCCACCTGTATCTACCAGTAAAAACAAAGCGGCACGTGGATTAATAAAGGCCCCAGTTAAATTACAAAATTTACAAAAAATAAAAAGTATGGAATGTAGCGGAGAAAATGACGTAAGATTAGCGGAACATTATCCTCCTAATGAGAAATGCGAACATTCATTTTAAAACTTAGAATTGTTTCCATTAAAATCTCATCCCGCCCACTCTTTCGTACGTTTTGCATTTGTAACGAGCGAAAACAAAATGTGTACAAAGAAGTAAAAAAATCATTGGTAAATCGCTGCTATTGTCACACTGGCACAAGAAAACTGAACATCATCCAAATGTTTTAAATAATTAAACACAACAAAATTACAGCAGTGATTCAATTCACTGTTTTTGTTCATCCGAAAATGAAGCAACCAAACGACAAAGCATGAAGATCTTCTCACTTTATTAGACAATGCGGGTGAACTCGTTATGATAAGGCAGCTAAAGGTCTGACGTTTTACCAACAAACGAAGACAACAAAAACATATACGGTGTAAAAAGAGGCACTCAAGTATACTGCTCACTTTGACATTTACTTTAAATGCTTCTTGTCCGTAATGACAGAATCCTAACTTAGGGGTACACTTTTCAAAAGTTGAGTCGTGAAAGAAACCACGACAAAGTGAAATAATTAAATAATAAGGTGCGATTTTTCTTTACCGTTTATTTCTGCCCCTCATTTCAGCGGGTTGGTTTTCTTTTTTTAGCTTTTTAAACTCCTGAGCACTTGTCTTTCAGCGAAGTATGTTTGCTTCGTCTTTCCAGGCACGTATAATCGGCCCAAGATGACAATAGCCCGGAGACTTGACTGGAGCTCCGAGTCATCGATCGACATTTGACATTCCTCTCAGGTCCTCCTCCTCTGTCGGGAAGTGAGTGAGTGAGTGAGTGAGCGAGCGAGAGAGAGAGAGCGACAGAGGGACGTGCGAGAGACGAGACATAAACCACGTCCTACTACTGGCAATCCGTCAGCTGCATCCTGAATAGTTGGACTTTGGTTACCTCAGCTTAGTTAGTTATTAAGTAACATGTATCAACGCCAAAAAACGAACATATTTACATAATTGTCTTTACTCTGATTTTACCTCAATTAAAGGACTGTCAACTGCAAAACATCTTTTTATTTCAGAACCAGTTCAATAAAGCCTGAACGCATATAAATAGCATAATTAAATGTCTAAAAATGTACAATATCTTACTTTAAAGGCCACCACTATACTGCCGTATTAAACAGCCATTGGTCACTATGGCCACCAATTAGTTCTCAGTTTCCTACACATTCTCAAAAAATCACTTAACTAACTTGTCAGTACTCACGCTTAAAACCCCTTCTTCGGTTAAAAAAAGTCTTTAAATATGTAATAGTCATGCATTTACTCATAAAATAACTATAGAAAAATATTTGAAGGATGTTTTCTGGTAAGTCCAAGATCAAAATATCTTTTTCCATTGAAAAGTCTAGTTGAAGCATCATTATCAAATGCAAAAGAAAAGAAAAATGATTTTTAAATTGTTAAAATTAATTATGTGTAATAATTATAAAGAAAATATATGGTCATGTGAGAAAAAGTATGTCTACACCATGAAAAGTTTTCATCATATTTGAACAAGCAAACATTAGATTTTCAAGCAAACAGTGCCTACAGATAATGGTGATGTACTTTAATAAAAACAGAAAAAATGTCTTTTCAATCAGTTTTTTCAACAAAATTATCAATAGTTGTAACTACTAAGTAAGTATACCCTTGGCCAGAGAAGCTGGTATTGCTCTCTTTAGCAGAAAAGACTTCTTGTAAGCATTTTACATTACTGCCCGCCAGTCTCTGACATCGACTTAGTAATATTTTTGACCACTCCTTCATGCAAAATCCCTTCAGTTGCAAGATGTTGTTGGGTGTTTTTTTCCATGTACATCCCACATCAAATCCCCCCAACAACATTCCAATGGGATTCAAATCAAGGCTTTAATTAAGCCAATCCAACACCTTCCATTTCTTCATGTTAAGCCATTCTTTTGTGATTTGCTAGTGTGCTGTAAATCATCATCGTGTTGAAAGATTCACTTCCAGTTCAACATCAACTTTATAACAGGTGGCCTCTCATTCTCCTCAATCACACTTTGATATGTTGAGGAATTCATAGGTGACTTGATGACTGCAAGCTGCCCTGCTGTTGAGGCAGCAATAAAAAATCAAACTATAAAATTTTCACCATTATGCTGCACAGATAGTGAGAGGTTCTTCTCCTGAAATACCGTGTTCATTTTGCACCAGACATGTTTGCTGTTATTGTGGCCAAACAAGTCTGTCTTTAATTCATCTGTCCAGTCCAATTTTTCCCAGAAGGCCTGGACTTTTCCTGTATGCTCAATGACAAACTGTAGTCTTCATCTATTGTTCTTTTTGGACTGTAAACTATGACACACTCTTAATAGTTGGCGACTTTAATTTTCATATAGATAACCAGTGTGACCAAAAAGTAAAAGAATTCATGAACCTCCTGGACTCTTTTGATTTGAGACAGCTCATTAATCAGCCTACACATAAAGCAGGTCATACGTTAGACTTAGTAATTACTAAAGGACTAAAAGTTGATGTGAAGCAGATCATTGATATTGGTCTATCAGACCATTTTCTTCTACTTTTTAGTATAGAAATAATGATAGAAAACACTCATGAGCTGCATATTAAAAAACGCTTCTTTGACTCATCAGCAGCTTTAAAACTTACAAACATTCTAAGCAATCAGTCCGTTTATAGTGCCAACTATAATAGCGAGGATAATGTAAATAATAAGGTGGAAAGATTTAATACTAAAGTGAGAGCTGCTGTTGACATAGTTGCACCTGAAAAGACAGTTAAAAAATCTTCTAGCATTGTTATACCATGGAAGATCCAATGAGTGTCTGATTTAAAGAGAACATGCCGTAGAGCTGAGTGTAAATGGAGGAAGACTAAACTAACTAACCACTATGAAATATTAAAAAATAAAATAACAGAATACAATAGCACTGTCCGTCTTGAGAGGCACTGCTATTTCTCTAAGATTATAAATAACAATGCTAGTAATCCCAGAGTCTTATTTTCTACAATTGATCATCTGCTAAACCCAGGTAACTCAAAGATATGCCTCCTAAGTACTTCCAGTAAAACCTGTGAGGCTATTGCTGTATTTTCAATCAAAAAATTAATGATATTAGAAATAATGTAGTATATCTCCCCAACACTAAGGATCCTCCTAAACCCCAGTACTCCGTTATAAACCTATTAAACTCTTTCACTAGGATAGATTTACCTGATTTACATAAAATAATTTCTCAACTGAAACCCTCCACCTGCTTTCTTGACCCAATACCAACAAATTTTTTCAAAGAAGTATCAGGCATGCTAATTGATAATATTCTTGACATAGTAAATTCATCATTAGATGCGGGAGTCTTCCCAGACTGTCTTAAGACTGCTGTAGTTAAACCCCTACTTAAGAAAAATAATCTTGACCCTTCTGCTCTTGAAAATTTTAGGCCTATCTCTAACCTGCCTTTCTTAAGTAAAATTCTAGAGAAGGCAGTCATTATGCAGTTAAATGACCACCTCAATAAACATGCTATTCTTGATAAATTTCAGTCAGGTTTTAGAACAAATCACAGCACAGAAACTGCACTCATTAAAGTAGTAAATAACTTGCGGGTAAATGCAGACAGAGGCCATTTATCTGTTCTCATCCTCTTAGATCTGAGTGCTGCATTTGACACCATTGATCACAATATTCTTAGAAATCGCCTTAGTCAATGGGTGGGCCTCTCTGGCAGTGTCTTAAATTGGTTTGAATCCTACCTGGCAGGGAGAAAATTCTTTGTTAGTTGTGGTAATCACAACTCAAAGACACATGATATCCTATATGGTGTTCCACAAGGTTCTATCCTGGATCCGCTGCTCTTCTCAATCTACAAGCTTCCGTTAGGTCAGATTATCTCAGGGCACAACGTGACCTACCACAGCTATGCTGATGACACACAGCTGTATTTATCAATAGCACCTGATGACCCCGATTTTCTTGATTCACTAACACAATGTCTTACTTGTATTTCTGAATGGATGAACAGTAACTTTCTCAAGCTAAATAAAGAGAAAACTGAAATCTTAGTGATTGGCAATAACGGATACAATGAGGCTATTGGAAATAAACTGGATACATTAGGATTAAAAGTCAAGACGGAGGTAAAAAGCTTAGGGGTAACTGTTGACTGTAATCTGAATTTTAATTCGCATATTAATCAGATCACTAGGACATCATTTTTTCACTTAAGAAACATAGCAAAAGTTAGACCTCTTATATCACTGAAAGATGCTGAGAAATTAGTTCACACGTTTGTTTTCAGTTGACTAGATTACTGTAATGCAATCCTTTCAGGAATACCCAAAAAAGACATAAATCATTTGCAACTAGTGCAGAATGCAGCTGCTAGAATCCTAACCAGGAAAAGAAAATCTGAGCACATTTCTCCAGTTTTGATGTCACTACACTGGTTACCTGTGTCATTCAGGATTGACTTTAAAATTCTGCTTATGGTTTATAAAGCCTTAAATAATCTTGCCCCATCTTATATATCGGAATGTCTGACATCTTATATTCCAAATCGTAACCTCAGATCCTCAAATGAGTGTCTCCTTAGAATTCCAAGAGCAAAACTTAAAAGAAGTGATGAAGCGGCTTTCTGCTGTTATGCACCTAAAATCTGGAATAGCCTGCCAATAGGAATTCGCCAGGCTAAGACAGTGGAGCACTTTAGAACACTGCTGAAAACACATTACTTTAACATGGCCTTCTCATAACTTCACTGTAATTTAATCCTGATACTCTGTATATCCAATTCATTATAATAACTATTCATGGTGGCTCTAAAATCTGTACTAACCCCTACTCTCTCTTCTGTTTCTTTTTCCGGCGTCCTTTTGGTCCATCTACTCAAAGCACTGTTATATTCCAACAATGATGGATTAAAAGCCAGAATTCTGCATGACCATCATCATCAAGTCCTTCCGTGAGAACCCTAAATACAAAGAGAACTATTTCATTTATGTTAGGTACAGTAGAATGCCCAGAGGGGGACTGGGTAGTCTCATGGCCTGGAACCCCTGCAGATTTTATTTTTTTCTCCAGTCGTCTGGAGTTTTTTTTGTCCTCCCTGGCCATCGGACCTTACTCTTTTTCTATGTTAAGTAATGCTGTCTTATTTTAATTTCTTATTTTGTCTTTTATTTTTCTTCATTATGTAAAGCACTTTGAGCTACTTTTTTGTATAAAAATGTGCTATATAAATAAATGTTGTTGTTGTTGTTGTTGTTGTAAAGGGTTTTTCCTGGCACACTTCACTTACAGGTCAAATTTGTGCAAACCCTTTAGTTTAGATGCATGCACTTTGACATAATATGCAAGAGTTACCTGCAGATCCCACAGTGGAATTTTGGGGTTCTTGGATGCTTCTTTTAGTATTAAATAGCTTGTGGGTCGAATTTGCTGAGCTGGACAGTCCTGGACAAATTAGCAGTCGTTGGAAATGTACACCACCTGTAGTTGATTTTCCTTACAGTGCAATGATTGATTTCAAATAATCTGGCTTCTGTACACTGACAATTCCTTGAAATATCTTTCTTTTTCTATATGTAAAGTATGTTCTTCCATTCAGTGTATATTTATAAAGCTTATACCGAGTATTCAAAAATTATTCAGACCCCAGACTTTCAGCACATATTACTGTGCTGTATTTTTAATTTTGAATAGGTAGATGTAACATTTCTGCCAATGACAAAGTGAAAACATGTTTTCAGGAAGGTTTGCAAATTTATTAAAAAATCAAACACTGAAATCTTTCATTCCTACAAGTAGTCATACCCATATTTCAATGTTTTGAAGAAGCCCCTTTGGCAGCAATTGCAGCTTTGAGTCTTGACTAAGACTCTCCCTGGATTTTCTCCCTCTCTCTCTTCCTGGAAATTCTTCCTGGCAGATCCCCTCAAGCTCCTTTAAAAAGGATGAGAAGTCAGGTCTCTCCAGATATAGTTGATGTGGTTTTAAGTCTGTTTTTTGGATAGCATCTCAAGGACATTCAGAGATTTGTCCCAAAGCCAATTAGGCATTGCATTGGCTTTATGCTTTGGATTATTCTCATGTTAAAAGATTAACCATCTCCCCAGCCTGAGATCACATGCATCATGGAGAAGATTTTCTTCAAAGAACTCTCTGCATTCCTTCTCTCCTCAATTCTTACCAGTCTCCTTGTCTCTGCCAATGAGCACCCCCGTAGCATGATACTGCCACCACCATGCATATTAAGGTGAGCAGTGCCTGGTCTTCAAAAGACATGATTAAAGTTTTGCCCAGAAAGTTAAGATTTTGTTTCATCAGTCCAGAGAATCTTTATCCTCATGCTTTTAGAGTTATTTAAACATTTATGTGCTTTAACCTAATAGTGTCTTCCATCTAGCTACTTTACCATAAACACCTAATTGACGGAGTGTTGCTGGGATGGTCATCTTTCCAACAAGTTCTCCCTTTTCTACAGGCGATCTTTTAAAGTGTTCATGTTAGAGGCCATTTGACTTCTTAGTCTGAAGTCTTGTCATTGAACAGAAGTTGCCGTGAATTCTGGGGAGGTTGGAACACTAAGCAGAAAATCTTTTTATTATTATTTTATGATTTTGCTAACTTAGCTGTAAGGTTCAACTGATGATGTTGAATGCAAATATATTGGGCCTATACTTGGTCTCTATATAAGCATTGGTAACGGTTAAACCTGCACCAATATTATGATGCTGAAACTCTTCCAAGCAAAGCACGTTTATTACATTATTTTTCTGGTATAAAAGACCTCCATTTGAAAAGACACTCCCTTTGACTGATATACAACATGACAATAAACTAATTGAGTGTTAACAGCATAAATGCTAAATAATTCTATGAGTTTCAAAACACTAAACTTCACTTGCATTCCTCATCCCTGGGGCTGACACTAAGGCAATTCTTTATAAAGGGATGCATAAAGCCATTCATTTACTTACTGTTATACTTAAAAAAATAGTTCATAATTCTCCTGTTAAAAAGCTGTAATAGATGTTTTTGTAAGTTTTCCCAGTGCCAAAGTATCCACTGTATAGCCTACTCTACTCCACGTGTGTACCAGGTTTTCCTTATTTAAGTGTGATTATTTTTGTTTCAAAGATCAGGCATTTATCCAGTAACATACAGTAGAACCTGCACTCTCAAACAGCAATATACACATCTTGGTATGCTGCAGCAATTGCTTGACAGAGCACTTACACTGTAAAACTTTGCATATAAGCATTCACCACTACTCCAGCATCTGTTTTCTTCTCATATTTACATGCTGGTTGCTACTCTGTCTGATTTTTAAAATACACCCAAGAAAGAGTAAACGTTTGTCATTCTAAGGTAGGCTTTCTAGGCTTTCTTGATAAGACTATTTATTTGTCAGTACTTCTAAATGCATGCCAACCTGCTGTGCTCGTTGTCAACTTAATAGTGTGTTTTAAAACTGGTATTTCCTTCTCCTAAAATGTGAATGCAAAGAGGCTGCATACGTTACTCTTCTCTTGACCCTGTATATTCTGGAAGAAAAGTTATCAAACCAATTTTGTGACTTACTGACAGTTACGATTAAAAATATATATGCAAGCAGAAAACTGCAGAACTGAGAAAAGAAAGCTATGAAGGACATCCTGGCTTTTTTCAGTGAATGAGGTTGTGTGGCTCATGAGCAAAAGTGAAATATTTTGGCTGCCAAACAGCTTTTATTCAGGACAGTTACTGTTTTAAAAATCATTAAAATTTTCAAATAATATGAATTATCATGGGTGCCTTTATGTTGTTTGTGTTATTAAAAAGTACTCAAATACTACTTCTTTTCCAATGGTTACTCATCTAGTATTCAAGTGTACTTTCATAAATTATTCTCCTCAATGCTCTTTTGTATTTGTTTTCAGAATTTGCTAATGTGACAGGTTAGTGTCATCTCATGACAAGTGCCAGTTTGGAAGATATGTAAATTTAAACATTCCATTAGATTATCAATTCTAATAAATAGGTTCTCTTTCTTTTGGCCATCATACATAGTATGTGCAGATCAAACTGGTGAAACATTTAAAAGCTGAAAAAATTAAAATAAATAAAGCCTGATAAGCCTATTGCAAGTACACTCCTTGGTGTTAATAATAATAATCTACATTAAATAGTACCTAGTATACGCAGGTATATGCAGATAAATATAGCATATATCAATTTAATTAATTTCTTCAATGCACACATCTGACGGGATATATATGTGTGGACTGATTCATTTAGTCATTTATTAATCCCTTAAAAAGTCTTACTTCATATAATCATAACATGAGTGTGCATAATATAACAACTTTGTTGTCAGTGAAGTTTATTCTTCACATTTAAATCAGCATAGACTATATTATTATCTTTATAAGGATCAATTTAACAATTAGACATATGTGGCCATAGCACATGCAGTGTACAATTCAGAGACAGTGACAAATGTCAGAATTTTCTGTGCTTTATGCTCATTAAAAATATTTAAATGTAAACAGTCTGATGCAAAAAATATTATACACTTAATCATTTTCTTTTCATTCTGATTTTTTTCCAGGAAAGCCTAATACACAAACACACCAGCAGCATCAGGATAATATGTATCAGTAATTGGCCATCCTTGCTGCCCATATGCCAATATCGCTATCAATCTAAAAATCCATATCAGTCATGCCCTACTTAGCAGGGAATCATGGAAAACTTGAACTTGAGGCTTCTGATGATACCAATGTAAGAAGCATTTTCATTCTGAAGAAATGCCTTTAATTATTTTTTCATTTGGATTTTGTTTTATTATTCTGAAAATAAATTATGTTTATCTTTAATGTACAGGACAATACCACTCTGCCATTTTGTGTATCGTTTTGGATAGTTGTTACCACCATTTTGTGTTTTTCTTAGCACGTTGTGACCACTAGGGGTGTTACAGCACTCCAAACCCCAGACACAATTGCACAGGCACAAGTCCCGGTATAATTTGAACAAATACTTTACACAAAGGTTTGAAAAGTGGCATAAATATAACACAAGTCTTCTTTCTCCCTTTCTTCTCCTTCACCCCTCCAAGGCGAGCTTTCTTTGTCCTCTACAACCAAGTCCAACTCACCTGGATGAGGTACAGCGACTGCTTTTACCTTGGATCTGGGAGTACTTCTGGTGCTAGGGCATAGTCCAATGGAAGCATTTTTGGTTCAATTGAAATACTCATAAAGTAGGGATCATTAATCCCATCAGCTCCCCATAGGTGGCTCCCACGAACCCAGTAGGACTGCCCCATGGGACTACAGGTCCCGGTGTTCATGGGGGAATCCTGATCCAGGGATGCTGTGATCTAGCATATCAGGGATCCCTGTCGGGACTTCAGGCCATCTCCCCCTGCCTTAATGTGACACTGGCCTCCCACCTGGGTACTGTTCTTCAGTCCAACCCTGCCGTGATGCCAGCATGCCCACATCTGTAAAGGCATTTTCTGCCACCCTTCTAGTTTAAGCAGGGAACACCCTACCACTTGTTTTGCCCATTTGCCATGTGGGCCTTCTGGCAAGGTAAGGAAAAGGAGTCCATCCTGGCAAGGATGCCAGGCCCTGCATGTCATCCATTACAGTGTATGGCTTTTTTGCCAGAAGTGACAAAACACATCACTATTGTGGGGCTATTTATTATGGTGGTGCACTACAAATTGTATCCAGCTTTGTGAATAAATTTTCAAAAAATCTCCACATGCAGTAGCTTAGATGGTTGAAGAGGAATTCTGCTTTCTGCATTTGGCTTTTGTGTAAAAACTTCGTGGTCTGACTTCTTTTTGTTTTTTGGCTTTCAAGTTTCCTCATTCATACTTCTGCTAGTCCATCCCAGAATATGGAATAGCACATTGCTGATGTGGAAGTGGTTCTTTTGTGCGTTCAAAACAAATAATTTGTACATAAAATTGGAGAGGAATGATTACATAAATTATCAGTAATTTTTTTAACCTACAGAATTACTAGAGTAGGTTTAAAGATGGATTCATTAAGTGTTCTTTTTTATTATGGAAGGTTCCTGGAACTGTGAAACATTCAATGATTCATCTGTTTTGAAAATAAGTATGTTGATCTCACTAATTGTAGCATTAACAAAGATATTCACCAATAAGTTTTTTTAGCCACCAAAGGCTCATTTAATACTTTCAAAAATGTTCTGCACTACTTATAATGTTCACCACTCCTTAGTCCCACAACCAGCAGTCAGCCAAGCAACAAAAGGACAGCATTGCTAAAGACATACAGTACAACGATTGGCATAAATTGGCAGCTGTGGCGGATGCCTCCACGTTTGGAGGACTGGGGGAGCCAGCATATCCAGAGTGTTACCTCCCCCAGAGCGCTAGATGGCAGCTCCCCTAGGTTGCAGCGGTGCCTAGGACTCCCGCAGGGCATCATGGGAGTTGGAGTTTGGTGCAGCCCTTTTGGGATCCATGCCAGGGGGTGCTGTAGCTGCCGGAAATAGGTCATCAAGCACCTGGAGCACTTCCGGGTGTGTTATAAAATGAGCCAGCAAGCACTACTCCAGGAACCAGAGTCGGGCGGAGAAAAGGAAAATGAAAAGAAAAAGAAGGAAATAGTTTTGTGTTATACTTGGGACTGTGTTGAGCTTGTGGGAACAGGGAAGGCATTGCCCACAACGTAAAAAGAAAATAAAAACTCATGTATGCTTGAACTTGTGTCCTACGTCTGTCTGTGTCGGGGTTAGCCTTTACTAGCAACACAATGAAACCAATGAACAAAATGGTGTTACCAGAATAATGATAAAAATAAATAATTGTTGCCTTAATCTTCTGCCTTATTTTACATGGGAATAATGACCACATTGTTAGTCAAATGGTTTTATGACTTGTGATGTCATGGCTCCACCTGTTTAAATGATGACAGTGCATTACACTTTGTACACTTAGGTTAGCCTCTGAGTAAAAATCACAAACTTTAGAAAATGTTCCTTAGAAAGGAATTTTAGTTAGTGCTTTTTGGAATTGTTTTTAAACCCATATTTGGCTTGGCATTGACATACTGCTGTGCTGTTTTATTATTGAGAATTCTTTTGTCT
The DNA here is from genome assembly GCA_026402145.1 of Polypterus bichir lapradei. NCBI lineage: Eukaryota > Metazoa > Chordata > Cladistia > Polypteriformes > Polypteridae > Polypterus > Polypterus bichir. The sequence continues at coordinate 128,920 of JANRMT010062836.1, forward strand.
GCCCTTAAGAAAGATCATCCTCTCCTGGGGCTTCATGCATAACGCCGTGCGTAGAATTTGCACTGTAACATGACGTAAGCACAAAAGCCGAAATGTGCTTACACACAAAAAATCCAGATGCATAAATCTGTGCATTCGCCAAATTCCACGTTGTTCCTCTACATAAATCCCGGTCAGCGTGAAAATTAGCGCACATTAACGCCTGCTGCCCCACACCAACTCCTCCCAGAATTACGCCTCTTTGAATATGCAAATTAATATAAATAGCCCTTAAGTTTTCTGTGAAAAGGCATTGGCAAAAGCACAAGGGAAAATAGAATTTCAGCGAATACCAAGTGGAGGCAAGGAAAAACATACTATTTGTTGGTTTAAACAGTGGTATAAACAACAAAAGGAAGTTGATCGAGTGACATAGCGTGCCGGAGAAACTCGAAAGCTCAAGCTCACAAAGTTGCACAGTGCCCGAAATAAAAAAGAAGTTGTCAGATATCAAAGTCGCCGTGAAAAGGCGAGTCGTAGCCCACCATCTGAGTGTCATATGAAAGCTTATTAGGGTACAGAGAAAAAAAACTTTAATCTCGAAATTTCCACTTTAATCACGTAGTTTATTTTGTCATTAAAGTAGTCATTTGTCATAAACTTCATCTTAAAGTTGTTTAATTTATTAGTTTCTCAAATCCCATCGTAACTAAAGTAGCGAGTTAAATGCTTTGTTTTGTACAGTATTTGATCTTCTATGTGCTCTATGTGTGTGAATCACTACGTGCTTCCGGGCTTTCTCTTCCTCCGACAGGACACAGAATCTATTACATTTGTGATATTACAGCTCTCTGAATAATTAAAATACTGAGATGTATACGTGATATCATTTTCATGATGATAGGAGTTAAAGCATGTTATTAAACATGGGAACGCCATGGCACAGTGATTGTTCATGTTCATGCGTGACCTTTGATAAAATACTTTATTGTAGCAGTACTCTCTCTTTCAAACGTACTAACCTCCAATTCCTGTCCTTACTTTTCTTTCTCCAAATACCCAATCGCCATACAATCAGCTCTGTAATAGACGTTAAGCCATCTGTAAGCTTAGAACGCTGATTCTTCAAAACTTTGGAAGGAACATTGAAATATCTTCATAGTACTTGTTTAATTATTCTATCCATCTGTCCATCCAGTGTTGCGCCAGCCCCAGCAAATATACAACATGAGGCATGAACAATCTGTGAACGGATGCTGCGGCACCGTGTCCTCACATGTTTAATTATTAACAATATAGATTATTTAAATTAAGTTAAAGTTTTATCTGTATAATATAATAAACATATTTTGCTGCATTTCATCTTAAAAATGATATTGTCATCATATGTGGGGAAGTTGACCCGGACACAGACAGGCGGACATGTTGTTATTCACCACCACACGTTTATTTACAAACTATTTACAATAATTATGTCACTCAGACACAGTCACGTTAGTGCACAAACCCCAATTCACAGTCCTGGCCACTCAATGCCTTCTCTTCGGGCCGCCTCCACAACTCTCCTGAGCTTTGTCCTTCTGCCTCCCGACTCCAGCCTCGAATGAATGGAGACGGCCCCTTTTATAGAGTCCCCGGATGAGCAACAGGTGTTCCCGACATTCCTCCTCTGGCCACGCCCCAGCGTGGCGGAAGTGCCGGCTGTCCTCCCGGCAGCTCTCCGGGTGCCGTCCTAAATCTTCCCCCCAGCACTTCGGCCACACCAGGAACAGGTCCCCAAGGCATTGGGGCGCCTCCTGGCGGTGACCACGGGCCCCTACAGGGTGGAGCTTCCATGCCCTGTACCCGTGGCCCCCAAAGCAACCAGGAAGGCGGCCCCCACGTGATCCAGGGTGGGCTCTGACCCTCTTCCGGTCCCTCACGGCGTCCCGGCCGGGTCGTTGCCCCTGGCATCCCTGACATATGTAAATATGTACTTTATAAAGTGGCTCAGGTTGTGCAATATTATAACTGTATCGCAAGTTTACAGTGAGGTAATTGTACTTATAAGTACAAACAGTTCTACAAGGAGCACTTAATGTACTGATTGAGTGTATTTAGAGTCTTTGGGATGAAACTGTTTCTGAATAACGAGGAAATGCTCTGAAGTGTTTGCCGTATGACAACAGTTCAATAGACAGCATGGCTGAGGCAGCATGTGCTTGATGCTGTATACCGATAATTCTCTTTCTGATCAGCTGTTGTACAGCTATGATTCACACTCAGATACAGTGATATAAATACGCCAAGTGGTGCAGTGAGAGTAATATGGAAAAAGATGACCCGATGTGGCAACCCCTAACGGGTGCAGCTGAAAGAAGAAGAAGAAAAAGGTGCAGTGACAGTAACAACGCTAACGCAGCTATGGTATTTGGAATAGTTTGACCATTCTGTGAACCATTATATTGTTACAGGTTAATTACAATCAGATGCATTAAACTAATAAACAGTATGCGCTTAATTTCAGGGATATGGATATAAAAAAGAAAGGAAAACCACACAGGAACAGTAGCACTGCTTTGACGCTGGGTGTCGCCAGTCCACAAAACCGAGTGCAGAACTTGTGTATGACAGGGTATGAGCTACCGTGGAAATATGCGTGGCTTTATGCCAAGTTTAGGTTTTATACATCGCGATTTGAACGTGGAAACGTTCTTACGCAACATTGTTGTGCGTACACACCGTTTATACATGAGGCCCCTGGTCTTTGAAATACATTTGAAATTAAACTTAAGTCATTTGAACTTGTCTTTTATCATTTTGGCCACAATAAGGAAAATCTGATTATGGCACCAGAGGGTGACAATATGTTGAATATTAAATACCACTGCTCTGTTTTCATAACAATAATAACCCTATACATTCTCAAAACCTATAAATAATAATAGAATATTTAAAATATTTATGTTAAAAAATAATTAGGATTAGAGTAATGATTTTCTGTTTTTTAGTTTTTGACTATGATTTCACTTTTGCACTCCTGTTTAGTCACTTAGTTTTTGCTTACTTATCTGGTATTCAGACATTCACTTGTTACCAGAATACACATTCGTTGTTCTCTTAACAGTACTTTCAGTCCTCTGGTATTTTCCAATTTATCTTTTTAATCTGTTTTCCAGAAGTTCAAATCACTGTTCCTTGCTGGTATTGGGAATGCTCCATAACTGTGACACAGATGTTACATTAAACAAAGGAAATTGTGCTGCCTAGGTCAAAATCTGTTTTAATCCCCCCAAGAGGTAGAAGACAGTGTGATGGTCCGGGTTAGCTCCACACTACCTGGTTGCTACCAGGAGCCTCTTGAACCTGTAGGTGTCAATAGCCATGAAACAATATCAGCCAGGCAAATGAGGACACACACATTCAGCAAGGGGCTGGTACAAATGCATTAGTGATTTTATTAAAACCAGAGAAAAGTGTTCAAAAAGTGCAGTGATCCATCCATTAAATAATTAATAAATAATCCAGAAAATCAGTTATGTCCATGAGTTAAAATCAAATAAATAATCTAAAAAATAAAAATGGAATAAAATCCATTGGGGTCATCAGGTTCTTTCACTAATCCTTCCTCCCCAACTCACCCTGTTCAGCAGCCGTGGTTTCACCCTCTGGCTCTCGCAATGACTGCCTTCATTGCCGTCTGCCATAAAGCCCCAAGCCAACTGTCCCTCCAGCTTCCACTATGGTCTGCTAGTGTCTTAGGGATCCCTAGGAAAGCAGCACCACCATCTTACTTGTTCCTCCATCTGATTTCAGTGGGGACTATCCATCCCTGGATCTTCAATTGCTTGTTCCTTCATTGGGTTACAAACCGCTCTGCCTCTTCTCCCTCACACTGGCTCAAGCCTGCGATACTTTTCTGTCACTCAAATAGTTTTTTTCTTAACTAAGGGGCTTTTCCCCCTGCTCGCTTCACTCGCCAACCCCTTTCAGCCCCCCCCAGTGCTACGCACTGTTGTGAAAAAGGGGGCTGAGCAAACCCCAAGGAGATGTGATCACTCCTCTGAAACCCTTCTTAAATGGTGATACAATGGGAAACAAATAACAGTTTTTTTTTTACCTCATCTTTGCTCAATCAGCTGCTGGGTTGCTGCTGCTGCAGTGCCACGTGATCTGCATTTTGTCTCTTTTCTCCCCCAGACATCCTCAAACCCTATTCTATCTCTTTTCACTGTTCTGTTATTTCACTGAGTAACATTTTCCGTTTGTTTGCGCTAATGTGATCTTTACTCTCCCTCTTTTGAGACTTTAGAATTTTCCTACTTTCATTATCTCTAACCTGCTCTAGATGTGTATCACGGGACTTGCTTCCAAAGGTTGTAAGTATGATGTTACTTGCCTGTCTTGCGGGACGTGAAAGTGTTTCTCTGTTTCTCTACAAAAGATAATGTCTTGTCGCAAGTTTTTTTTTATAATAGAGAGATTGTTTTTTCATTCTCTGTTGTTCCTCCCTTCTGCCATGGAGGTTCCCTTATATCCTGGCTAACTGGTGACCCTCCAATTACTCCAGGTGTAAATGAGGCCCCTGACTGATCATTTGCATTTGCAAATGAATGCGTGATCAGCCAAGCACTTCAATCAGCCCCTGAGAGGCGTGTGCTTGCACACACCCATACCTGTTCAGAGCCTGCATGCTCTGGGACTAGATTACTTATTTAAAAATCATGTTTTAGCGTGGACCTCGTATCACACACTCCCACCACATGCCACTAGTTGCAAAGGAAGGCTCCACATTCCTCCCAACCCAGTGTAACTGGTAGGCAAGGTCTGTGGCATGGCCCTCTTACTGAATTAAAACAATAAAAGTACTAAAAACAAACCCCTCAATAAAACAAACCACCCTGAAAACAGGACATTAAAAGAAAAAGAATTTTAAAAAAGGATAATAAAATCAGTAATAAATAAATAGTTCATTAAAATTTCAAAATTCTAAAAGTCCTTTTCAGGCTTGGGTATGTGGGTTTATAAAATCAGTCTGGCATCAGTTACCTTGCTGTTCTCTCTTCTGCAGTTTGTTCCTCACCACCTCAGGCTCATCTCACTTCTGCCACCACTTATCAGGCCCTCAGGTCCTTAACAGGTAAATCTGGCAGACCCCAGGTCCTTGGTAGAGGGGCCGAGACCAGCTGACAAAACATGGTCACTTGTTCCGTTGTCAAACGTACTATGCCCCTTTAAACAAATGAGCTAACCACGTACGGGTGCTCACCTGCTCATGAGGTGGAGCTGGTTCACATTCACGTACACCTCCTAACTTCTGTGCACTGCTTTCCTATGCTTGATCAAACGCACCTTCTCAGTCGGCATCAAAGTCACAAAAAAGTCCAGTTCTTAAAAAATTGAGCATGGGTGACTGTGATGGGTACTCTGAATCATTCTACGCAGACTTCATTTACATCTTTTTAGCTAGTTGGGGGCAGATGCCGTGCTGTCCCGTATCTGTGGGTCATGAAGTTGGACATCCCCAGTGACTCAGTCAGAAAAGTGTGCAACGCGCACCAACAAAATCAAACAGGTCTAATTTTTTTAAATGTTGTGGAGGTGTATAAATGAGTGCTCACCTGGAAATTCAGTGCATAGTATATGGTCCTGACAAAAGAAGGAATGTAGGTGTTTTAGGCCACACAAACAGAAGAGAGACTCATCTGGAGGTAAAAAGCTTAGGAGTAATTGTTGACTGGAACAAAGCACCGTGATGTTCCAACAATGATGAATGGATTAAAAGCCAGAAGTCTGTATGACCATCAACATCAAGTGACTCCGTGAGAACCCTAACTACAAAGAGGACTGTTTCATTTATGTTAGGTAGAATGCCCAGAGGGGACTGGCCGGTCCCGTGGCCTGGAACCCCTGCAGATTTTATTTTTTTTTCCTCCAGCCGTCTGGAGTTTTTTTTTTTCTGTTTTTTCTGTCCACCCTGGACCTCGAACCTTACTCCTTTTCTATGTTAACTAATGTTGTCTTATTTTAATTTCTTATTTTGTCTTTTATTTTTCTTTTCTTCATTATGTAAAGCACTTTGAGCTACTTTTTGTATGAAAATGTGCTATATAAATAAATGTTGTTGTTGTTGTTGTATCTGTCTGATGTTTCATATTTATCATACCACAACAGAGTTGAAAAAGGAAAATGGAGCAGCAAATTAACTCATCACACCTGGGAACCCTTTGCACAGGCACAGTGCAAGGCAGGAACAAACCCTGGGCAGGGCGCCAGCCCACCGTAGGGCACACACACCAAGCACACACTAGGGACAATTTAGGATCGCCAATGCACCTAACCTGCATGTCTTTGGACTGTGGCAGGAAGCCCATGCAGACACGGGGAGAACATGCAAACTCCACGCAGGGAGGACCTGGGAAACGAACCCAGGTCTCCTTACTGTAAGGCAGCAGTGCTACTACTGCGCCACCGTGCCACTCACCAATCAACCCATTTTCAAAATAAATGAATCGATAACTAAATGAGTCATATAAAATATTCTTAATTGGATCAAAATTAAAATAAATGTTTGATTTTATGAACAACATAAACATTTCTTTCATTTTCGTGTATGTGAGTATTGTGTGATTATGAAAGACTCTCTTGTATTCTATCAAATCTATTTTTAAATTGGTGTATTACAAAAATTCTGCAAAACAGATTATTGAAAATTGCTGGAAGTCAAAATCATAAAAATTAAATCCAGTCCCTCGACTCAGTATTTTAAAGCTCCCTTTGAAGAAAGTTTTAAAGAAAATTAATTTGGAAAGAATGTGACACATGATAGTAGCTGACATTTATGGAGATACAGCTTGAAAACTTGGCATGTTGTACACTTCTGTCACTAACAAATATGTACAATGCACTGACACGTATTGCATATTTATGCCACCAGCACAATGTAAAAATAACTTGTTGGCTGAATGGTGAAAAGCTTTTAGCAACTGATATGCAGGAATGCCACAGCTTGTAATGCTCCTTATAAAGCTTTATTTTTGAGTATTACTGATAAAATAGATGCATTTGTATGAAACTGATATTCTGTAGTATTTTGGTAAATGGTAAGTTTATTTTTCATCTTCTCAATATTTTACCAAATTTTGTGGGATGTATATATTCTAATTAGACTACAATCCATATGAATATTTTAGCTCTAACTCACATAGTTTTGTCTCCATTTTGATTTTACTACTTTAATGTCAATCATACTAATTTCCTTTTACATAATTAGTGCAAGCTATATTAGCATATTCTTTATTTTTAATTGTAATTGTGGCTACCAGTGACAAGGGTTTTTAAAGAAGGGTGCCACCATTGTGTGGTCAAACTCTAACACAGGAAGCAATCTCAACACCTGATAGGCTTAAAAAGATTCATCCATTTATCCACCAGTCTATTTTGCATGTCTGTTACTATATTCACTTAAAGTTGCATGGGTTTTACCATTTTAATGTCTCTAAAACTAGAATGTGTCAAGAAATCAATAGCATCTTAAAGCCAACATAAAACAATATTATTAGCTTAAAGGTGGAGAAAGATGTGAGGCAGGGTTCATTGCCTTTACTTGCATAATCCTGTTTGGTATGTGCTCACCCTGTTCCATCCTAAGTTAGTACCATTACATCGGCAATTTTGTTTGTTAAGTTTATAAATATCAAATGGATCCAATTCTGGTGCATCAATGAAAGGATGAACAACTGAAACAAGTAAGTCTCTGTGTCTATGAGCAGATGAATAGATCTATAGGATTGAGGTTTATTTTAAAAAAAGATTTGACCAATTAGAAGTTCTATGATTGAGAAGTCGTACTTTTGTCAAACGATTTGCAGTTTTGGTACCTTTGCCAAGTATACAACATCCAAAAATTGTTTCAAGTTAGAAACACAGTTTTCAAACTGAGGAAAGGCAGCCAGACACCTCGAGTTAAGAAAGAACTGTTTACTATTCTATTATTTTTAATTAGATGACAGCTGTTAAATAGTAATGCTGACAATCAAGAAATGCATGTTATCCACCTTTCCAAGGGTGCTTTATGTATTTGTTTTATCTAATTTCAGTCATCAGGATGAAGTTTAAGTAATGTTCCTCAATATACATAGACTTCTTTAACGTTAACATTAACTAATATATGCCCCTATTTTCCTAGCCAAACATTCAAGTTTATAGACCTTTGACATCACAAAAAAGTCAAACAATATGCCTGATCTCATTTGGTATCAGGTTATTTTGATACCCTCTGACATCGTCATCATCTGACAAAATACAGCCAAACTAGCTGAAGTACCTATAAGAAAGATATACTATATATATTGTGGTCCCCGGCCGGGGCTGGAGCCCGGCCGGGACGCCCAGGACGACGTGAGGAGGGCTTGTGCCTCCTCCAGACCGCGAGGGGGCGTCCGTCCTGGTTCTGTTGGGGAGGGCATGGAAGCCCTACCCTGTAGGGGCCCGTGGTCACCGCCAGGCAGCGCCCCGATGCCGGTTTATCCCATCTGGTCCTCGGCCGGGGCTGGAGCCCGGTCAGGACACCTTGGAGGACCGGAGGAGGGCGTGTGCCTCCTCCAGACCGAGTGGGGGCGTCCGTCCTGGTTATGCAGGGGGCCTCGGGTACAGGGCTTGGAAGCCCAGCCCTGTAGGGACCCGTGGCCACCGCCAGGCGGCGCCCCAGTGCCTAATTATCCCGGGAGCCCGGCACTTCCGCCACACCAGGAAGTGCCGGGGGGAAGACGACCGGGGATACACGGACGGCTTCCGGGTGCGCGGCCGGCACTTCCGCCACACAGGGGTGTGGCCAACATCAAGTGCCGGGAAGCAGCTGGAGCTCATCCGGGTCCCCATAAAAGGGGCCGCCTCTCTCCAGTCAGGTGGTGGAAGTCGGGAGGCAGTAGACTGAGCTGGAGAGAGAGGACGGGAGGCGGCCAGGAAGGCACAGAGACTGTGGGCCCTGGACATTGGGGAAAATCGGTGCGGAAGGCACTGGGGTTCGTGAGTGCACAGGACTGTCTAGTGTATATATATATTGTAAATAAACGGTGTGTGGGTGCAAAAATGTTGTCCGTCTGTCTGTGCCGGGGCCAGCGTTCACAATATATATATATATAAATATATATAAAGATATATAACCTGGTGTTACCCTGGTATAAATAAATAGGGAACACTTTAAATTCAACATATACAGTATAAACACATCCCAGAATGACACAAAAAGACAAAAGCTGTAATCCAGTGAGACAATTACACTGTTATCTAAAGTTAAGCCAAAAAGTAAATTCTATACCTATGTCTTAGAGGAGAATCCGCTTTGGTTGCTACAAAACTTTGTGGCTGCTAAAGGCACCGTCACATCAGCCCCAGTGAACTCCTGCTGTCTAATGAGAAATGTAGTTTTGGCACCGACGCTGGTTTTTGGGTGGCCTCCCCTCCCATTACTACCCCTCTCCTTGATACAACTCATAGTCTATATTTTAAGTTGGACAGGTGGCAATGCACTTGCAAAATTTCAAGAAAATCAGTTCAGCCATTGTGTGATAAGGACACATTCAAACAGCTTATGGTTTTATTTGTACAGATAGATTTAATCTTAATTAAAGTAAAGGCCTATCTACCACCTGCTGCTCAGGAAAATATGTTGGATATGAACGGCTTAAACTGATACAGCAACACCAGTAAATAATATTCAGTAAATAATTTAAAAAATTATTTTCTATTTACATACCTGTGCTTTCCACACCATGGTTCTGTGCTTTTTTAAAACAGGAGCATCATATTGCTGGCTTCTTTTCCATGAAGTGGAAGGAGCGCACAAAGGCATCTCACTGTGGTTGTGTGGCCGTCCTTAGAGGTAGGTAAAATCCATCCATCCATTATCCAACCTGCTATATCCTAACTACAGGGTCACGGGGGTCTGCTGGAGCCAATCCTAGCCACCACAGGGCGAAAGGCAGGAAACAAACCCCGGGCAGGGTGCCAGCCCACCGCAGGGCACACACACACACACACACTCCCGCACACCAAGCACACACTAGGGGCAGTTTAGAATCGCCAATGCACCTAATCCGCATTTCTTTGGATTGAGGGAGGAAACCAGAGCACCCGGAGGAAACCCACGCAGACATAGGGAGAACATACAAACTCCACGCAGGGAGGACCTGGGAAACGAACCCGGGTCTCCTAACTGCGAGACAGCAGCGCTGGTGGGTAAAATTCAAAATGGAAAATAATATAATAATACTAAATAATTCTTTGCATTTATATAACACTTTTCTCAATACTCAAAGCACTCAGCAATTGCAGGTTAAGGGCCTTGCTTGAGGGCCCAACAGATCAGAGTCCCTTTTGGCATTTACAGGATTCAAATCGGCAACCTTCCGATTACCAGTGCAGATCCCTAGCCTCAGAGCCACCACTAATATCTTGTGCGCAATACTTTCCTGATAGTCATCTCCTTTCCTTCTTTTTTAAATTACTTGGGTTAATATTAACTGAGCAAATGGTACTGGATTTGTCATAGTTCTTCACTGGTGTGTGTGCTGCATAGTCACGATGGGGAAAAGCTTTAACTCAGGGGTCCAACTCTGGTCCTGGTGGACCGCAGTGGCTGCAGGTTTTCATTCTAACCCTTTCCCTAATCAGTGAGCAGTATTCACTGGTAATTAACTCATTTTCCCTTCATTTTCATAGCCTTGTGTTTAAGGATTTGGTCCTCTAAATTGATTTGTTTCTTCATTAAATGGCAGCCAAACAGAAGCGAGATGTGAAACGAGCTGACAGCTGACCAGCTAAACTGGAACGTCAAACTCCAGCCATTTTCACTCCAACTAGTTTCTTAATGAGAAGCCAGTTCTTGCAGTTAATTAAAGCCGTTACTGAATATCATGACTTGTTGCTGCTCTCATTCTGCCACAGCAGACTGTTGATTTTCTGTTTTTTCTAAGACCACCATCAAGATGTTTTGGTGACCAGAGCAGAGCAACATGACTGAGACCTTCACCTTTCTTTATTTTCAGGTCAGCTGGTCATGTGTTGGCTCATTTTGTGTCTCATTATTGTTTGGCTGCTTATTAAGGAAAAAGAAACAACTAAAGGATTTGAATCATGTAAGTTAAAAGTAAGGCAAAACAAGTTAATCAGCAGCAAAAATGGCTGATTAAGAAGATGGTTAAAATGAAAACCTGCAGCCACTGCGGCCCACCAGAGCTGGACACCCCTGCTTTAACTAGAAGTGCAAGTGTATGATTTAAAACATTATCAACAGGTGGTCATCATTTTAATACTAAACAATGATCTTTAACCCCATTGTTAAACTCGAAAGTTCATGTTAGACATGCACAGATATACACAGCCCCATCAGCTAGAAACAGACATACAGTACTACAAGAAGCCATATTTTTTTAAAATAAGGAATTTGATTGGATTGGAGTAGATTAGATTAGACAAATTTTATTAATCCCATGGGGAAATTCAGATGCATAAAGTATCATAACCATAAAAAAGCATGCATACAGACTCACTGGGTAAATAATGAAGCCAATCACTCAATCCATCCATTATCCAACCTGCTATATCCTATCTACAGGGTCATGGGGGTCTGCTGGAGCCAATCCCAGGGTGCAAGGCAGGAAACAAACCCTGGGCAGAGCACCAGCCCACCACAGAGCACACACACACACCAAGCACAATGTAGGATCGCCAATGCACCTAACCTGCATGTCTTTGGGAGGAAACCAGAGCACCAGGAGGAAACCCATGCAGACACGGGGAGAACATGCAAACTCCACGCAGAAAGTACCCAGGAAGCGAACCCAAGTCTCCTAACTGCGAGGCAGCAGTGCTACCCACTGCGCCACCCCCAATCAATAAATCAATGAATAAAAATAAATTTGAGTACATCAAGCTCGAAGCATTCAATTGCCTGATAGCAGTGGGCAGAAAAGACCCCCACACTGTGGTGGAATGAGCCTATGGCTAAATGTGCTCCAAGAGGACACATCCTGGAGGTGATTTTTTCATGATGCCATCCAATTTTGTCACCATCTTGTTTTCCACAACAGCTTCCAGTGTGTCCAAGGTCACCCTGTGATGGAGTAGGCTTTCCTGGTAAGCTTGTTAAGGCATTGTGCTTCTTTTGAGCTCAATTTGCTTCCCAAGAAGACTGCAGTGTAGAATACCACACTGACTACTATGGACTAATAGAACATTTTCAACAGCTTGCTGCACACATCAAAAGACCTGCGTCTCCTTAGCAATTACAGACTGCTCTCACCCTTCATATACAACGCTACTGTGATGTTAGACCAGTCCAGTATGTTGTATATGTGAACCCCCAGGTACTTATAGCTCTGTGCCACTTCCACATCCTTCCCCTGAATGGTGACAGTTCTCAAAGGCTTCTTGGCACATCGGAAGTCCACCATTATCTCTTTTGTCTTGCTGATGTTGAGTTGCCAGTTGTTGTCCTTGCACCATAAAACATAGTCCCCAACAACCCTGCTGTATTGTGACTCATCTCCATTATTAAGCCTATGATGGAGTAGTCATCTGAAAATTGCAAGTGCTAGTATTGTGCTGGAAGTCTGTTGTGTAGAGAGTAAACAAGAAGGAAGACAGGACAGTTCCCTGAGGTGCTGCAGTATTACACACCGCTATTTCTGAAACACAGTCACTCAGCCTCACAAATGGCTATCTGATGGTTGGTTAGTTTATGATCCAGTAGATTGTGGTAGCATCAAGATTCAAAGCCTTGAGAGTTTTGTCAAGTTGATGAGGCAGAAAAGTCAACAGAACATTATCCTGACGTGATACTGGCTTTGTCCAAGTGGGAGTAGGCTCTGTGGATGATGTAGATGACAGCATCCCCCTCACCTACAATATATGTATCTGATTACATTGAACATATGATAGGAGATTGCAAAACAATGTTTCAGAAGGCAAAGTTCATCGTTGTTATAAACATGTATTAATAAGTTACATTACTGAGGTGAATTTGTTATTTAGTTTGCACAAAATCAGTTGTAGTTGTACCATTAATACAGAAATGTCACTACTTATTAACACTGGTGTTTGACTTCTGTATTGCTCTTATGTTTGTTTTCACACAATGAGAACATGCACAAATGTGCTTATTCATGTTTTCTGTGTACCTTTACTACAATGATTGTTTAAAAGGAGTAGACGAGTGACAGTTGAGTTGTTAGGTTTCTTTGAGTTGTTTCTTGAGACTGCTAGACACCATCTTCATGACTTTATTTGCTGTTATTTTTTCAGTAAGGTGTTTGTTTTCTGTTTTTTCCTCATGCTTGTCTTTTGCTGCCATTTGTCCTATGTTTAGTTTTTCTTTTCTCCTTTTATTTTTTGTCTTGATTTTTTTATACATGGTGTTATTCTTCTCCTTGGATCAAATTAGTGTGAGTGTCAGCACTGGTAGGGCACTTTGTAGGGTAACGAATAGTTTTTTCACTGGTTAGGATTTAAGTGAGGACCTGCTAGGCTCCACCTAGAAGGCGCAGTATGAGGAAGAGGGTAAAGTTGGAGTATCCTTTACTTTAGGAGATCTTCTTCAAGGCTGATGCATTTATTAAGATCATTTCAACAATTATTTACTTCAGTTTTTAAAAATATTTTTTACACAATAATGAGGTTTACTGATAAAGAGTTAAGATGGAACTTTACAGGCTGCAGCATTATTGCCAGCTATAATAGTAGATGCAATTAAATATAATGGAACTGCTTAGAGATCTGTGTATGATTTAGGTCAGTCACAAATAGAGATGCAGATTTCCCCACAAGAAACACATACAAATGGAAAATTGTGAAAGACCATAAACATTTTGCCACAACCTGTTAGTGGACACGCTGGAATTTTTCTTTGGTATGATTTTCAAAATTCCAAAAAGATGATGTTGTTCTCTAATATGTGGGTGTCACAGTGCTGCCTATGGGACCTGGGACAGCTGGCTCTACATATAATTTGCACTTTTGTAAGGATTTTATTTAATATACAGCACTTCTCTCCTACTTCCCAAAAGCATACATGTTAGTTTAATTGATAACTCATGTTAGGCTGGCATAACTGTGTTGCACTGAGCTGTGAAATCCCTACATTCTGAGCTAACTAGAACTATTGATTTTTTTAAAGCAATTTCGCCATAGGAGCTGCTGATTATGTTACTATTTAAAACCCTGTTTCTCAATGCAACTGTTGATACTACATTTCTGAAACCATGAATTTTATAGCAAACATTCTCAAAACGTCTGATTATAATGTAGGTCTTGATCCAGAAATAACAGGTAATTTTGGATACTGAAAGCATACTAGCAAATCTCCTATTTGAAACATTGAGCAGAAAAGCTAGGCTGCTTAATGAATACATATGATTGTGATGTTTTTTTACATCATTTTTTACTTTGAACTTTATTTAACTATGGGCCAATCTTTTCTTCCACCAGCCTCTACATCTATTTATTAATGCTTGAAACTTCTGTTTTTTTGTTTTATCTCTCTTGCATTCAGCTGTGTTTTGAAGATGTTTGTAGGTGGTGTTTTTGTATTTTTAATTTACATATTAGCTTAAAGGTTGATAATCAAATAAGAAATTGTCTGTAATCTTAAACCTTACAATTTCACACCATGTTACAAAGTTGCAGTGGGAAATAGCATGATAAAGAGAAATGTTTGCATTTCATTGTTGTCATATGCAGTGCATCCAAGGATCCAGCCATTAATTTTGAAAATCTGTTTTTTCTATTTTTTCAGGGTGTTGGTGTCTGTAAACTGTTTTTGTAAATTCAGCCTTAAATAGGACTTCTCTCTAACGTAGCCCTAATACACATACATCCACAATCTTGCACATTCACATCATTAGGTTGTTGGAAAAATTGAGTGCTGACACAAGAAAAATTTACAAGCTTTATGGGAACTGTGAAATTGAACCCAGGTTCCTGGTTGTGAAGAAACAACAGCCCCTCAGTATTACCACAAGTTTTGATACAGAATTAGCTTTATTCTTATTTCATTAACATTTAGGATAACTGCTACAGTGTTTCAACATTCACAAAAAAAGAGAGCATTCAAATCCATTGACAAAGAGGCTCTGAAGGACGTACAGTATGTGCTAAAGATAAAGCTGAGTGATGGAAAGGAAGCTTACAAAACTAAAATAGAAAACAAACTCACACAAAATAACATAAGCAATATCTGGAATGGAACGGGCATAAGTACTGAACTTAAGCAACCCATGGCTCAGGTGCTAGAAGGGGCTGTGAACAAAGCTAATGCCATGAACCAATTTTTTTTAGGTTTTCCCTTCCACTTCCACCTTCTCCCAATGGCCAGTGTCCCCACACCATCCCTACTTCATCAGCAACTCCCACCATGTCTACTGGAATGGGTAGTGATGAATTCACCTCTGACCATCAATATGTTTTCTGCATAACTGAAGATCAAGTAAGGAAACAACTGAGGAAGTGAAACACATCAAAAAGACATTTGAGAGACTGGCCCTGGACTATATGAGTCCTCTTGTGATAGATCACCTTGACCCACTGTAGATTGCCTACTGGACAAAGATTGGAGTAGAGAATTCAATTATCTATCTGCTCCACAGGGCTTATTCTCCCTGGGCAAAGCTGGCAAAGCTGAGAATTGTTTTTTGATTTCTCCGGTGCCTTCAGTACCATCTAGGCATCCCTGTGAAGACGTAAACACAGAGATATGGATGAGCCCATAGTGTCCTGGATAATGGACTATCTGTCAGGCAGAACTCAGTTTGTGAGATTTAAGGACTGTGTCTCTGATATGAATGTGAGCAACACTGGAGCACCACAAGGAACCATCATCTTTTCTCTTCACTCTGTACACTTCAGACAATAAATATAACACCAGGTCATGCCACTTTCAGAAGTTCTCAAATGATTCTGCTATGGTACTGATAAAGGGGAGGAGACTTTTTCCTTAGGTGATAATGTTCCTTTAATGTGGGTTCACATCTTCTACAACTCTGTGATGGCCAGTGCAGTTTTCTACACTCATGTATGCTGAATCAACAGGCTAATGAAAAGGGAAAACTTAGTTATTGGATGCACTTCGGAACCTCTGGAGGTAATGGCAAAGGAGACAGCTTAAACAAAACTGAGTGCCATTATGAAAATGCCACACATCCCCTTTCTGACACACTAACACTTTCAGCCAATGAATTACTGAGCAGTAGTGTGTCAAGAAATGCTACTGGGGCTCCTTTATAACAAAAGCAATATATCTGCATAATGCCTCACTGTGACTATGACAGCCAAGTCAGATGTTTCCTTTGTTTTTAATTTTCTTGTTTTTTAGTCATTCTGGTGTGTATTCGGAACACAGTGTGTGTATGTATGTATTTATTTTTCTATTTATGTATGTATTTATTTGAAGTGTTTCTGTAAAGAGCCAAATTTTCCCTGGGGACAAATAAAGTTCTATCTATCTATCTATCTATCTATCTATCTATCTATCTATCTATCTATCTATCTATCTATCTATCTATCTATCTATC